>JAGIQG010000017.1:15101130-15445847 GCA_024679065.1 Sphyrna mokarran | reverse complement strand
CTATCTATGACTGGCCCTAGAAGTAGAAGTAGATAATCTTGGCAATGCAGAGCTGGATAGAGTGATGAAGAAGGTATTGGCATGCTTGGTTTTATCAGTCAGAACATTTAATTCATGAGTTGAACATCTTGTTGAAGTTATACAGGACATTGGTAAGGCCACACTTGGAATATTGTGTGCAGTTCTGGTCACCCTATTATAGAAAAGATATTATTAAACTAGAAAGAGCACAGAAAATACTTACTATGATGCTATAAGGACTTGATTGTTTGGGTTATAAGGAGAGGCTAGATAGACTGGGATCTTTTCTCTGGAGTGTAGAAGGCTTAGGGGTGATCTTACAGAGGTCTACAAAATATTGAGGCACAGGTCAGCTAGATAGTCAACATCTTTTCCCAAAAGTAGAGGGGTTTAAAACTAGAGGACATAGGTTCACGGTAAGAGGGGAGAGATACAAAAGTGTCCAGAGCAGCAATTTTTTTCACAGAGAGTGGAGTATTTCTAGAACAAGCTGCCAGAGATAGTAGTAGAAGTGAGTACAATGTCGTCTTTTAAAAAGCATTTAATAGTTACATGGATAAGATGGGTATAGAGGGATATCGATCAAATGGAGACAATTGGGATTAGCTTAGGGGTTAAAAAGGCAGCATGAACAAGTTGGGCCAAAAGGCCTGTTTCCACACTGTAAATCTCTATGACTATGACTATGATATGAGAATAGAAGCTTGGCTCAGTGTCAAACAGGCTGCCAAGGTTACAAAAACAAATCAACTAAATTCATTTGCTTTTGGTTACAGTTGAATTGATAACCCATGCAAGTGGCAATAGCAGTTTACTTTTTTTTAAACTGAGTGCGCTCTGCTTTTTAGAGGTTAGTTGAAAAGTGGTGGAGTCTACTCTTAGTTCTTTCTTTATTGGAAACAATCTTGCACATTACCATGAAAACTGACTATGTTTTAGGACAAGCCAAACAGTGGATGCTAAATAATTACTCATTAAAGGCACAGAAAGGGACAGCTGGCAGTAAGTCAGCTCAAGAATACACTGCATAATCCCACATGACATTCATTTGCATTCCTTCACTTTTTCATATAAACTACAGCTGTACACATTTATTTGTGACTTTCTCGATTGCAATTTCTGTTTTGACAACCATTTATCTAGTCCCATTTTCTTCAAATATAAAGTTTATTGATTGCTATTTTACTTTAATCAACTTTTTGTTTGTTTTCGTTTTGCAATCTCCATTATTGGGTCCATTAGTCAACATGCCTCAAATTGAGTTGTCTAGTTTCTCTGTACTGTCCACGAAAGAGAAAGGAAAGTCAAAACTTTAAATTGACTCAACAAAGTTGGAGGCTGCTTTGAACAGTTTGAAAGAATTAAAGACTCAAAAGTTAAGTCACACTGAAGCATGGTATTTCTGGAGCTTAAGCTTCCAGGATGCTGAAAACAAACTGGGATAGGAAATGGAAGTGTGAAACTAAGGTGGCTGATTTGGATGAAGCATTATTTAAGTGCTTTAATATCATAAAAAAAACTCAGTAAATCCCATTTTGTGATTGTTGTGAGGTTTCATTAAAGAATTTGCCAAAGAAGTTGGTGTGGAAAGTTTTGAAGCATCAAATGGATTCCTGTGCTGCTGGAAAAGAAGACAATCTTGTTTTTTAAAAGCTGTGCATTGACAAATCCATTGCTGATGCATAAACTGAGGATACATTTATGGGTTTACTTCAAGAGTATCCACTTGACTGCACTTGCAATTCTGAAGTCAAAGGATCTTTCTATCATGCCGTCTCTGATGAAACCTATGCAAAACAAAAAAATGTAAAGGGCAAATAAAAGTGGCAAAACAAAATAAGACCTTCCGTACATGTTGTTGTATGCAAACCAAACTGCTCAGTCAAAATGAAACCATTCTTAAAAAACAAGAATCTTCACTGACTTTGAAAATATGAAAGGTTGTCACAAAAGCACTATACAAATTCAAATCTTTTTCATTTTTAAAAATTTGTATAATGGCACAATCAATTGAAGGAAAGTGGCTGTGATCTTTCACTGTTATGATGAGAAAGTAAAGTGTTGCTTTTGATGGATAATGCTACTTACTATGCACTTTCACATGTTAAGGTCTCGTTTTTTTTTAACCACTCTACACCACTCCCATCATCCATTTATGATGTTATAATATATTCATCTTTGTAAAGATTATATATTCCTTCACACCATAAAGCATCAAGAAGCATTTTTCTCATTTTTAAATTGCACAGTATTCATCCTTGCATGATGTTAAGATTGTTTTACAATAGCTCAGTTCTGAGTTTTATTGCATTACTTTATTAAAATGCATCTGAAGTACTCAGTCATTTTAAATGATTTGAAATTATTAAAAGTATATTTTTCTCATTCCCAGGGCTAAAAAATTGATAAAGCCTAAATTGGACATAGAAATCACGAAGTCCAATTAATGTACTCCCATTGAAAGTATGTAGGAAGCACTCAAACTTCATCCTGCCTTCTCATTCCAAATTAGTGGCTTGCAGTCAGGAGCTAAACACACTGCTGAGCGGCAGCATGCAGGCAGGGGTCCAAGCTCATACAAAGTTCATACCAAATGCAGCTCTTAAATGTTTTACAGGGAGCTGCATTCTGGCTATAGTAGATTATTTGACTAGCTGGAAAAAGCATTAAGCACAGGGAGAAACCTGATAAAATATTCTTGCATTCAGCTCTGGAGACTTAATACAGTGGGTTGAAAGCAGGGAAGAGAGGTGGCCTATCTGCAGGCTGGCCACTGGCAAAAGCCAGAAATACTGGACACAAAGCCATTGCTTGCACATGCAGATAAAACATGGCTACAGAAAAAGCAAAAAGATGA
Organism: Sphyrna mokarran; assembly: GCA_024679065.1. NCBI lineage: Eukaryota > Metazoa > Chordata > Chondrichthyes > Carcharhiniformes > Carcharhinidae > Sphyrna > Sphyrna mokarran. Next base: position 15,442,969 of record JAGIQG010000017.1, on the reverse strand, counting down.
CTGGTATGCCAATATAATTAGAACATAGAACATAGAACACTACAGCACAAACAGGCCCTTCGGCCCACAAGTTGTGCCGAACACATCAAAACCTACCCAGCCATAGACCTATCTATAACCCCCAATCCCATTGGATCCCATATACTCATCCAGAAGTCTTTTAAAAGACCCCAGCGAGTTCGCCTCGACCACCACCGACGGCAGCCGATTCCATTCACTCACCACCCTCTGAGTGAAAAACTTTCCCCTAGCATCCCCTCTGTACTTGCTTCCCTGCACCTTAAATCTGTGCCCTCTCGTCGCAACCATTTCAGCCCTGGGAAATAGTCTCTGAGAGTCCACCCTATCTATTCCTCTCAACATCTTGTAAACCTCTATCAGGTCGCCTCTCAACCTTCGTCTCTCCAGGGAGAACAGTCCCAGCTCCCTCAACCTGTCTTCATAAGGCATGCCTCCCAATCCAGGCAACATCCTTGTAAATCTCCTCTGCACCCTTTCAATAGCTTCCACGTCCTTCCTATAGTGAGGCGACCAGAACTGCGCACAGTACTCCAAGTGTGGTCTGACAAGGGTCCTATAAAGCTGCAGCATTACCTCCTGACTCCTGAACTCAATCCCTCGATGAATGAAGGCCAGTACACCGTAAGCTTTCTTAACCACATCCTCCACCTGGGAGGCCGATTTGAGAGTCTTATGGACCCGGACCCCAAGATCCCTCTGCTCTTCCACACAGCTAAGACTCCTACCTTTGATAGTGTACTCATTCATCCCGTTGGATCTGCCAAAATGGACCACAACACATTTATCCGCGTTGAAGTCCATCTGCCACTTCTCCGCCCAGTCTTGCATCCTGTCGATGTCATGCTGCAACTTCTGACATCCCTCCAGACCATCCACAACACCACCGACCTTCGTGTCATCGGCGAACTTACTCACCCATCCCTCCACTTCCTCATCCAGGTCATTTATGAAAATGACAAACAGCAAGGGTCCTAGAACAGATCCCTGGGGCACTCCACTGGTGACCGACCTCCATGCAGAAAAAGAGCCATCCACAACCACCCTCTGCCTTCTGCAGGCAAGCCAGTTCTGGATCCACAAGGCGAAAGCCCCTTGGATCCCATGGCCTCTCACCTTCTCAAGAAGTCTTGCATGTGGGATCTTGTCAAATGCCTTGACAAGGTCAAGGTCAAATTAATTAAATAAATACAGAAGCACTTTTGCTGTTGCTTCAATTGCTTTATTAATCCAAGAATTATTGGTAATAATAATTACACTAACAACTAATATGTAGTATGATACGTATAATCCTCCTCCCCCTCCCTCAGGTACCGAATCCTAAGAAGGCATATTCGACTATGGACCTCTATCAGATTGGTCCATGATTATGCTCAGCAAAGTATTAGAATGCTTTGTAATTGCTTTCTGCAGTATGGATGACAAGGAAACTCTCCTGCTCAGGTTAAGATTTACAGACTGATAATCAATCTATTTTGCCAAGTTGCAAACACATCTTCCATGGTCATCAAGTTCTTAAGTGGGATTTGAGCGTTCGAGCTTTTGGCCCAGCAGTAAGTACTCTACGTGGTGATACAAGGCACTTCCATTATGTAACATAATAACTAACAGCAATATCAACAACCTAAAGCCAATGTACCCAACATGGCATAGGACAATTAGTGTTCATCCATTTCTGGCAAAATTCAGAATTTCTTTGCCAAGAACTCAATAGCACATCTTTACACTGAAAAACTGATACCGATCTAGAGCTCTGCCTTCATGCAGCGAGCTCACTTCCAGACTGTTCCTCTTGATTAACAGAGGTCATCATGGAAAAAATCCATTCTGTATGAGCACTGCTGCACAGTAAAGAAAACATAACTGATTTTCTTCATTTTCATGAATTTCTTCCTCCAGGTTTCTGCTGAAAAGTTTCAGGTATTTCTCTTCACAATGTTTCATTGAGAATATAACATTTTTCTCAAAGCTATATTCTTTGTGCAGCATGTCCATGTCAATCTCTATAAGATGGCACACTTGAAATTCTTCAAAGCACATAGTATTTGCAAGGGTTAATTTAAACATTTTTTGTGAAAGCTGTTTTGTAAAAGTTATATCTATCACTCAAGTATTGCTCAATTTTTTTAAATAGAAAGTTAAAAGTTCATTTTCCTGCCACATCTGGTGCTAATTACTGCAAACTCCAAAAAAAAACTTGTCCCAAATCATTCTCTCCTATTCTTATTCATGTCACCCTTCAGTTCATATGCTGAGATAACACTCAATAACTTGGCCTCTAGGACTCTCTTACCTTATCATCTCACTTCAACTTATTGGGGGTGGTTCTTCCATCCCACTGTGCTAATTTTCTACTGCAATCTGCTGGGAGAATCTTGCGTCCGGGCATACACAGGATTTGTACATATGTTCCCACCATGTGCTCATCTGCCAGCACTGGCACAATCTGATTGACACTGGATACCAGCAGGAACATCAGGTACATCTTATTTTAATGCCATTTTAATGTGATGAGCAGGTCCGAGACTGGATTCTCTGAGCCCACGAGCCTCTCCCACTCCACCAGAATTTATGGTGGGTCCCCACTTTCAGGAATTATCAGATAGACCCCATTGGAGTGAATGGGGACAACAGAGACCTCCCAGACGATCGGGCAGCATGGAGACAGTGCCAAAGGGTGGGGCCTATAGTGGACAGGGCCTGGTAAGGGCAGTGTGTACGGGGCAATTGGTAGGGATGGGAAATCCTGCTGCCACTCTGCATGGGGATCGAGGGGCAGAAGGGAGGCCAGCTATCGGTGTGAGGTAAATAGGAGTCTGCCAAGGGGGAGTTGTGGGAGGACACAATTTTGCCTTGGATGGTGTGTGTGTGGTGGAGAACAGCACTTCACTGGTCCTGGGCTTACCAGCTGTCGATAGCCAACAAAGAAGGAGGCTGACAGCTCAGGGCCACTGCGCATATGCAGAGGCTTGCTAGTTTCAGCCTCCTAGGCAAGAATGAGCCCCACCACCTGAAATCTAATGATATTCACTCTGGTGGTCCCTGCATTGCACAGAGTGAGGGAGATTCCTTGCTGAACTCCCACTGAAAAGAAGTGTGAATTATTCCAGTTTTCCTGTGAATTCAACAGTTAGAATTTTTTTGAAAGAATTCCACCCATTATATCTTTCCTCACTTGAGCCTTCACCCTCACTATCTGGTTTAAAGCCCTCTCTACTGCCCAAGTTACATGATTCACCAGAACACTGGTACCAGCATGGTTCAAGGAAAAAACAGTCCGGTGGCACAGGTCCTATTATCTCAAGCACTGGCGCCTGTGCCCTATTTCCATCACACCAATCACAGATTCAACTCACAAATTTTATTTATCCGAAGTCAATATGAACATAGAACATAACGGCACAAACAGGCCCTTCGTCCCACAAGTTGCAGTGATCATATCCCTACCTACTAGGCCTATCTATAACCTTCAATCCCATTAAGTCCCATGTATTCATCCAAAAGTCTCTTAAAAGACCCCAACAAATTCGGCTCCATCACCGGTGGCAGCTCATTCTACTCACTCACCACTTCTGACATTTTCTCTGTACCTACTCCCCAGCACCTTAACCCTGTGTCCTCTATTTCAGCCCTGGGAAATAGCCTCTGAGAATCCATCCTATCTATACCTCTCAAATCTTATAAACCCCTATCAGGTCACCTCTCATTCTTCATCTCTCCAGGGAGAAAAGATCTAGCTCCCTCAACCTATCCTCATAAGGCATGCCAACCAATCCAGGCAACATCTTTGTAAATCTCCTCTGCACACTTTCAATAGCTTCCACATCCTTTTTGTAGTGAGGCGACCAGAACTGCGCGCAGCACTCCAAGCGGGGTCTGACAAGGCTCTTATAAAGTTGCAGCATTATCTCCCAACTCCTAAACGCAATCCCTTGATTAATAAGGCCAGTACACTATACACCTTCTTGATCACATCCTCCACCTGCGAGGCTGATTTAAGAGTCCTATGGACCCAGACCCCAAGCTCCTTCTAATTTTCTACTCTGCTAAGAGTTTGCATGCGGCTCAGGTAATAATCTACAGATTACCTTGAAGAATCAGCTTTTTAACTTAGCTCCCAAACTGAAATTTAGTGCTCATAATCCCCAATACTAGTTCTAACTATTTTATTGGTACTACAACTAGATCCTCCCCCTCCTATTACAAATACCTCACTAGCCCAGAGAAGATATTCTGAAGCCCAGCACCCAGCAAATAACAGGACTCTCACTCTTGGCTGCAGAAAAATGTGTCAATTCTCCTAACTAAACATTCTTGTTACCACTACACACATATTCATTTTCTCTTCTTGAAAAGCTTCCTGTACCACAGTGCCATAGTCAAATCACTTATCCAACTTTCAACACATATTTCAATCAATAGTCTTCAAGGGTCTTGAATCTGTTGGACAATTGCAAAAGGTTGAGGTTCCTTCATTTCTTGAATCCCATACCTTGACCTGCTCTCAGTCATACCCTCTGGTCCCTGGCCATGTACCAAATTAGACATCCTTGTCCTAAGAGACGAGACTGCCTCCCGGAACAAAGCGTCCAGATAACATTTCCCCTTCCTGATGTATCACAATGTTTACAACTTGGCCTCCAACTCAATGAATGAGTTGAAGCTTCTCGAGTTGCAGTCACTGTAGATGGAATTGCCTTAGATCACAAAGGCATCCTTCCACATTCTGCAACTGCAACACATCTGCCTTGCCATATATATGGTGTTTTAAGTTAATTATTTACATTAAGTTTGAACTAACGTCTTTAGTCCCACATGTATTTATACTCTTATTATTTCAATAAATGTTCTACTTACCCTGAATAAAATGCCCTAGTTAAATAAATATGAAATGAGTACTCTGGTTCTTAGAATCTGGATATAGCACTGGAAAATGTTTAATGACTTCACATGAGTGTTCAAGGTCAGTGAACCCATTTTCAAATGTCATATCCCAGTATTCACACATAAATCTCACATACTACTCAATACATCATGGCCCCATCACTTACTTATCAACAATCTCTAGCAATCAGGTTGTTTACCTAACATTCATACACTCTTCCTTACACACTTAAAATGTTTCTCTCTCTTTTGCAGATCAAGATGGGTATCACATTTTGCATATGCAAATCAGCCAGGATTCTGCAAGAGTTGGGCAGGACCATACATTTTTCTTTATTTCAATCTATTACCATAATGCCAAAACCATCCATGCTATGAAACTAAATGTTGCCGTCCTAGTGACTTCTATTGTTGAGTATATTTGTCTTGCACATTCAAAAAGCAGAGGTATTAAAATATTGACTTTGTATGCTGCTTCCAGGTCACTGCAGAGAAATTACTGTTGAAGTAGAGTCTCAAAAGCCCCTGGAGTGGCTGTACACGGGCCATGAGTTTAGTCTATCATCGTAGCCATACACCTGAACCAAGCAAAGCATTCTACTGGCTGAGTATACTAAAAAAAATGAAACATTTTTATAGGTAGACACTTGGAATTCTAAATTGTCATCTCTTTAATTTCATGGATACATTCATAGTTCCAATCTCTAATATATACCATGCAGTCAGTGATAATTCACTACCAGGAGAAAAAGCAAATCTTATTGCTACTATAGCTGTTAACTGAAGTCATATGTTGTCAGATGCTACTTCAGTAGTTATTTAATTATTACACCTACATCTACAACATGCTGCATCCACCATACGACTTTGCTCAGCATCCATTTTACTGACATCAGTAAAAGAATTAGAAAACAATGTATTACTTTTAATAAGCTACTCGATAGTACATACAATAAAAACAGTCAAGGTAGCAATTAAGAAAATTGGTTAAAATATGATTCTGCTTCTGGTCATAAACAGTTTATATTTATGTCATCACAATTTGGCAACTGAATCAGATCCTTGGCAATAAATTACAATAATCTCTAATCCTATTATTTTTAAATGTTGTTCTAACTGGAAGTCTGACCAAGACTATACAACTGAAACATTATCATCACTTTTGAGATCCAATCCTTTGAGATAAAGGTCAGTAACCCATTAGTCTTTTCATATTTGTCACTAATTTCTAATGATATTCAACTTGACACCCAAATCCCTTTGTTTCTCCACAGCTCTTGAGGTTGCTGAAATTCATCTGGGGAAGTAGCACTATATGGATAGCATCACACTGACATCCCACTTGAAATGCTGTTATGTTGAAGTCATGGAACTGAGCATCAGTCAGGGAATTTAACAGCTGGCAGATTACAATACCAAGTGCCTACGACAAATTTCCACATCCTGCCCTATCACCAGTAAGAAAATATTTGTCTTTTGTAGATTCAAACAGGATTATCTCAATTCTTAACACTGATCTCCATCTATCATAGTTTTGTCCAATCAGTTCAAGTCCCTCTGTAAATTAGTTTACATTGATAAATTGTATTATGAATGTGAGTGTAAGATTTTATAACATGAAAGGTTGACAAAGTATGACAAAATACTGTAACCAGAGGTAAGTTTTTGCAGACATTAAGTGTATACAGTTGACACTGGATGACATTACTGATTCTGACACTGCAACACTGAATCAGCATCATCTCACAGCAGTGATGAAGGGTGTAGATTCATTCATCTGTATATAAGAAAGCAATTTCTAAAACCATCATACAACTCATAAGCTCAGAAACTCCTTACATCTCTTTTAAGCTTTCCTCCCTCACTTTCAACTTATGCCCTCGAGTGATTGACCCTCGACCCTGAAAAAAGTCTCTGACAATTCACTCTATCCGAGTCTGTCATAATCTTTTAAACCTCTATCAGGTTGCTCTCTCACCCTCCAATCCAGGTTTGTTCAACCTTTCTTCATAGTCAATATCCTTCAAACCAGGCAACATTCTCTTCTGACCCTTTCAATGCATCAACATCTTTCTGGTAATGTGGTGACCAGAATTGTACACAATACTTCAAATGCAACCTAACCAAAGTCTTATACAGCTGCAATATGATTTTCCAATTCCTATACTCAATGCTCTGACCAATAAGAGCAACATGCCATATGCTTTCTTGACCATCTTGTCCACTTGAGCTGCCATCTTCAGGGAACTGTGGATCTCCACTTCTAGATCCCTCTAAATGCTAACATTTCTGAGGGCTGTCCTTTCCTTTTGCAGTAGGCTTTTCAAATCACATCACCTCACATTTGTCTGGGTTGAATTCCATTTGCCATCTTTTGGGCCAGGTCACCAGCCGATTTATATCCAGCTGTATCCTCTGGCAATCCTCCTCGCTATCCCCTACTCCCCCAATTTTTGTATCATCTGCAAATTTACTAACTATACCACGTACATTTTCTTCCGAATATTACAAACAACAGCGGTTCTAGCACTGATCACTGCTTGACACAGACCTCCAATTAGAAAAGTACCTTTCCACTACTACTCTCTGCTTTCTATGTCCAAGCTGTTTTGCATCCATCTTACCAGCTCACCTTGGATCCCATATGACTCCATTTTCTGTATTAGTGTGTCATGAGGAACCTTATCAAAGGCTTTACTAAAGTCCACATATACAACATCCACTGCCCTGGTCAATTTTTCTTCAAAAAACTCAATCAAGTTTGTGAGACACAACCTCTCTTTCTCAAAACCATGCTGCCTATCACTAATAAGCTTGTTGTCTTTCAGAGGTGAGTACATTCTGTCCCAAAAATTTTTCTCCAATAATTTCCCCATCACTGATACAAGGCTCACAGACCTGTAATTTCCTGGATTACCTCTTCTGCCCTTTGTAAATAGAGGAATAATGTAAGATACTTTTCAATCATCTGGTACCTCACCTATGACTAAAGAGGATACAGCAATTTTCACCAAGGCCTCAGCAACTTCCTCCCTTGCCTCTCTCAGTATTCTGGGATAGACCCTATCTGCCCTGGGGACTTGTCCAACTTAATGATTTTCAAAACTTCCAATACTTCCAAACTTCCTTCCTTTTTATCTTAAGATGTCCTAGAATGTCAACATCCTCCTTTCTACACTCACTGTCCATCACATTCTTCTCTTTTGCGAATATTGAAGCAAAGTACTTGTTAAGGACTTCACCCACTTCATCTGGCTCCACACAATTCCTTCCACCATTCTCGAGTGAACCTAACCTTTTCCTCTTTATATACGCATAAAAAGTCTTGGAATTTTCCTTAATCCTGCCTAACAAGAACATTTCATTGCCCCTTTTTACCCTCCCAAGTCCCTGCTTAAGCTCTTTCCTTTTAATTGTTAATGAGTTGAATAAATTTTAACCTGCTTGAAATTATATTTTATTCCATCAAACCAGGAGTCTCCTGTTCAAACAGTAGATTTTATGTGAGCTACAACAGTTGTTTGAATAGCCATATGTCACCAGGGGGACAAGAGAATTAAAATCAAAATAATTGTACAGTCTGGTAAAGGTACAGTAAGACAAACATTTGTACAATGCAAATGTAAACTTTACAAACAGCTGATAACAGTAACTGGATTACACAAAAAAAATCACCAATTTCAACAGGAATTAACATTTTATTTTAATGCAACTTTTACCGCTATTAATGGAAACATCCTGAAATACAAATCCAGGGAATATGTAAAATAATAAATTTTGAATCTAAACAGAGCAAAAGCTCACAACAAATTGCAGCAAGAGTACGTCAATTTGGCCCTCAAATCGATGCAACCATTCTTCTACATAATTCTATGTTCCCACAGTATCCCATATTCCTTAATTCTGCTAGTAACTGAAAAAATCTATTGATCTCAGAAAATACACTTATAAGCTCTCTAGGATACAAAATCTCAAAGATTCACAATCTTTTGAATGAAGAAATTTTTCATCTACATCCTAAACAACTCAACCTTATTCTAAGGCTGTAACCCTTAATTGAAGACTCCCTACTCGAGGAAAAAATCCTCCCAGCTCCTACTCAAGTTCCAACTTCTAGCCTATTGAACCCTTAAGGAATTTTATGTGTTTTAATTATACTGCATCTCATTTTACTCACTCTCTTGATAGGACAACCCTTTCATTCCAGGAACCAGTACAGTGAACCTTCTCTGCACTCCTCCAAAATTAGCAAATCCTTCCTTGGATAAGGAGACCAAAATTGTACACAATATTCTAAATGTTGTCTCACTTAAGCCCTCTACAAATACTGTATGACTATCTTACTTTTACTCCAATGTCTTTTTAATAAAGACTAACACGTTTGCTTTCCTAATTACCTTGTGCATCGGAGTTGTAAGTCAAAGAGGTTGGTCCTGCTCCAGTTGAAAGGCCTGAACTTCTCTGGAACAGGGTCCATCTCCCACAGACTGACCAGAAGTCGGAGCACTTGGCCCAGTTGATTTTGGCGGAGGATGCGGCGGAGTACACCACTTGGCATTCTCGCATCCTCCGCAGGTCAGCCGGATCCATGAACATGAACTGCCTGTCACTGGCGTAAGCCAACAGGATCACCCCTACGTCCAGGCTGCGCAGAGCCAAACCCAACAACCTCCTCAACAAGAGGCACAGGAATGGCTCCTCGCATACAGAATACAGTTGGCCGGACATGGGGCAGCCTTGCTGTACTCCTCTCCCAAAGTGAAGGGACGCCATCAGGGACCTGTTAACCCTAATTAGACACTCTGCAACAGAGTACAATAATCAGATCCGGGTGACAATTGCCCACAGAGTTCCAAGTAAGTATTTGTGCTCCACCCTGTTGAACGCCTTCTTCTAATCTAATGACAAGAAGGCGCTTGACAGACCAGCCATCTGGAAATGATGGCTAAGGTCCCGGACGAGGTGGAGATTATCATGAATACAGCAGCCCAAGATCATGCAGGACTGGTCAAGGCGGATCATGTGGTCCAGCACAGACTCACGGCAAGAAGTCATGGTTTTGTCAAAGATGTGTGGAATTCCCCTTCTTGGGCAGCAGGGCAATGATGGCCCTGTGCCAGGAAAGGGGCATGTCCCCGGTAGCAATGCTCTCCCCCAAGACCCTTGCAGTCATTGCCAGGATGTGGAAACAAGTAAAAGTCAACTTTTGTAATACACTGAAAGCTTTTAATGTATCTTGTATCCAAGTCATTGCCAGAATTCTCAAATATTAATATTATACAAACAAATACCATAAAATCCAGATATCTTACAACAGAAGTTTATTTTTAAAAATCTTGGTTCGGTAGAGGTTATAATTATTTCAATTGTGGTACAGTGATTCCTGAACAACTGCTTTCAGACCTCAGGAATATTTGACCCAGAAAATATGATTTGTTCTATGTTGCAGTTAAATGATCCAACTTCCTTTTTTGGTTCCCATGTTAATTGATATAGTTAATGGTTCTTTCTCTCCAGGCACTCTCTTTCAAAATCTGCTGTCAACATCCTTTCCCTCAATAAAAACACTTGATCATCAGTCCCTGTAAACCATCATCGCATCTTCAATATCTCTCCTCTCCTAATCCTTCAAACATGTCGTCACCTCCTGGAACTCCAACGTTTGAATCTATCTAATTAGGTTTCATTTGTGCAATAATAGCAAAAGCACTCAATCAAAAATCCCATCTATGTGATTTTGATAAAGGTAAAAATATCCCTCTTCATTCCGCTGGACCTGTCTGCAGCATCTGACATGGTAGACAACACCCTCCTCCTTCACCATGGTCAGCTGATAGGATTGCAATTGCCTAGTTCCATTCTTATCAATATAATCATAACCAGAGAATCACTTGCAATACATTGTTAGCTCAGATATCACCCAAGGATTTATCCGTCACCATCCTTGTGGTGTTGGTTCTTCCAATATTAAGTAATCTCCTCCAGCCTATAACACTCAGCAATGATATGATAATCACCTTGTCCCCACTGGTGGCAATGCTTTCACATATCCAATTCTGTAACACTGCTTTCTCATAATTCCTTCCTATCAGTTGTATCAAATGGATGCTTTTATGTCTTCTCTTCCTTCCTCTTCACATGTTCCTCCTCGGTAACATCATCTAGAAATACGGGGTCAGATTTTATATATACACTGAAGGTATTCAGGTCCACTTTTCCATCTTAGCCAACAAACCCAGCACTATTTTAATTCTCACCAACAACCATACCTACATTGCAGAAAGAGGCCATTTGGTCCATCATATTTACACCAACTCTCCAAAACAGCATCCAACCCAGGCATTCCTCTCCACTCTATCCTTGTAACTCCGCACATTTACCATGACTGATGTATCTAATCTACACATCATGACACTAAGGTGCAACTTAGCATGGTCAATCTGCCTAACTTACACATCTTTTGACTACATAGGAAAACCGGAGCATCTGGAGGAAACCAAAACAGACACAGGAAGTATGTGTAAACTTCACACAATCACCAAGCCAAGATCAAACCCGGGCCCATATGCTGCGAGGCAACAGTGCGAACCACTGTGCAACCATGCCACTTAAAAATGCTGTGCTGCTCAAAGCTAAGACTGGATGACCAAAACCTCCTCCAGCTAGGTGCAGAGAAAGCTGAAGCCATTCTCTTTGTTCTTGCACCTCTAACCTCAATGCCATCAACCTTCCTAGATGCTGTCTCAGACAACCACTGGAATTTGGAATATTGACATGTTGTCTTACTTTATTTGACCTCCACTTCCTCCCTTCAATTTAATCAGTCATCCAGAACACATTCTTTCACCCTGAACCATTGATAATATCTGCCCTGCTTTCCTGCCTCTGCCAAGAAAAACCTAACCCATGCTTTTATTTTCTTTGCCCTGGACTTCTTCAGTGCCTCCCTTGCTGCCTACCACCCCTCTGCCACCCCCGCTTTAACTATGTCGTCATACATACATCTCCATCAAATTTTACTTCTTAAGTTCAAATGACTCCTCAGATGTTCATCCTCAAATTCATGCAAAGCTTCATCATTTCCTACCATGGTGGTTGCCTTCAGCCATGTACAAATTTGCTCTCCAGATAGGCTAATTTGCATTTGTTGCTCCCTCATTAACATCAACCATGAAGTTCAGTTCTTTGGAACTCCTTCACAACACTTCTGCCTTATCACTTGCCTCCCTGTTTGAGGAGCTTGATTTATTACTATGATTTTGACCTTCTTCCAACTCCTCTCCTTAATTTTTCCCACCTGATTAACATTCACTCTTTGTTGAACACTACAAATTTTTGAGATATCTATTTATGAATTATAATTCTCTTAGAAATACAAATTACTATCACCCTGAAACTGGCCAGTAGACTTTGTGTGAAAGTAGTCAGCAGTGACTCTACATCTGATTTCATTCCCTTTGAGGAAATATAAAGCTTCCACTCAATATGTATTCAACTCACCTGAGACTGGTAACCTATCATCTGCAGTAGTTCTTTCAAAATCTATGGTTAAACATGACTGTTAACTATTTGTCAGACTTTCAAATGTGCTGTAAAATGCAATAAGCATACTATTACCAACAGTTTCTAAAGTTGCACAGTTAACCGAAATGAAAATCAAATGTCATTGATGTCATTTGAAGACATGTTCTGCAGAAGCACAAGAGAAATTCTGCAAGTTCAGCAGGAAATAAAAATAACTTTAAAACAATTTTTTTTAAAGGAGAATGATTCTTTCAAAAGGTGCACCTCCAAGAGTGCAGCGGTGGAATTTCAGTGTAGATTTTTGTGTTCAAGTTCTAGAATGGGACTTGTATGAAGAACCTCAAAGGCAAGAGTGCTCGCTACCCATGAAGCTATGGCTAATCTATATTTGATTAATAGATCATATTCTCACATAAAAAAGTCAAGAGTCATGGCAATCACTTCTATTAATAAAGCTAGAAAATTGAATTGTAGAATATCCTCAGTTTTAAAAGGTTTTCTATAACGAACATGTTGCAGCATTTCTTAGTTAAAACAATTCAAAAACATCATTTTTGGTTAATGATGCATTTAAGAACCAAACCAAAAGTATGGTACACTGTAATTTTAATGGTAAACAAAAATATAATTTATATATATATTAGTGCTGGTTTGACAACTAATAAGCAGCATTGTAGTGGGATAAAAATGATAATTTTGAGATCTCTGACTTGCCCAAAACCTGTACTGAGATTGAACGGAAGTACAGAACCTCCAAAGGTCAGTGGTCCTTGGATGAGATAAGGACTGTGTAGGGAAGGATGACCTGTATGAAAATTAAGGAATGTATATGATGATTCTTAGTTGTCATGGGCCAGATCAGACAATGGAATGAGAACATAAAGAATTCTTACGATCTGACCAATGCAAAGAACCAACTAAAAGCAGTATATAAATAGTTGGAAAATAAAAAGCAAAAGTTAGAAAGGTTACAAACGGAAAATACACGATTTAAGACTGAAAACAGAAACCCTTAAAGCTTAGAACCGAGATTTCAAAAACATATCTTGTAAAGAACAAACACCATCTAAAGAAGTATGTATTGGATGCAGGTCAAGTTACCCTACCAACCGGCAGGTAGGAAAGGAACAGCAAGGTGGCTTAGAAGTAGACTCAAGGTCCTCCAGCATCTCTAGCGAGTGCAGCAACATTGCAGAAAGGACGGACTTTTGACATGAGACACACGCTATTAAAGAAACAATTGGTCAAGATCAAACCTGTAGCAATTATGGCAAGCGGAAAAACCATTAGTGAAAGCCAGCAAGCCTACCACCCACTACATCAGACGGCAAGCAGACCCAGAGAAAACTAATAAGTGGTCTTAAGACCTGCCACACCCTAACAAAAGGGGCATAAAGACCTGGAACCAATTAAACCTTCTTAAAGCTATTTAGCAACTCCATCCATGGGACAAATTTCAGATTAGAATCGTAATGGTGCCTGGACGAGCGGCAAGGAGACTACTAGGTATGGATATGATCGGCGCAACTTGTGGGCCAAAGGGCCTGTTTGTGCTGTAGTGTTCTATGTTCTACAAAGGGAGATGGAAATGGCTCTGGATGAAAACAAACAGCATCTAGATGCAGGATGGGATGTCATCAAAATGGACTGAGGATAAATAGGGGCCTATCAACAGAGAGGTACAGAAGAGGTTTGGAAACATGATGAAGGGTTTAGAGCTGTGAGAACGGAACATTCGGGAATAGACAACAGTGGACACAAAGGAAATGGATGCCAGTACTTTCGAACCCATGAAAGCTGCATTTGTCACTGGCCTCCAGCTAGAATTGGCAAAGATGATAAAGTTATACTTACCAGTTGGAACAACATTCATTAAGTTGCTGGAGCAGTGTAACAAAATAGATCGGGACATGGGGGCGAAAATCAGTGCCTTACAAGGAGGAGGGAAACCTAAGGATTTGGATGGGCCCCACAAAGGGAGATTACTAGGAAAATGAGACTACTGTGAAAAGGAAGGTCACTGGACAAAAACATGCTGAGCCAAGCAGTGGGATAAAGGATGTCAGAGACACTATCAAGCTCAGCATCAGAAGATGAAGATGAAGAATGTTTGGAGAAGTTTAGGCAGCTCACTGCACAGCAACAAGATGTGTTGTGAGCCGCAGCAAAAAAACTAGAAGAGCTTAACTTGGTCTTCACAGCCCCCGTTGGACTAGTGAAAGAGGGGAAATAGGATACATATAACAATGAGGGTGGCCGATCAAGATATATTATCTCTTGTACACAGGAGCAGAATTAACCTGTTTACCACTGAAATACAAAAGGCATTTATTTCTCCATGGGCAACCGATTGATTACAGCACAAGAAGCAAGTGGAAGTAATATCAAAATCCAGCAAACCAAGTCCATAGAATTCACCTCAATCTTCATGAAGTGACCACCCAAACTTGGGTGGGACCAATACAACAGACCTTACTTGGAATGGACTTTCTGACTGAGCTGAACTACTCTTTGGATTTTAAAGAGGGTAAGGTGATGTGGTCTAACAATGCCTTGAAAAAGAAAGATTGGGTGAATCACCCAATATAGACCCAAGATAAGAATGGAAACAGTCTCATTCGCCTGAACAGCAGCATCCCGTACCAGACAGTACCCCATCAGCTCAACATCTATCGCTGGCATCCTACCAGTTTTTCAACAACTGGAGAAACAAGGCATGCTAGTCAAGACGCACAGTTTGTCTAACAACTCTGACGCGCCAGGAAAGAAGTCAAGTAGAACTTGGCATTTCACCATCAACTACAGAAAGGCCAGTGTATTGATCAAAGGCCACCTCTAGCCATGGCCAAAGGGTCCCTCCACCATCTTTAACAACTTAACCGCAGAACATAAGTACTTCTCGGTCATCAACATGGCTAATGGATTTTGGTTGACGCTGCTAGCACCTAAGGTCCAACCATCGTTTATCTTTATGGGCCAGCAGCAGTAATATACCTGGACCTAGCTACCACAGGGGTTTCACAATAGCCCTACGGTATTTCAGATAGCCTTACAAAGCCATTTGCGAGAACTACCCATATTGGCCTCTGCGGTTATTCAGCCTTCAACACAGAAAAACAGAACATGCAGGACTTATGTATCCTGCTGGATCACCTTCACTTGTAAGGACACAAACCTGGCACCAAGAAAGAACAAACAGATAATCCAAAGAGAGGTTGTGTACCAGGAGCAGAAGGTTTCAGAAGGAAAGAGAGAACTTACCCAGGCCAGAGCCGCAGCCATTTGGACTGCTAAACAACCTACCACAGTCCAAGAACTGGGATCCTTTTTGGGTCTTTGGACTTTAACAGAAGTTGGGTGGACTCTTACACACAGCTTATCCAGCCACTGAATAACTTTTAAATGGAAAACAAGCATCAAAGGTAGCTATTACCTTCATGGAAAGACACAGAGTCCCCAACAATGGGAGGCCTTTCACATTGCTGTCCACGAAAAGAAAGGATTTATGACAACTATACTGACATAGGAATATGGGAACCAGCAAAGGTCTATTGGCTACTTCTCAGCGAAACTGGATACAGATGTTGCCTTAGGGCCATGGATGCCACCTGTTGAGCTATAATGGCCACCGCATCTGTTGTTCTGGATCAGAAGCTAATTGTCAAGTGCCCCCACACAGTCCACACTTTATTTTCAATGAACAGAGAGTATCACAATTCACAGCAGCTCGATGGACCTGCTGGACTGTGGTTTTGGAAGCCAGAATCTCCATTTCATTTGAATTACTCCAGTTGAATTACTGCAGGTCTGAGTCCATTTGAAGTATTAACAGGAAAACTAATGTCGTTGCCTGGAACCACTGCTTTGCGAAAAGCTGATTGCCACTTGATGAGCAACACTTCATAAGAATACTGTAAAAACCTAACAAGTGTTACCAGTTCTGTTTCCCACAGGTGTCTACCAGGTACTATTGACTACCCAAGCAGCTATCATGATCCAAAGGAAGGAGGCCTGGATATATGCCAGTGGCTCTGCCTAATGGCATTTATCTTTCATACCTCTTGCATATGTGACCACATTTTAACATGTTTAAACTCAGTATTATGTTATCTTTTTGTATGTTAAGCATTTATCTATTCCCAGCCTGCCATCCCCTTGCACCTGAAGAATCAAAACAAGTGATCAAAGAATTACAGATGCCACGGTGATAGCACAGCAGAACATGGCTGAGTATCAAGCAATATGTGGACTGCTGTGTTTCAAGATGACAGCTCACCACCACCTTTTCAAGGACTGATATTATTCTTTGTTATTGTTGTAAATGATGTACTGTATAACCTTACTTCTTAAATGCATGTGTAATTGTTTAATGACAATAGAGAAAGATAAACCAGTCCTAATGATGACTGCAAAGGAAAAGGAAAACAAGCCATTCCTGCGCCTGAAAGAGGTTTCATATATCTGATTCAAAATTGTTATATGGAATCAAAAGAGGGACTGATGAATCCCATGTATGGTAAGCTGTTTGCTTTAGTCTATGCAAAGACTTCATTTATGCAAAGATCTCATTTTAAGATATTTCTTCCGACGTAACTAACGCTGCTAAGTTTAAAAATTGACTACGTTTAAAATTCATGCTGGGGTAGCTAAAAATTGACCACATTCCTGAAAAGTACTAGCAAACAAAACAAGCTTTGATAACAACAGATGCAAGACCTGTGTCTGACAGACAATGACGGCTTGCAGAAAACATTTACAATAATGAGATACGGTTGAAATATTTGGTTTCAGTGTGCACTTGTGCAATTTTGTTTTCAAAATGCTGTTCCAACTCAGTTCAGAAGTGATCAGTACAGGGTTGGCAGAAAAAGTCAGTCTCTCCAACTTTTCTCTTCCTTTCTGTTTCTGTAATGATTTAAATTTCTTTAAGTTCTGTTCAATAAGATAAATTCATTTTAACTCCGTACCAGTGCTGGGCTCATCTATTCGAAGGAATTAATGAACCCGACCAGCAACTACAACTTATCTAGATTCGCTGTCGAACAAAACAACCGATCCTTTTTTAGATTAATATTAGTACTGGTACAACCATCAGGATGCTACCTGTGTTTGCTCATATGGCCGTGACAATGGTTAACATGTCCTCTCAGCTTCCTGGTTTTTTCCTCAATGTGGATAGCATCTTGACTGATGATATAATTGACACTTGGCCTCTAGAGAACACCAATTCAACCTGCCAACTAGGCATGAAATTGACTGCAGTTTTTTTTTTAATTGTGTTGTTCTGGTCTACCAAAATACCCACTTTAAGATTTAAAAGAGGAAGTGATATGGGCTATGTTACTTGTTATGTTTATACCACAATGGCCACATCCTGGAAATAACTATGTGCAGTGGGAACTGTTTAGTTATTTTTTTCTCAATGCCTCACCTAGATATGCAAAATTAGAATGAAGACTTTAGAAAAAAGATTTTGAAAAACAAATGTAAACTTTTAAATGCTTGCACAATTATACCCAAGGCCAAGTAATGTTTTTTCTCTAATTTCCCATTCGTACTGCTTGTTTTGCAAGGTAGTGACTCATACGGTACTGTGGTATGGATTCTTATATATTGCTTTAATACCTCGTACATGTCTGGACTATAAGTATTGATGTCCTTTTAAGCTGTAGGGGACGTTATAACTGAGCCAACTGTTCTCCCAAGTTCCGTATAAGCAAACACACTTCCAGCAGGGGTCAGTGAGTAGCAATTAGAAGTGGAACTCCTGTCAATTTCAACAGTTGTTCTTGATGTGCACCTCTGAAGTTGATCTCAGACAAACCGTGAAAATGTATTGAGTCTCATTTCTATTTCCCTTAATCAAAATTTATTTCTTCCAATCCCCATCAGCTACAGGCTCACAAACCCACCAAACCTTCTGACAATCCTCACCATTTCCATGACTGTAATTTTCCAGTCCCACCCATGATAGGAATTGCCCAGAAAATCTGGACAGCAGCCAAAAGTCTGTTGACTTTGAACGCTATGGCAGGCAGAACTAGAAAATCCTGACCCACATCCAAAGATGTGTAGGTTGGGTTGATTGGCCATGCTCAATTGCTCCTTAGTGTCAGAGTAAATACTGGGGTTATGGGGATAGAGCCTGTGTGGGGTTGTGTCAGTATAGGCTCAATAGTCCAAACGGCCTCTTCTGTACTATAGGGATTCTGTAATTCTCTATCTCTAATCTCTGGTCACATTTTAAAATCAACATCGTAGTATTCCTATGGCAACAAATGTTTCAATTCACAGCACAAGCCATCTTCAAAGCTAAGACTCCACTTTCTTACAATTAGAAGGAAAATTTAAGATAGCATTTTTTTGTTAACACAAATTCCTGATTAGAAACTAACTTTCAATACACAAATACCCCAATAAAAATAGTTAAGCTAATTGGCGAATATTCAAATTCTATCCGTTACTTAATACAATTCTTTAATGGCATAAGTAAATGTCAAATTAACAACAAGATTGTTTAATCAAGTGCAGCAATCTGGCCTTCATCTCAGGGTAGGAAAAATAGGTATTGTTGTGGTCAGTTGTTCAAGTTGCAATATTTACTAGACCAGTCACAAGACAATTTCAATAGGAATTAATGAGGAAATTAAATCTCAAGCTGCTCTACTCCTCACCAAAAAAATATTGAGTGAAAAGTATTGCAAAAAAATCCCTTTTCAAATGATGTAGTAATTCCCAGTGAAAACTCAAGCAGTAAATTAAATGATTTTCTTAAAACTGAGAAGCCAAGCAGAAGGGCAAGGCCTGCAGTCTATAACACTATCATGATTGAACATAGAACATGGGAAACAGCTATGTTCTTTCCATCAGGAAATAATAGTTAAGTGACAGCAAGCTTAGCTTTTAAAAACTTCCAGTATATGAAAGGAAGGACAGCCTGAGGGGTGTAATTGGCACCAGAGTTTTGAGATACTGGAAAAAATGTTGTGTTGTCATATGCTTATACTCTGCATGCATTTTCTATATGTTGGATCTTGCTATCTACCTTGCCAGGGATGGGTAAATATTGAAAGGCCAATAGGAGGCATTCCAGCAACAAAGAAGCAGTAGGCTGTCTTTTCAGTTAAGTGGAGATACAATTTCCCCTACTTTTTTAAAAAATGGCTTCAGCAGCTTGGGCCACCACTGTGGAGGGTCAAACCTTTCACAGGATGGCTTTGGCTAGTGCTGAAACCAGACAGACAGACCTCTCAGCCTGCCTGGAGCTTTGGACCATTGGTTTGTCACACGGACACCACATCTGAGATAAGCTGCTACATTCTAGTCAGCGTCCAACAAAAGTGGCCTGAATAGCCGCTTAACCAACTGAATTGGCTACCCATTGCTGTGTCCCATCCTGCTTCAACTGGCCTGGGGACAGCCAGGAGCAGAATTAGCACAACAGCCAGCAGGATGAAAATTCCATGCCAACTCGTCTCTAAGCCTGCCTGTCTACATGTCTGCACCAAAAGGATCCTAAAAATTCAGCCTAAAGTATTTAGTATTAAGATAAGGAGTCAAATATTCTGAAAGACTTTGATCAGCCTTGAACAACATCTCAATCCATTAACAGTCTGTGCCATGGCTAAAGAAGTAGAAGACAGACAGGTAAAAATAATGGAAAACCCAAATTGCATGCATGAACTTGCAGGCTAGCACCTAAATCTGTTTGTGACTAAAGTCCAGATGGTACTGCATAATGCTCACAAAGCAATAACAATCAGACCATATGCCAATTTTAAACTGGTTGGTATCTACAAATATCCTTCTTGTAGATGGCACAAATCAACCAAATCTCTGGTAACCTCACAATCATTATCACCTCCATTGTGTCTTTAACACAGCAAAACATCCCAAGGCATTTTGGAATTCAATAGCAAGCAGGAAGGAAAATTTAGGAAGCTAACTTAAAGCCTTGTCAAAAATGTAAGTTTAGGAAGGCTTTATAATGCAATTAAAATTTGAATGGACTGATGGTAGACCAGTTTTACCTACCCCACACCAAGAAACAATACTCAGTCTAACCTCTCACCTGGAGCTAAAGAATAAAGGGAAGAATCAATGACACCTCAGTATTTTTAAATAGACAAAATAATAATAAATAATACTAAAAATATAAGTGTGATTAATCCATAAATTTATACTTGCA
The DNA here is from genome assembly GCA_024679065.1 of Sphyrna mokarran. Taxonomy (NCBI): domain Eukaryota; kingdom Metazoa; phylum Chordata; class Chondrichthyes; order Carcharhiniformes; family Carcharhinidae; genus Sphyrna; species Sphyrna mokarran. The sequence continues at coordinate 15,422,355 of JAGIQG010000017.1, read as the reverse complement.
GGTTTGAATCATAAATCATTCTGTATTGTATTAATGAATTTAGTAAAAAGTCATCACAAAACAAATTAGCAACTTGTTTAACAGAAATATTTCTTCCTATGTCTTTGCCATTCGTGCCCAAAAACAATTGACTAATCAAATTAATTACTTTAATGCTGGTCATAGGTTCTTGCCATACACAAACTAGCTGATTTGTAAGCCTATATAAAAGTGTTAAAAAGGCAGTATTCATCTGTTGTGATTATATACCCAAGGATGTGAAGTATCATACAAATGTAATTCTTCTGCAGCTCACTTTTTTTTTAAGCAACACAGCACGGGAAACAGGCCCTTCGGCCCAACGAGCCCGCGCCACCGTAATACCAAATACATTATCCTATTTTAATATTCCTATATAATAATATATATATTAATCCTAATTTGGAAAATTTTCACCATAGGGACAATTTGTTACCCAATCAGCCTAAGAGCGAATTTTTGGGTTGTGAAGCAATTAAGTTTCAGTCTATTTTGTATTTCATTTTTAGAATGCCTTTCTAGCTCATATGGCTCACATTAAAAGTTTTTTTTCATTCTTACCTCCCACGGTCATCAATTGTGCACACAAATGTAAAAGTTAAGCACAATATGGCATGGTGGAAGATGAGCTTTCCTCCATTCTTCATTAATATTGTGCTTTCGTTCCAACGTCAAAAAGGCAATTGCTTCTCCATCTGTTAGAATATTTTATTTTTGCTGCAGTAGACATTTTAAAGAATGTAACTGTCAATCTGATAGTAATTTTGAAAACTAAGAGAATTTAAATTAAATTAATAAATTTGGAATAAAAGCACAGAGTTTGGTGGCTGGGGATGATTTAATCAGGCAGCCCAACGCCTGCCCATTTCAATGCCACTTCAGTCCATAGCAGGAAGGTTTATGATGGGCTTTCTCTCCATTGCAATTGAGGTCCTTAAGTGGAAATTAATCCCTCCAACAGCTCACAGGGGTGGGATTTCTGGCCCCACAGTCTATCACATATCCAACTGCAACATGATATGGCGAGTTTCCCGAAAAAAGGTGATGTGGGACATTCCTGCCAGCTGCCAAAATTCATGTCACTTCTACAAGGTTGCTCCCCTAATCTCAGTAACTTACTTCTTGACAATACCTTGGGACAGAGGACGATTTTGGTTCTAGGTCCCAAGATGTCTAATACTGAATCTTCAAATACTGTGCTGATGGGCAGCTAATGTTTGATGAGGGATATGGGTGGCATGCTTGGAGTTTGGTGCCTTCCTTCCGCTGTTTGTGCTTGGTCTCCAGATAGGCCTGTTGGAGACATTCAAAATGGGTGCAGATGCTTCCTCTCTGTTTGGCGGTCTCAAGCAAGAGATTCCCACAAATTGGCAGGCAGTGTGGCATTTTTTCAGGAAGGCTTTAGGAACATCCTGGAATGTTTCCTCTGCCCTCTTGCGGTAACAAAACTCAGGAGTTTGTTTTGGGAGTCTTGTGCCAGGCATACCGACGATGTGGCCTGCCCATAACCAATGCTTCAATACTAGGAACGTTGGCCTGAGAGAAAACAATGATATTGATGCACTTGTCCTGCCACTGATTTACAGGATTTTGTGAAAGCATCAATGGATACTTTTCCAAGAATTTAAGGTGTCTACTGTATTTTGTCCGTGTCCGATGTACACAGGAGGACAAATAGCATTGCAGCCCTGTAGACCTTGAACTTGGTTTTAAGGTTTGATTTTTTTCTCATCGAATAGACTTTTCTTCAAATGGCTGAAGACTGCATTGCACACTAGAGGCAATGCTGCATTGCATCGCAATATCTGCCCAAGTTATGAGGAGGTTCACAAATTATAAGAAATGATTAAGATGGGAGATCTGTAGTCTCCACAATGATGCCAATGAAACTAAGCAGGCAATGATAAAAACCCATTTGACTCACCAAGCCCTGCAAGAGATGAAGTTTGATATCCTGATCCAGTCCAGTCTATATAGGACTCCAGTCCCATCAGCAGACATGGGGTGCTATGTGTATTACGAAATCCCAATTTGCATTTATTACTGAGACTCTCAGAGTGTTAAAATTGTAAATTGGCAGGAAGAAATCAAGAAGCTGACTGCAGAAAGTTAAAAAAAAATCACTCCCACATTGTATGACAGACATCTGTTCACACTCAGGATAGTCCATGTGGTAAGTTTCTGCTCTTGACCAAGGTAGCAATATGCTAAGTAGAAGATACTTCCTTATGTAAAGAGGTAAAATGGAAAGCATGTAATCCTCCACACCATAAATGCACAGGGCTACTTTCTTACAATCTGTTTAAGTACAAGTGTGAGTTTACTGTCAAATAAATCGACTGGACTTAAACCTGATGTTGTCAGACTTCTTACGAAGTATGACAAAGGCAGAAATATAAAACAAGGCCACTCTATGTTCTCAATATTTTTCTATTATAATATACAAACGATAATACCATTAACTTAAGAAAATCACAAATCTGGATTTCTAAGCTTGTATTCATTTTCATAGATGCAAACAGAAAATCATTATTTATAAAAGTAGAGAACTTATAATCTTTCTGAAATTTGAAGACTACAATATTTCTGGTTATGTATCCCCTACCTGGATCTAACTGTTTAAAAAAAACAATATCCAGGCAATCAATTTTCCACCTCTTGTTCACTGACAGTTGGCAACTAAAAATCCCTTTACCAAAGGAAAGCTTGGCAGCATGCCTTAATGACTATTGCCCAGTTGCTCTGACATCCATCTGATATGAAATGCTTCAAAAGGTTGGTCATGACTCGATCAATTCCAGCCTTCAAGATTGCATGGATCCACTACAATTCTCCTAGCGCCACAACAGGTCCACAGCTGACGCCATTCCGCTGCTCTACATTCAATCCTATGGAACACCTGCATAACAAAGACACCTATGTCAGATTCCTATTTACTAACTACACCTCAGCCTTCAACACCATTATTCCCAGAAAACTGATCTACAAATTCCATGATCTAGAGCTCTGCTTCTCCCTCTGCAACTGGACTCTCAATTTCCTAACCCACAGACAGCAATTGGTAAGGAAAGGCAACAACACTTCCTCCATGATTATCATCAACACTGGTGTCCCACAAAGCTGTATCTTCAGCCCCTTACTATACTCCATATAGTGTGACCAGATTCCCTCAAACTTGATTTTCAAATTTGCTGATGATACCACAGTAGTAGATCTCAAACGATGATGAGATAGAGTATAATTTGGTAAATTGGTGCAACGACAATAATCTCTCCCTCAGTGTCAGTAAAACAGAGAATCAACAACTTCAGGAAGTGCCATGGAGGACATGTCCCTGTATACATCAACGGGGATGAAATGGAAATGGTCAAGAAGTTTCTAGGTGTCCAGATCACCAACTACCTTCCTTGGTCCACCCTGCCTGCCATATTATAGTTAATAAAGCCCACCAATGCCTGTACTTTCTCAGGAAGCTAAGGAAATTTTGCACATTCATATGACTCTCACCAACTTTTACAGGCGCCCTTATAGAAAGCATCCTTTCTGGATGTATCACAGCTTAATACAGCTCCTGCTCTGCCAAGACTGCAAGAAACTGCAAAGGGTTGTGAATGAAGCCAGCCCATCACGCAAACCAGCCTTCCAATCACTGACTCTCTCGAACTTCCCGTTACATCGGAAAAGTAGCCAGCATAATCAAGAACCCAACATACCTCTTACACCTTCTTCTGTTGGGAAAAGGATACAAAAGTCTGAGATCACATACTTACTTATTCAAGAACAGCTTCTTCCCTGCTGCCATCAGACTTTGAATGGACTATCTTATATTAAGTTGATCTTTCTCTACATCCTTATATGACTGTAAGACTACATTCTGCATACTATCCTTTCCTCCTCTATGAACAGTATGTTTTGTCTGTATAACGCATGAAACTATGTTTTTCACAATATACTAATACATGTGACAATAATAAATCAAATCAAAAAATTATCAGTGCTGAGTGAGGTTTGTTATTTTGAAACTAACCATCCTTTATTTGGTTGAATGCTGTTTAAAAAAATTTACTTGTTTCAATGAGGCACACTGAGAAATTTTAATAAAGTTCTGTGACACAGCTATAATTGAACCAAAAATGTTGCAGCCAACCAGAACATCACTTTACAGGAGTCACGAAATAATTCATCTAAGGTTTGAATCATTAACATATATAATAAATATTTACTAAATAAATAAAATAATACATTCCACACCAGTTCAAGAGGAATATGTGAGAGTTTGGTGGTTATGAATTTTGCATCTGAGGGCATGAGTTGCTCTGAGATAAGGAGAAAAATCACATTCAGTATACATGAGCCAGGCTTAGGACTGAACCCAGATGAAATGTGCAAACACAGGCAGTCTTGACCTAAACTCACATTAAGATGCAGTACCATTTATGTCAAAACACCAATCATTCCATTTCTCCAATATAGAACAGCATAAATAATAATTATTTATATACAGTATAAATAATTATAATATCTAGTGGTGGTGTTGGTCATAATGGAAAACAGTCACTAACAGATAGATAGGTTTCCCATTACATGCCCCATTCAATTACCTTTCAAATAAAGTGTATAATGTGCACTACCACCATTTTCCATCACAAATTAAAATCTGCACTAATACTTTTTTTTAGAATTCTGTTTATTTCTCAATCCATATTTCCTTCTGAAATTGCTGGGTTTTTTTAAAATCAATAATTCATTCACATTAAACCTGTCTTTAATGGTAAGGAAAAAGCCCTATTCAGCTTCTGTGAGAAGTGATTTTAGCTCAACCTTGGTAAAAATTAAAAAAAAAATCAGGGATTTTAAGAATCACTGTTAAGACACCTCAGCTATGAATTATAATAAATGAATCAGACATCTGGAATTATGTGATATATGTAACTCAACATTGGGCTGAACTTCCTGTATAGAGATGGAAACAAGAGTTGAGACTGATTTCAGGTCTCCAAATCCACATCTTGTGGGAAACAGATTACAGTCAAAATTTTCAAATGGATAAGCTCTTAATTGGCACGGAGACAGGTTTCTTGTCCAATTAAGGGCAGTAGATGGGCTCTTGAAATCCTGGGCCAATGAAAGGTCTTCCAGCTTCAGAGATATGAAAACATGGAAGAAAAACTTGGGACAAATTTTCTGGCTCCACTGACATCATAAAGGATAGGGAATGGGATCTGAAAATTAGAAAGCCAGCTGGTGCGCTAGCTTCTCAACTCCATTCTTGATGTTGGACATTTTAGAATTTGGCCTCCAGTTTCTGGGCATGTTAGAGGCTGATCAACTGCCTGGAGGTGAATTTCCAGCAACAGGCCGAGATGTTAGCATCTTGGCCAGGTCAATGCAGGGAAACTGGAGACTAACTGAAAAATCCCAAACCATCCAATGCTGGGGAGGGGGTTGAGAAGCTGGCACACTGGCTGGCCTCAATTTTCAGATACACTCTCCTTCCTTCTCAAGAAACATCTGGCTACAAAGCATATACCAGTAACTAGGACGGTAAGCAACAAGATGATGCCCTCAATTGCTTTTTTAAAAACATTTAATAAAAAATACACAAAGCAACCAGAACAACACTGTGGGACAGGAAGCCCCTCTATATTGGCTGTATCCCCACTCAGGCAAGCAAGCACGTGAAGCCTTGATAGGTCTGCCAACAGACCCCAATCTATTCCTGAATACCCAACTCCAACCATTTCATATGTTCCCTTGATTTCAGGAAACTAGAGGCCCAATTGGGAAATCTCAAAATAGTTGACATCGGGAACAGGATTGGGAAGTTAGCAAAATAGCTGGCCTGTAACTTTTGGCTCATGTCCCACTTCTATCTCGATTTGTCCCAATGTTTTATTGTGTTGTGTGATATAATTTATCAATTTTTCTTCCTCTCCTTATATCTGTCTTTATAATAATGCAAATCTGTTAATTTTTCACATAAAAATATTCTCATTTTGATAGAAATAACTGGTTTATGAAAATCTAATTACCGTGACAATATCAAACTACAAAGTGCAATCCGGGAAGTGGAGATTGATCAATGATTTAAAATTTAGAATACAAATATAAAACCTTTTCTCAAATGTTTATTGCAAGCAATTAAACAGTTCAATTATTTCTTCACCATAAAATATTTAGAAATGTTTATTATTCTTTATGGGCTATTCAATATCACTTATGGGAGCGAGTAATTAGTCACAATTAAAATATTATTCACACCGCAATAATTTTTCACCAAATTAGGAAAGTTAAGAGACTTGATGGCAGTCATTTTGAACACTGTCAAATCCTCAGCAGACTAAATGGATGAAAAGCTCGTCCTTCTGTGAATATATATACGAATTAAGAAGAGTAGGCCATTTAGCCCCTCGAGCCTGCTCCACCATTCAATAGATCATGGTTGGTCTGACTGTATCCTCAAACCACCTATCAACTCCCTATATATCTACCTCTGCCTTCAAATTATTCAATGCTTCTAACAAGCATAAACCCCCCCTATTTTGGTATTCCATCCCCTCATAATAACTGATAACATTTTGTGAGCTTTCCTAATTACTTGCTGTACTTCATACTAACCATCAGAGATTCATGTACGAGGATCTCCAATCCCAGATCACCCTTCACCTCAGAGCTTTGTAATTTTAGTGTTTAGATTTTTCTTTATTCTTCAGAAAGACCTTGGGGTGCAGGTGCACAAGTCTCTGAAGGTGGCAGAGCAGGTGGAGAAGATTGTGAAGAAAGCATATGGTATGCCAGCCTTTATAGGAAGGGGTATAGAGTACAAAAGCTGGCCTTTAATGTTGCAGTTGTATGAAACATTAGTTAGACGTCATTTGGAATACTGCGTCCTGTTCTGGTCGCCTTACTACCGGAAGGACGTGGAGACTCTGGACAGTGCAGAGGAGGTTTACCAGAATGCTGCCTGGAATGGAACGTCTGAGTTACGAGGAGAGGTTAGGCAAATTGGGGCTGTTTTCCTTAGAAAGATGTAGACTTAGAGGAGATCTAATAGAGGTGTACAAGATTATGAGGGGTATAGATAGAGTAAACAGGGTTAAGCTTTTTCCTAGGATGGACTCGAATAGCACGAGGGGTCACGGGCTTAGGGTGAGGGGGATAAGGTATAATTTGGATGCTAGAGGGAGTTTTTTCACACAGAGGGTGGTGGGGGTATGGAACGCGCTGCCAAGTAAAGTGTTGGAGGCAGGCACTCTGGAGTTATTTAAGAGATACTTAGATGGGCACATGAACAGAATGGGAATGGAGGGGTATAGAAAACTGATTTAAAATAGGGATCATGAGCCTTGGGAGTCCCTGAGAAGTGTGTAAATAGATGATGATATTGATGTATTTGTTTTTATTCTACAGATGCTTTGGTCCGCCTTGTTGTCTAACAAGGGGCATACACGCGATGGGTCGTGAGAGGGCTGCTCTTGGATTTTGAGAGTATCCTAGTGCTTCACGTCGTTAGTGTACGCTTGACCTGGACCATTTGATGGGCAACACAACAGCTCAGCGACTATCGCTGTGCTGTGCAGATACATCGATTTGGGCCTGTGTCTGTGGGAGTTTGCGCATTCTCCCCATGCTTGCGTGGGATTTCTCCGGGTGCTCCGGTTTCCTCCCACATCCCAAAAATGAGCTCTTAGGCTAACTGGCAAAGTAAATTCTTCCTAAATTGTCTCAAATTTGGTTTTTAATCCATAGATCTATAAACATAGATAGGGATCATGGGTAGACGTGGGAACATCAGGGTGGCGGCATGGGCTCGTTGGGCCGAAGGGCCTGTTTCCTGTGCTGTTTTGTTCTTCGTTAACTCCATCACTTTCCAGGGAAGAAAGTTCCAAAGTTTCACAACCTTCTGAAAAAATTTCTTCTTATCTCCGTCTTAAATGGGAGACCCTTTATTATTAAGCTATGTCCCTCAGTGCAAGACTCTTCACACAAAGAAACATACTTTCAGCACCCATCCTGTCAGGTCCCTTCAATAGGATAACTTCTCAACCTTCTTTATTAAAACTGATTGAGGACCAGTCTGTACAACTTTTCTCACTCTCATAAGATGACCCCTCTCATCTTTCCATCTCAGGCATCAGTCAAGTGAACTTTCCCTGATCTGGTTCTAATATATTTATACCATTTATTAAATAAGGTTCACTAACACCTTGCACAACTGTAGCAAAACGTCCTTAATTTATATTCCATTCCCTGTGATAAATGAAACATCCCATTAGTCTTCCTAATCACTTGCTAACGCCTGCGTAGTAAATTTGTGATTGATGTACCAGGACATTCAGATCCCTCTGTGCGTCAAAAATTCTGCTGTCTCTCACAGATTAAATAATATGCTATTTTTCTATTCTTCCTGCTAAAATGGACAAGTTCACATTTTCCTACATTATACTCCATCTGCCATATTTTCACCCAATCACTTAACCCATCTATCTCCCTTTGCAGACTCCTTATGTCCTCTTCACAAATTACTTTCCCACCTATCTATGTGTCATCATCAAATTTAGCAAATGTACATTTGGTCCCTTCATCTAAATCATTGATATAAATTGTAAATAATTGAGGCCTTATACTGACCCCTGTGGCATTGCACTCATCACATCTAGCCAACCTGAGAATGACCTATTTATGTCTTCTCTCTGCTTTCTTTTAGATAACCAATCCTCTATCCATATGAAAGTATTATCCCCTATGTCACGAGCTCTGATTTTGAATAGCAATCTTTGAAAATTGAAGTATAACACATCAACATTTATCCACACTGCTGTTACTTCCACAAAGAATTCCAATAAATTAATCAAACATGATTTCCTTTTCACAAAACACTACTGACTCTGCCTGATTGCACTGGATTCTCAGTGCCTCACAATAACCTCCTTAACAACAAGTTCCACAGAGCTAGGATTGCTGTTGTCATTTCCAATGCTTAGGTTAATCTGTCCAGTTTAAATCCTTTCTGTAGTGGTTTGATACAAGGAACTTGCTAGAACATTCAGAGGGAGTCACATGTAGGCCAGATCAGATGAAGACAGTAGACTTCCTTCCTTAAAGGACTTTAGTAAACCAAATGGGTTTTTACAACACTAGGCAATGGTTTCATGGTCATTACCTTCAATGCTAGTCCTTTAATTTCAGATTTATTAATCAAATTTAAATTCCACCAGCTGCTAAGGTGGGATTCAAACCTGTGTCCCCAGAGCAATAGCTGGGCCTTTGGGTTACTAATCTGGTGACATTACAATTATGCCACCATCTCCTACCTCCTGATTCCCCAAAACCTGTCCATCATCCACAAAGCACAAGATAGGAATATGATTACCTGGATGACTGCAGCTCCAACAACACTCAAGAAGCTCAACACCATCCAGGACAAATCAGCCTTTTTAACTAGTATCCCAACTATCACCTTCAATCAACATGCACTTACTACATGCCCAGCACACAGGATAGCAATGGACAGCCATCTAAACCCATGACCTCTACCACTTAGGCCAAGGTATAGATACATGGAAACAACATAAGGTCCTCTCCAAGCCACAAACCATCCTGATTTGCAACTTTTATGGCCATTTTTTCAGTTGGTTGAGTCAAAGTCCTGGAACTCCCTCCTTAAGTGCATTGTGGATGTACCTACACAACCTGGACAGCAACATTGTCTCAATGGCAATAAAATTGCTGGGCCAGCGAGGGATGCCCACATCCCATTTCTAAAATTCAGCAATTGCATTACAGCAGATGTTAAATTAAATAGCCTGCAGTTTCTTACTTTCTGGAATAGAAGAGTTATTGTCACTATTTTTCAACCTGAGGGATCTTTCCAGCTCTAGGGAATTTTGCAAAATTAAAAGCTATTCATCTATTATTTGTGAAAATCACACTCAATGGCAATGGAGAAATCATTCTTTATGTCATTAAATATGTTGTACTAAAATGTGTATTATGACAAATGCTGCAGCAGAATGAAGGCATTCTTCAATTTAGCACCACTTGATGCTAATACTTGGGGACAAAAATTTCCGATAAAAAGTTTTCAGTACTGTGTTCAAATCAGCACACTGTGAATCAACAATTAAAAAAATGCGAGAAAATGGCTATTTTTTTGCCCTCATGCCAACAAGGCTCCAAAACACTACTATGTTCTGTACCATTCTACTTATATCAATTCAATGAAGAGTTAGAACACTTAGCATGGTGGGTTGTTTTTTGTAGAGTAAATAACAGTTCTGGAAAGATGCAACCATTCAGGTTTTTTCCCACTTCTATAAGGGCTCACTCATAGTGCCTCAGTAACCTGACACCTTAGCAACAACACCACCTTGTGACCCAATCAGAGTTTAGTATGTCAGAAAAAGAAAGGCAACCAATATACTGCATACCAATTTTCTGCTTAAAGTAGGTCAGACATTTATTTGCATTTTGCAAACACGTTGCTTTTCCTGTCAGGGAAGCTAAAAGCTTTTCCCAAACTTAAAACTTTCATCAAAATTGCTAACTATCTTCCTTATTTTATTGTAAATGTTAGATCTTAGGACACAAATTTTGTAATTAAAATATCACACACAATTTAATGTATTTATGAAAATAAAATCTTTCTGGTCATTATCAGTCTACATAAATGTATGCAGTCCATGTGACTTACCGGTTCTTTTCTAATTCATTGTGTGTCGATCTGCAAGACAAAAATTTAGCAGTTATTTTGAAAGCTTTTTAATATTTCCATCAGAACAACTGAGAAAAAAATGTCATATTTTAAATTAATTAAGCTTTTATTCCTCTAGCAATAATTGCCTATTCCTAAGAAATAAAATGGATAAGCCGGTCATTTCAGGGGGCAGTTAAAAGTCAACTTCATCAAAGACCTGACTAGGAAAGGATGGCAGATTTCTTTTCCTAATGGACATTAATTAGCAAGTGAACCAGTAGTTTCATGGTCACCATTACTGCTAATAGCTTTTTATTTTAGATTTATTTAACTGACTTAACTTTAAAATCACCTACTATCATGGTTGGATTTGAACTCATGTCTGCAAATCATTTAAGCAGACCTCAGGATTACAAACTAGTCACACATCATAACTATCATAGAATCATTGAGGTTTACAGCATGGAAACAGGAACTTCAGCCCAACTTGTCCATGCCACCCTTTTTTTTAAACACCTAAGCTAATCCCAATTGTCCGCATTTAGCCCATATCCCTCTATGCCCATTGTACCCATATAACTATCTAAATGCTTTTTGAAAGACAAAATTGTACCTGCCTCTATTACTACCTTTGCAGTTTGTTCCAGACACCACACTTCGTGTGAAAAAATTACCCCTCTGGACACTTTTGTATCTCTCCCCTCTCACCTTAAACCTATGCCCTCTAGTTTTAGACTCCCCTACCTTTGGGAAAAGATATTGACTATCTAACTAATCTGTGCCCCTCATTATTTGAAAAACCACTATAAGATCATCCCTCAACCTCCTAAACTCGTGAAAAAAGTTCCAGTCTATCCAGCCTCTTCTTATAATTCAATCCATCAATTTCTGGTAGCATCCTAGTAAATCTTTACAGTCCTCTTTCTAGTTTAATAATATCCTTTCTATATGTTTACTATACGCTTTGAATAGATCTCTATCATAATCGAAAGGAGTTACACACAAGGCAACGAGTAGATTTTTTCACATAAAAAACTTCAGTGAAACATTCATTTATAAGAACTAATTCGTAAACCTATCATTTCAGCAACAATGAAAACTGGCTAATATTTGAGGACGCCAAGTTGAACATAACAAAAATACTTAATACACCAAAGTAGAAATTTACTACTTTGTATTTCTCAATAGTGGCAATATGTGTTAAATTTTATCAGGAATTTCTCACTCCAGAAAATCATCGTCCCACGGAATACAAATCTTGCTGCTCTGTACTGCTCAGTATTAGTCTAAAATAGTGAATTTATGTACCTAAACACCAGGAGCAGCCCATTTAAATTCAAGTGACTGAAAGTTAAATAATAAATAATGGAACTAAATTCATTAGAACTCAAAACCAGATGTTGTTCTGGTGACATGCATTAATGATATTTCAGAATATAGAGGATTTGTCCTTGGGCCTCATTCAGTTGCTAAGACGCAGCTCGATTATTGGGTTTTAATCAATTTTGGCCAGTGCTGAGATCCTCAGATGAAATCAAAAAGGAAAGGTAATTGACTAGCAATGGCCGGAGGTTTTTTTTCTGCAGCCAAGATTGCTACCACCTTCACAACCATTTAAGCTCTTTACCACTAATGAACAGATGCACTGTAGGAGCTCACCAAAGTTACTTAGGCAGCGCGTTCCAAACTCATGACTGCTACCAGCTAGAAGGACAAGAGAAGCAGATATCTGAGATCACCACCCTTAGAGATTCCCCTCCTAGCCACTCATTATTCTGACCTGAAAATATATCACCATTTCTTCATTGCCACAGAGTCAAAATCCTGGAATTCCCTCTTTAACAGCAGCTGCACCTCTGCAGCAATACAAGTAGGCAGCTCACCATTAACTTCTGTAGAGCAACTAGGGATGGGCATTATATGCTGGCTTAGCCAATGATGCCCATGTCCCGTAAATGAATTGAAAAAAATGAGATAATCCCAGGAACAGTTTCTGTTGTTAATTTAATAGATATTGTATAAGTGCTGCTGATAGGTATGATACAACTGGATTAAATAAAGAAAGAGAATATATTTGACTATGAATCCTGCTTTTGACTGTTTATCAGCTTTTTCAAATGATGTGGACATCTGGCAGGATTGATCTGAACTATGAAAGCAATCTCAGTGCAGGCTAATACTATTGTCTCGGTTAACTGATGAAATAACCTAATTTAGGGGAGGCATTTAAACAGGGGGAGGTTAGAAGGGTCTCTCAGACAATACTGAATTGCACAATATCAAAAATTAGTGTATTTCTCAAGAGAATGTGCACAATCTTATATCACCTGACTAGCAAGATTCATTATGCACTCTTTATTTTAGCTTTGGCAAGTTTTGGTATCAATTTTATGAAAAAAACATGCGCTATCAAGCACTATGTTTTCATTGCACTGCAATTTGAAAAACCAAAACCTTTCATTAAAAACCCAGATTATTTTCAGTTGCAATATTGCCTTTCATCTCAGGCATATAGTCAAAACATTTCTGTAATATTCATCCCACAGGGTACTGATTATCTGGTCATAAACTCACTTTTTTAAAATAATTATACCGTCAAGAAAGAAACATTTGATTCCAAAAAACATACATAAGTTGAAGAGGTGAGCAGCTTTAATATTTACTTAAAAGCTACTCTTTAAATTGTGTTTACTTAAATGAATTAAAAATTAGTTAGTGGGTGCAAAACATTTTTATGCATTATCATTAAACTTTATTCTCAAAAAAATTCCAATACCTCAATCACAAAGTGTCTATTTTTCTCATCAAGACCACAGAACTAGTTAAGATAATGGAATGAAAGGCTTAGAAGTTGTACAGGGTTCATTTTCTGACAGGCAAGAAATTGAGATAATTAGTGCTCTTGGGTTGCTTTTTATTTTTAAAATTAATAATGTACAACAGGTTTTCATTTTGTTTTAACAGATTCATGAGGGAGGGGGTGCTGGAAGTTGATGAACCCACATGTAAGCAGGTAGCAAAGTGATTAGCACTGCTGCCTCAAGCACCAGGGATTCAGCTTCGCGTCACTATCCGTACAGACGCTGCACATTCTCCCTGTGAGTTTCCTCCGGGTGCTCCAGTTTCTTCCCACAGTCTGAAAGACGTGCTGGTTAGGTGCATTCGCTATGCTAAATTCTACCTCAGTGTCCCTGACCAGGTGTCGTAGCACGGCGACTACGGGATTTTCACAGTAATTTCCTTGCATGGAATGCAAGCCTACTTGTGACACTAACAAAACAAACTTTAAACAACAATCATTGCATTTTTTAATGGACAAGAAAACACGATTGAGATAATTAGTGTGTTTTTTATACTATATATCAGATTTTCATTTTGTATTAACAGGTCCACGGAGGGGGTGGAAACTGATGAACCCACATGTAAAATGATTAGAAGATCAAATCCAGAAGGAAAATACATCAGAACTTCCAATTCCCCCCTTTAATCTCGCATCCCTGTGTGTGTGGTGTTTTTTAAAACTATGAATCTGACAATCAGCTGATTACAGATGGCGCTCGAACCCCCCTCCAATATATGTAAAAAAACTAGCTTTGCATTTTCTTTTCCCCCCAACACTCGCTGCACGGATGAAAGGGAATAAATATATATATATATTTAAGTTGCAGTACTTTTCTGCAATCAATTCGGGAGGGGGGGGGGCAATTTAAAAAAAATAGATAAAATGGCGGGTACAGTCCCAGTGGTAACTAGCTATAAACAGCGCTGCCCAATTCCCTTTCGCTTTCATTTATCACCCCCCTCCCTACCGATTTTAACGCCAATACCTCTCCCGTTTCGAAGGTGGGTCCTGGAGAATTAGGAGCGTTTCCTTTTACCTATTGCTCGAGTTCTTTTTGGTTTTCATTTTCTTCCTTGTCCCCTCGATACTGCAGGGTAACGTCGATGCATATCCGTGCTCGGCTTCTGAAGGGAGGAGGGAGTGGAGTTGGGAAAGCGGGGGGAAGGTGAAGGAAAGAGAGAAAAAAACACACACAAGTTCAACTTTGGTATTATTTTCTTGTTTGTTTGTTTGTCTTTTGAGAGTGTTATTATTGACGATCGCAGTTTTATTTCTCTCTCGCTCTCCATACATAAGAGACTGAGAAGGGGGTTTGTTTGCTGTTCCTGTGGTTAATGGCAGTTGGAACACTTGGGCGATTTGAATTTTTATAAATAAATAATCATTTATCGGATCTCTTCAGTCCCGCTTTACCTCGATCTCTCCTCTCTAAATACTCGGCTGCTTCTAACAGTCTCTGGATGTTGATTAATTGTACTGAGTTCATTATTTTATTTATATTTGGTCGCGTATATATAGGGTTATTATATATACATAAGGTACAAAAAAAGGGTGGAATTTATATTTTAAAAGAACACAATTGTTTTAAAAATAAAAAATAAAAAGGAGAGGGAGCGATCGATCTGCAAACATCCGACCCTCCTCGCACACTCTCCCTCTCAGTCCCAAGTTTGTTTACCTCAGGATAGATAGAGGAGGACGGCTCCGAGCGAGCCGTTTCAGTGCGCCTGCGTGCAGCCCAGCCCACCTCTGCCCCGGGGCACCACGGGAGATATAGTTCTTCTATCCCCTCTTCGCCCAACTGGGCCGAGGTAGGCAGACTACAATTCCCACAATGCTACCTTCCTCCTTCCTGGCCTGGAACCATCCCACTTTAGCCAGAGCCAGCGACTCGGCAACACGTGACGTCATAGACAGGCCGTTTCCCTGCTTCTGGTTGGTGGAACCCCCCGCGAGTGTGGCCTCGTCTGACCAATCGGCGGCCCCCGACTGCTGTTTTTTTTTTCCGCCCCTCCCCCAACTGCCCCGCATCAAACACACACAACACTGGCCGCGGGTTTCATGTGAAAAGCGCGTGTCGAGAACGTATCCGTGTGTTCGTGGTATTGCGCCCCTGCGCGCACAAGCCGTGCGCGTTCTCGCTTGGGCCAGCGGATGCGCGCACCGCCTCCAGCGGGAAAGATGACTTTTTTAAAACTTCGAAGACTCGGCCCCCTCTGCAATGGCGGGGGAAAACACACACATTCTTATACAAGGCGAATCACTGTCTTCAAAATAAGTTTATTACCTAAAACAAGCCAGAACTATTTATTTATGTCATAGGTAGACTTACATTAAATGCAATGAAGTGACTTTGAAAATTCCTTACTCGTCACAGTCCGGCGCCTGTTCGGGTACAAGTGAGGGAGAATTTGGCACGGCCAATGCAGCGAGTATGGAAGGAAACCGGATCACCCGGTTTCGTACTTGTGGGAGGAAACTGGATCACTCCGAGGAAACCCTCGCATTAATGGGGAGAAAGTGCAGACTCCACAAACAGTGGCCCCAAGCAGGGAATCAAACCCGAGTCCTGGTGCTGTGAGGGAGCAGTGCTAACCATATGTGCTGAAGGTAATGAAAACATTAATATTCAAAGAGTTTGTAAATTGGATAGCTAGACCCGTCGAAGAGCATCTTTTGGACTGAAAAATCAAATGATTGAATCATAGAACCCTACAGTGTAGAAACAGGCCCATTGTTCCAATTTCTTAGCATAGCCAATTAACCTAACCCAATTAACATCTTTGGAGTGTGGGAGGAAACCAGAGTAGCTGGAGGAAACCCACACAGACATGAGAACGTGCAAACTCCACACAGACAATGACCTGAGTTGGGAATCGAACCCAGGAACTGTGCAGCAGCAGTGCTAACCACTGTGCGACTGTGCCACCCACAATTGATTTTGGTGGCTCTTGGTAAAAGAAAATGCACCACTTTTTAAATTGAGCCATCTTTATGAATACCAAGAATAGTGTTTGGTCAAGCCTGAGAAAAAAGTTCACCAGCAGATGCTAGAATCTGAAACAAAAACAGAAAATCCTGGACAAAGTCAGCAGGTCTGACAGCATCATGGTAATCCAGACTCGAAATGTTGGGTCTATTATCTCTCCAAAAATAGAAAATGCTGGAAATACCAGTATTGATGCTGATGCCTATTTGGTAAATTGGCGGAATTGCATTCCCTCTCTCTCCTCCTGCCTCCCCTCCTTATGTCTGTCTCTATGATTCAGATAGATAGATGTTAACGCTCCTGCGGCATTTGCTGGATGCTGGCCAAGGTTTCAGCTTTGAACAGTACAAAAACTGATTAACTGGTCATGTAAGTCATTGCTGTTGGTATGTTGTTTGTATGCATGATATGCAATGTACGAAAGATGTGATGTAAACCCACAAAAGTTTTCAGTCATTAGTCTCTAAGATAATGACTGTTCTGTTCAGAAAGAACTTATAATCAGTTACAAAGATGTGGCTGTGAATACTTTAAAAGCTGAACTGTTACTTTTAAACAATATCTAAATATTCATTCTACTTTTAGAATTGTCTTGTCAGCAAATCTAATGCAGAACAACTTCTCAGGCATTACTGTCCCACATAAAAAGTAAATCAGCAACCCATGACTACCCACATCCAAAAACACAACTAAACTGATTTCTGATGTGCAGAGACAAATATTTTCAGCCTTTAAACATGTTTGTAGTAGCCAAGAGCCAAAATTGTATTTTCAATAGGGTGTTTCAACTGTTCATCATATTTCCTTCTTGTTCCGATTAAGGGGATGGGCAGTTTAGAGGTGATTTTCATGACCCTTTTGAAACACAATGCATTCTTTGACTCCTTTGTATGTAACTTTTCAGCCTCCATTCTGGAGATTCGTTTAATTAGCATGTGGACAGCTCCTTAATTTTGTTGCAATTCCATGCTGATATCAGACCAGTTTATGTAACAATATGTACACTTCTAAGTATCATAAATGTTGCAGGTCTAAAACAATGTTAAGGAGAAAAAATATACAAATGGGATGGAAAGCTATATGTATGTTGGGTTTTTGTTTGAACTTAATTGTATGGGTTTAGACCAAGACTGGGAAGTTTGTCTTTATAAGCAGTTAGCAATGTAGAAACTTAACTCAGCAGTTAGCCTCTAATTGGCAATGCGATACTTCTATTTAGACTTTTTTTGTTGCAAGATTAGGCCAAATTGCAAATCTCCATAGCTGTTTGAGAAGAAGCTTTGGTGGGCACTAGGCACTAAGAGAATGTTGCAGGCCGTGGATTTTAATTGGATGGTCCACAATTATGCTGGGCAAATTACTGCAGTGGTTTGTCATTGCCTTCTGCAGCATAGCTGACCAGGGAACTCTCCTGCTGTTACCATCTGCCAGCAGGTGTACTGGAAGGATTTACAGACTGATAATTGACCTGCTTAGCCACATTGTGGAATGCACCTTCCATGGTCATCAGGTCCTGAGGCTGGACTTCAATCCAAAGCTCCTGGCCCAGCAATAACAATTGCTACGACTGTATTACAAGACCTCCTGTTGAACGGACACTAGTTTGGGTTTTTGAGGGATGAAAAAATAAGTACATATGGGAACGAGGAAGTAATTTCCACATGTAGCAACAGTTTAACATCATAATTTAACAGATGACCTGGATTTAACTAATAGCACCTGTGTGTTCTGGGCAGTGTTGTCCAACAGAAATTGCTGACTAGCCAGAGATAGTAACCATAGGAACAGAAAAAATAAGAGCAGCAGCATGCCATTCAGCCCTTAGAGCTAGCTCCACCATTTGTTATCATGACTGATCATCCAATTCAATAGCCTGATCCCACCTTCCTCCCACATCCTTTAATCTCTTTAGTCCTGAGCATTATTTCTAATTTCTTCTTAAAAACATAGACTTTTTTTGGGCCTAAAATGCTTTTTGAGGTAGTGAATTCCATAGATTTACCAGCCTCTGGGTGAAGAAATTTCTCCCCGTCTCAGTCCTAAAATGGTTATGCTGTATCCTTAGACTATAATCCCTGGCTCTGATCAGCACCCAGAGGAAACCCATGCAGACATGGGGAAAATGTGCAAACTTCGCACAGACAGTAATGCAAGCTGGGAAACGGACCCATGTCCTTGGTGCTGTGAAGCAGCAGTACTCACCACTGTGTCGCCTTATGTCAAGTCTACTAGTTAAAATCTGTGAAGAATTTCAGTAGATTTGACAAGCATAATCTCCCTTTCATAAATCCATGCTGATTTTGTCCAATTCTACTACTGTTTACCAAGTGCTTTGCTGTAAAATCTTTGGTAATGGACTCTTGATTTGTCTATAATTCGCTGTTTTCTCTCTGCCACTGTTTTCAAATAAGCATTAGCTATCCTCCGATCTTAGGAACTGTTCCGGAGTCTATAGAATCTTGGAAGATGACCTCCAATGCATTCACTTTCTCTAGGACCACTTCCTTTCATACCCTGGGATATCAATTATCAGGCTGTGGGGATGTTCAGCCTTCAATCCATCAATTACCCCAACACCATTTCTCTAGTCATACCCGATTTTTCTTCAGTTCCTCCCTCTCGCTAAACCCTGTATTTCCCAACATATCATTTGAGACATTATTTATGTTCTCCTTAGCCACTGTTTTAGTCATGTACACTAATTTTAGTAGAAAATTCCTAATATACTTTCTTACTATAAGTAAATATCCTTGTATGTATTTATATAATATCCAACACCATTCAGTAACTATAGAAATAAAGCACTCCACTAACTTGCAAGCTGCTCTCATTTCTCCACTTTGCTAAAAACTGGACAAAAAAATTAAACCTCACGTGCATGCATGGTGTGAACAGGTATTAAGATCACATGCCAAATGACTGTGTCACTCTTTATCACTCTTCAAAAATGCAATTATCCACATTGAATGACCATTGTACTACTATAACTCTCAATTCTCAAGAAGAAATAAAAATAAATTTTGATTAATTAATATAGTTCAACTTATGATTTAATTAATTACACTATTTCTCTTATTTAAAGAATATTTTCATAGTCTAGTCGGGCTGTGTACACAGTAGACACCTGTTATAGGCCTCAGTCCATGACTTTGAATGGTAACAAGAAGGTGTTTAAACACTTTCCCCCCTTTCTTCTTTACCTTGTAGAATCATAGAGTCATACAGCACAGGAACAGGGCCTAATGAGACACTTTTACTTCAGATGATAAATTCTCTACATATCACATTTCTCTTGATTCTTATTCGCATTAGCATAGAAACAGGAACCTGTGTGTGTTATTACACTGGCACTAAAGCACAATTTCTTTATAAATTGAGAAACCTAAGATGTTCTTGCATTACAAACGTGATGCAGTTCTATTATCATTGCAGCTGTAATATAAGTACAACCTAAATCCTGGTAGAGGGAATTTCATTTGCTTCCTTTTGGCTTTACACGATGCAGGTTTACCTTTTCAAAAAAAAAAATCACCTCGTATCAATACTAAACTTATATTGTAAACACATCCCTGAGTGAGAACTAAGGGTCTTAGTGTAGGACATTGCCAACTTGAATGGACTAGGAGAGAAGAGATGGATCAGGAGATGATGGTAAAGAAAAAGAATAAGCAGTGCCTTACCAAGTTAGACATTATTAATATTCAAGACCCAATGGCTACAGACCCTGATTTATAAACCTTCCAGAACTGAAGTGAAATTCTGCTGGGTGACTAGAATTCCACCCTAAATAGTGCATGTGCTGGATTTGATCATCTCTCATCCAAGCTGCGAGGATAGCCAGGAGTGACCTTAAAACCATTTCCTTCTGGCCTGCCTATTGATCTATAGAATATCACGAACCTCTACAGCCTCACAAGGAGGCAAACTAGCAGAACACTAAAAGTGGTGAGCTGGTGAGATGACTGTCAGTATCTGATGCATGTGAAGTGGGGGGTAGGTGGAGTAAAATTTGTAAGAACAAACTCAAATATGAAAAATATGCTGCTTTTTTCTACTGAATTCTATCAAAATCTATTGCAATTTTTTTTAAACCAAGCATAATAGGTTCGGATTGTTGATGCAATGCAAATGAAGCAATGTTCTCAGATTGTAATATTAGCTTTAAACTTGCAAGATCAGGCAGACTGGCATTATAGTCATCTTGAAACAAAGTTTAGAAACAACTTGTTGGTTGAGTGGAGTCCAATTATAGATATACTTAGAAACATAGAGGCCAGAAGCAGGAGTAGGCCATTTGGCCCTTCTACTCTGCTCTGCCATTCATTTTGATCATGGCTGATCATCAAATACGATATCCTGATTTCCCCTTTCCACCCCCATCCCTTGACCTCTTTAGCTCCAAGAGCTATATCTAATTTCATCTTGAAATTAGACAATGTTTTGGCCTCTACTACTTTCTGTGGTCGTCAATTTCACACATTCAGTACTCTCTAAATGAAGAAATTTCTCCTCACCTCAGTTCTAAAAGATTTGCCCCTTATCCCACTTGACAGAAGCAACTCAGCTCTAAACACTTCTAACAAAAGGTCATCGACCTGAAACATTAATTATTGTTTCTCCTTTCCATGCGCTGTTGCATGACTTGCTGAGTATTTCCAGCATTTTCTGTTTCTGTTTCAGATTTGTTATTTTTTTCGTCGCTGTTAGCTTTGCAGCAATGTAACTATTTCCCTTCATTGCATTAGAGAGACCTGCGTATTAAAAATCGTGTGTTCTATCTGTCGAAGTTGATTGAGCGAGAAAGCATTGGTTCTCTGAGTTTTAATAATGGGAGTCGGTCCTGTTCATTTGGTGTTCCGGTAACCAGGGCAGTAGCATTTCTTTACAAAGAAGCAACCCATGCATTATCTCTAAGCGATGCAAAAAAACCTTCATGTTTATTCTAGCATGTGTCATTATCGCCTTGACATTTAATAAAATATAACGTCCTCCTGAGGAAAGACACGTCTAATTAACTTATTTTAAATAAATACAAATCAGCGGTGCAGATTGCGAATAAATATGAGTTGTGTTTATGGGTGCATTGTTGGCAGGGGTGGGGAGAGAGTCCCAGACATCTGCTGCGTGTTACAACACAACACCCCCATGCCCAGTTGGCTATGTGTGTATCTCTTGCCCGTGGTTTCTAAAACACGTGGCGAAAAAAAACGTATAGACCGTTGCACTGAAATATTGCCTGTCAACACATACTCAGAATCAGAGTCGATGACAATGACACTGAACTTTAAAAAGTAGTATTAAAGGGATGCTGATAATTCGAAGGCAAAGCACTTCATATTGCTCAGCGGTACTTTCATGTGTATCCTTGTCTCTGTGTGGTTGTAGACAATTCGAGAAAAACAAGGAATTTAACAGTAGAGAACCTTTGTCCTTTCGCCTCTATTACTTTTCAGAGATGAAAGACGCTAACAAGAGACTGATTTTGTGATTCTTTTTTCTCCCAGTTACAAAAGCAAGTTTTTTTTAACTGAACGGCACGTAATATTTATTCGTCCCTTTCATACGGATTTATAAGTACAAAGCGAAATCTTTTATGTAAATATAATTATTACACTAATCGAGAGCGCTGGCCCTAAAAACAAAAATTACATTGTTCACGTCTCATCCGTTCAAAGCTAAAAGCAGCAACTAGATACACTGCCTAAAAATCGTCTTTCTTTGCACAATGGCGTCTATTTATTGCATCTTTTTTGTTCGTACGCAATCATGACATCTAGTATTTTGCTCTAAAAGAAAACTAAGCTTTTTCCTAAAATGTTTTTAATCGTAGTGCCAAATTGTAATATTTTCCTAACTTTAAATATATATATAAGCTGCTCTGCAGAACATCACACCTGTGCTGTGGTTCAATAAAACATTCTTTAATCCTCTAAAAACCTTGGGATTTCAGTCGATGACTAAATAGTTAACTTCATTTTCTGTTGTGTTCTGCAGCAGTCCAGCCACTTTTTTTAAAAAAAAGTACAGGCGGTAGAAAATGTGTGTATTTGTGTGTGTGTGTTTAAAACTATCGCGTGTATTTTCCATGCACATTTTCCAGACGGTTAGGAATGCCCACACTTACTGTCGTTTTCTGCATCGATCCTTTTTATGTGACTGGCCGCTTCCAGCAGCATTTGGACATTTTGTAAGAAAGTGCTGATCTGATGCACAGACCCCACTGCGTTCAGCATGTTATTGAGAGGGGCTGTTACAAAGTCCAGCCGAGTTCCAGAAAATACCTGCTGCTGTGGATGAACGATAGACAAGTACACGTCTTTCCTGGGCCTTCCGCGTTTTCCCATTTTCCCCCACTCTCGCACAGACACACGGATACACTCCGGCTGCTTGTGTCTGCTCCTGAGGATAAAGAGAGTTCTGCAGCGATTCCCGCGGGTCTCAGCGCCTGATCCAACCCAACAGAAAATACTCCCGGGACGCGCTTCTGCCCGTTTGTTTTAATTACACACAGCCCCCCTCAGCGCGCCACTCTGTGTTATTTCAGCGCCCATGTCTCAACTCGATCCAGACACAACATTAAATCGATCCCACTCTCACACACATTGCTTGGGCATGAAGTGTCAGATCATTGCAGTTCTTACTGAAATTGCAGCTCTCACGCTAACCCACAGAAGTATCGAATTTACTGTTACATTTGGTCAATCTATAAACTCTACTTTTGATTAAGAAATAAGGAAACTGATTTTTCTTTAAAAAGTCACTTCAGTGCACCTCTGTTTTAATTCGAGTTTGCAAACTGATTTATCCTCCTGCCCCCCTCCCTGACGTTAATCTTACTTCAGCATCTTGTGAAGACAATCAATATGCACACATTTGTTGCATATTGTAGCACGCTCGCCACTTCACTGATTTGTTCTTTTGTGTCATGTTACATGTGCAGAAACCTAAACTTTTTAATGAAGATTTGAGAAGTTGGCGTTTGTGAAACGGGTCTCTCCGCCCAGCCCCCTGTCCTGTTTAAAGTAATTTTCTCTATATTTTAGTTCCCTCTGCATCATCACGTTACTTAAAACCATGGCGGCTGGAGAGGAAGAGGAGTAACCTGTTCCCAGTCCTCTGATGAATATAATATTTCCACCATATGGAAGGAAATCGAGAACACGCCAGGGGACCGTTAACTGATTTTGCCGTCAATGAGTCAAGTAGATTTGAATGTGCATCCCACTGCACTGAAAATAAATAAAGATATTTAATTTCTCTCCCCATCCCCTATCGGTGATTTACACGGAGATACCTGGTTATTAACAGATCCTTTTAATAGCTCAACGAACTAACTGGTCGTAAAGAAAGGACCTGCATCTATGCAATACCGTTCACAATTCACAATCACAAGGATACATTGAAACACTTTATAGCCAATTAACTATTTATGAAGTGTCGTTCCTATTGTAATGTAGGAAACACAGCAGCCAATTGACACATAGCAAGCTCCCACAAACAGCAACGCGATAATGACCAGAAGATCTATTGTCCAGAATTCCAGGGGAGCTTTCCCCCGCTCTTCAAAATAATTCCATGGAATTTTCTATATCCACATTAGTGAGCTGAAAGGACCTTGGGTTTAACCTAAAGATGATGGGGGCGATCTTAACAGATTTGACAAAGTGTCAAGCTCAGTCATAAAACTGATGTGTAATTCTGAGGTTGCACAGACCAGTTTTCTCTCCAAATTCTGAGCCTTTTTAAAAAAAAGAGGTATAGATTACTCTGAGACTCAGCTGGTAACAGGCATAGTACCTCAATGTGAAATACAATTTGACCCCTGTCACAGAGGAATTGGGGGCTCCTTCCCTCTCCCCCCCCCCTTCCACCCAACAGTCATCACCAACATTGCAAACCCTCTGACTGCTCTCCCCCATTCTCCCCATGGGGCAGCCTGGCCATGTCCCTCTCCTCTGGAGTCTATACTTACCTTTGCACTCCCAGAGGGATCCCCTTAACAAGTTTATGTCTGACCAAATCTGATGCTGGCAAGGTATGAATATTTAGTGAGAGGGAATCATGTGGCAGGCAGCTGGATAATTATATTGAAATATATTCAAATGTGATAACATGAGGTTCTCACCCATTATGGATGTAAACCTGACTACATCACTCTAGTTTTTAAGGTTGGAGGAAGGTTTGCGGTGGACTCCCCTGACAGTCAGTGTTAGGATCTTGTATTCCCTGATGTATGTTAATGACCTCACATTATACTGCATCCACCATAGAACATTACAGCGCAGTACAGGCCCTTCGGCCCTCGATGTTGCACCGACCAATGGAATCAATCTAATGACCCTCTAACCTAAACTATTCAAATATTATCCATACGCCTATCCAATGACCATCGGAACACCATTAAAGTTGGTGAGTCCACAAATGCTGCAGGCAGGGCATTCCACACCCTTATTATTCTCTGAGTAAAGAACTTACCTCTGACATCCATCCTATAATTATCACTCCTCAATTTAAAACTATGTCCCCTCATATCAGCCATCACCATCCAAGGAAAAAGGCTCTCACTGTCCATCCTATCTAACCCTCTGATCATCTTGTATGCTTCAATTAGGTCGCCTCTTAACCTTCTCTCTAACGAAAACAACCTCAAGTTCCTCAGCCTTTCCTCATAAGACCTTCCCACCAAACCAGGCAACATCCTGATAAACCTCCTCTGCATTCTTTCCAGTGCTTCCACATCTTTCTTATAATGCAGTGACCAGAACTGTATGCATTACTCCAAGTGCGGCCGCACAAGAATTTTGTACATTGCAACATGATCTCGTGGCTCCGAAATTCAATCCCTCTACCAATGAAAGCTAACGCACCACACGCCTTCTTAACAACCTTATCAACCTGGATGCTAACTTTCAGGGATCTTGCACATGTACACCCAGATCTCTCTGCTCGTCGACACTACCAAGAGTCCTTCCGTTAACCCTATAATTCTGTAATCCTGTTACTCTTTTCAAAGTGAATCACCTCACACTTTTCCGCATTAAACTCCAATTGCCTCCTCTTAGCCCAGCTCTGCAGCTTACCTATGTCCCTCTGCAAACTGTAACATCTATCCTCACTCCTCCAACTTCAATGTTATCCACAAATTTACTAACCCATCCTTCTACACCCTCATCTAGGTCATTTATGAAAATGACAAACAGCAATGGCCCCAAAGCAGATCCCTGCGGTACACCACTAGTAACTGAACTCCAGCTTGAATATTTCTCATCAACCACCACCCTTTGTCTTCTATCAGCTAGCCAATTCCTGATCCAAACTGCTAAATCAGCGTCAATCCTATGCATCTGTATTTTCTGCAGTAGCTTACCATGGGGAACCTTATCAAATGCTTTGCTAAAATCCATATACACCACGTCAACTACTTACTAAAATCCATATACACCACGTCAACAGCTCTTGTCCACTCCAGGATATCACTGCAGAAGTTCTTTAGGACAGCATGGTGGCACAGTCATTAGCACTGCTGCTCCACAGCGCCAGAGACCCAGGTTCAATCCTGGCCTTGGGTCACTGTGTGGAGTTTGTACGTTATCCCTGTGTCTCATGGGTTGCCTCAGGATGCTCTGGTTTCTTCCCAAAGTTGAAAGATGTGTTGATTGGCCGTGCTAAATTACCCCTTAGTGTCAAGGAGATTAGAAAGGTAAGTACATGGGGCCTAGGGGATAAGGACTTGGTAACAGTGTTGTTGATGCAGGCTTGATGGACTAAATGGCCTCTTTCTGCACTGTAGATATTCTATAACTTGGATCTAGATGTACAGGGCGTAATTTCAGATTTATAGATGATATAAAGTTTGGAAGCATTGTGAACTGTGGGAAGGACAGTGAACTTCAAAAGGACAAAGATAAATTGGTGGAATGGTAGAGGTAATAGATGAAGCTCAATGCAGAGAAATGTGGAGCAAGTTATTTTGGTAGTAAGAGCATGAAGATTCAATATAAAATTAAGGATATAACTCTAATGCATGGGGATGGTGTATATGTGCATAAATCATTGAAGATGGTAGGACAGGTTGAGAGAGTAGTTAATGAATGCTTAGAATCCCTAGAGTGCAGAAGGAGGCCATTCAGTCCATCAAATCTGCGTCGACTCTTCGGAAGAGCACCTTATCCATGCCCCCCCCCACCCCCCCACCCCCATCCCAGCTTCCATAAGACTGTGCATTTACCAAGGCAAATCTATCTAACCTACAATTCTTTGTGACACAAAGGGACAATTTAGTACAAACAATCCACCTAAAATGTACATCTTTGAACTGTGGGAGGAAACCAGAGCACCTGGAAGAAATCTATGCAAACACTGGGAGAACGTGCAAATTCCACACAGGCAGTTACTCAAGGCTGGAATCAAATCTGGGTGCTTGATGCCTTGAGGAAGCAGTGCTAATCGTTGTGTCATCATATGAAACATAGTATTTTGGACTTGATTTATAGAGGCATGGAGCACACGAGTAAAGGGATTATGTTGGATTCATACAAGTCACTAGCTTGATCCCAGCTTGGGTTCCAATTCAGGATATTACACTTTAGGAAAAATGTCAAGGCGTTGGAGAGAGTGTAGCTAAGATTTGTGAGAATGGCTTCTGGGATAAGGAACTTCGGTTATGATGATATTAGAGAAACTAAGACTATTTTGTTTAAAGAAAAGAAAGTTGAGAGGAAATTTGTTAGAGATATTTAAAATCTTGAGAGACCTGGATGTTCCCACTCGTGAAAGGATCAAGAACGAGAGGGAATGGATTTAAAGTAAAAAAAAATCCTTTTTTGTGCTGTGAGCGGCTAGGATTGGGAATGCTTTCCTGAGAGTGTAATGGAGGCAGGTTCAAAGAGGAATTGGACTGTTATCTGAAAAGAAAGAATGGGTTATGGGAGAAGGCAGGAGTGTGGCACTAAGTGAACAGCTTATTCGAAGAACTGGTGCAGACATGATGAGCTGAACGGCCTCTTTATGCACTAAAACGATTCTGTGAATGAACCCAGGGCACTTTCTCTCATAATCAAGAGTGTTATCCAGAGTCAGAGCTGATGTGAAAGTATAGGCAGTGATTCTTGTTTGAAAAAAAGGTTTAGGACATTACCAGTTTTTTTAATAATTAACAATCCATTTCCAAAATTCCAAGTAATGGATTTGAAATTAATGAGTATCAAAGGTTATTGTTATGGTATTTCTCAATAATTGGTACTAATCTTTTTTCATTTAAAGAAGAAATTAATAGAATCATACAAGGCTGAAGAAGCCCTTTGGCCCACCAAGTTCACACCAACATATTAGAAACAGCTGAACTCATATCTAATTCTATCTGCCAGTACCTGGCCCATAGCCCTGAATAGAAATCCTGAGCATCCACATGTTATGTATCCTTGCGGGGTGGGATGTGGGTGGGTCAGGGGAGGGGGAGGTGCTGGGGGGGGGTGCATATATCAAAGTCAAATGTCTTGTGTCACAGCAGTGATTGCATTTCAAGAGTACTTAATTGACTGTGAAGCATTTTTGGGGCATCATCAGGTGATGGAAGGCGCTATATAAATGCAAGACTACTTTCCCTCTGTACATGTTCAAACCTGTACAGTTTCCAGCAACACCTATACAGTGTGTCATCCACAGTAAAAAGTCTCTCAACACCAGGGTTAAAGTCCAACAGGTTTATTTAGTAATAAAATTCACTAAATCCACAAGGCAGTATTGACCTGCGAGGATAACACACTGATGTGGAGATGCCAGCGTTGGACTGGGGTAAACACAGTAAAAAGTCTCACAATGCCAGGTTAAAGTCCAACAGGTTTATTTGGTAGCTTTTGGAGCATTGTTCCTTCGTCAGGTGAGGGGAAGTTCTGTTCACAAACAGGGCATATAAAGACACAAACTCAATTTACAAAATAATGATTGGAATGCAAGTCTTTATAGGTAATCAAGACCTAAAGGTACAGACAATATGAAGGAAGAGAGCATTAAGCACACGTTAAAGAGATGTGTATTGTCTCCAGACAGGACAGTTAGTGAGATTTTGCCAGCCCAGGCAAATGGGGTTATGGGGGTTACAGATAGTTTGACTTGAACCTAAGATTCTGGTTGAGGCCATCTTCACGTGTGCGGAACTTGACTATCAGTCTCTGCTCAGCAACTCTGCACTGTTGTGTGTTGTGAAGGCCATCTTGGAGAATGTTTACCCGAAGATCAGAGGCTGAATGCCTATGACCGCTGAAGTGGTCCCCAACAGGAATAGTCTTGTCTGGTGATTGTCAAGTGGTGTTCATTCATCCGTTGTTGTAGCGTCTGCATGTGCTTAATGCTCTCCATTTCCAGTGTCTGTACCTTTAAGATATGATTACATTAAAGACTCCCATTCCAATCATTTATTTTGTAAATTGAGTTTGTGTCTTTGTATGCCCTGTTTGTGAATAGAACTCCCACTCTCCTGATGAAAGGGCAGCACTCCAAAAGCTAGTAGATTTTGCTACCAAACAAACCTGTTGGACTTTAACCTGGCATTGTGAGACTTTTTACTGTGTTTACCCCAGTCCGATGCCAGCATCTCCACATCAGTGCATTATCTTGCAGGTCAATACTGCCTCGTGGAATATTGCAAAGTAGAAACAAACCCATATGATTCAGTCACTATTCTTTGAAATATTGTGACAAAACTTTCTTTAAATTGACTGAAAATAATAGCCATTTTAGGATATTCAAAAACATTTCATAGGATTCTAAAAATGCAAAAGGTAACTTATCAAAGATGCATATTTTAAAATTTAATCTTTAAAACTACCTAATAGAATATACAATGGGCTATACAATTCTCAAAAGGTTGATTCCTGAGATGCCAGGTCTGCCATATGAGGAGAGACTAAATCGGTTAGAATTGTATTCATTGGAATTTAGCAGAGTTTAAGGGGATCTCACAGAAACTTATAAAATTCCAACAGGGTTAGGCAAGGTTGATTCAGGAAAGAATGTTTCTCATGGTAGGGGATTGCAGAACTAGGGGTTATAGTTTGAGGATAAGGCGTTTAGAACTGAGGTGAGGAGAAATTTCTTCATCCAAAGAGTGGCGAATCTGTGGAATTCACTACCACAGAAAGTAGTTGAAGCCAAAATGTTGTCTGATTTCAAGAAGAAATTAGATAAAGCTTTTGGGGCTAAAGGAGTCAAGGAATATGGAAGACGGTGGGAGAGGGAGGAAGCAGTATTAGGACGTTGAATTTGATGATCAAAATGCACGTCAGAGCAAGCTCAAAGGGCCAAATGGCCTATTCCTAGTTTTATCTTCCATATTCCTAAAAGATGATATTACCGAAAGGGCCAGGGAGGACCTGTTGGCTCTGTTCCAGACTAATAACACAGCACTACTGTAAAGTAGATTTTGTCAATTTTTTGCTAGCTTGTTTCCATTCGGAAGGATCTGCAGGCAGTCTTCAGATGCCAGCAATCCTTATCCAAGTCAATACAAGGAACAGACCACTTGTGATCTTATTAGATGATGCAGCAGACCCCAGAGGCTTAATGGCCAACTGCTATTTCTTAAATTCTCGTGGTCAGTCTTCATGTACGAGGCTCAGCAGTCAGTGGGTAAAGTGATCAGTGTTCATAGGCTGGAAGGAAGAAAAATAATCTAGAATTCATGTTTTTGATTAGTATCCAGTAATTCTTTCTGGAAACTGTGTACATCAGGGCATTTTTTTGGGCTCAGCTAGATGTGCCAATTTAGACATGCAAAATGGCCATTGGGATGAAGTATGGCATGATGATTAGCACTGCTGGGTAAGATGCTGTTTTGGAGGGCTGGTGCAGACTTGATGAGCTGAATGACTGCCTCCTGCACTCTAGGGGTTCCAGAGGACCTAGAAAAATATGTTGCCAGGAACAGGGGGTGTAGTGGGTTGCTTAAGGGTGAATTGAAAACATTTTTAAAAAGTCTTTTAATAACTCCTGTCCCTTATAATTTGGTGATCATTGAAAAATGGTTAAGTTATCAAGTCAGTGCTAAAGTTTTGGTTTGCTGTCAATCTAAGAATGTATTGCTCATATAATCTTGCATTGCCATTGATAATTAAACTACTAAAAGCAACTATTTAATGTATGTACATTTATATACCAGCAGCCTCAGCATGGATTTTGAATCTAAAGTAACAGCATCCGTTTTGTTGGTTATATGCTAAAACTACATATTGCAAGTAGCACATTTCACACTTGCATGCATTATTGTGCAAAGGATGGAGCTTGATGGTCTCTTGCTGCCTTTGGGTGTTTAAGAGCATCAATTCAAAATTTACCACAAGATACATTTTTGTACCTACATCTTCATTTGTGACACAAGGCAAAAATAATCCACACTTCCTTCCTCATTGTCCTCAGTAACTAAAATAAGCCAGTAACTAAATTTGATGAAGAAGAACAATTTTGCAATAAATTCTTGCACATCATTCAAATGGCCCGGATGTCTCCATTGCTTTTACCACAGGGTTTTCCTGAATCTGTCTGTGAACTCCAGACATTTATTCGACAAGATAAATTGATATTTGTCCATGAATGAGCTTGGTTTATCAAAAGCAGTAGTAAGAAAAATTTTGGAAAATAAGCCTTTATAAATAAATCTTATAACATCACTTGAAAGCACACGAGTGATGATTATTCAAATGATATTTTGTTCCAGTTCTGCTTTAACATATTCAAGTGTGCAGATATTGTTTGCAGCAGATCTGCAAATGAGCAGTTTGCCAGATATGCCCATGTGTTCAACTCTGCAGGAAGTGATGTGACTTTCACAATTTGAATAGAGTTTGAAGAGGCAGGGCTGGATAATGAGACTTAATTTTGAAGTACAGGATTAGCATGGGTGACTGGAACAGTTACTTTAAGAAGTAATGGGTTGGAGATGTAGTATGGTAGCGCCTAGTGATTATCTCACGAAGCTAGCAATTCTGAGGCCTAATCTGAAAACATGACTTCAAATTCTACCACAACTAGGGAATTTAACTTCAAATAAACTAAATTAACTTTTACTGCGACAGTTACTGGATTGTCATTTTTGAAAAAGAAACATCAGATTCGCTAATGTTGTTCAAGGCAGATAATCTGCCATCATTACCTGTGATGAAAATAGAAATCATAGAAATCCCTACATTCCCAAGCAGGCCCTATCCCTGCAACCTCATGTATTTACTCTGCTAGTTCCCCTAATATTAAAGAATATTTTAACATGGCCAATCCACCTAACCCGCACATCTTTGGACTATGGGAGAAAACTGGAGCACCTTAAGGAAGCCCGCACAGATAGAGGGTGAATGTGTAAGCACCACAATACCCGAGGCTGGAATCGAATCCGGGTCTCTGCACTGTGAGGCAGCAATGCTGACCACTCTGCCACCCTGCCGCCCTGTCCCATATGTGGCTTCCGTCTCCTAACAATGTGATTCATTCTTAACTGCCCTCTGAAATGATCCAGCAAGCTATTCTGTCTTGTTGAACACAACTGATTATCACCACCTTCTTGAGGGCAATTAGGGGAGCACAATAACTTTTGACCGTGCTAGTGTCACCCACAACATTTGAACTGATCTCCCACAGGCTGAATGCCTGAAGCCAGAACTATGTGGCTCTCAAAGAAAATGTATGTTCATTTATAGTCAACAACTTTTTAAAGTTAGGTTTTCTTTCAGGTTTTTTAAAAAAAATTAAAATTGCAATGTTAGTGAAAATTTGCTCACTCCCTCTTTAATTTTCCTTTTATTTCTTTTTTCTCATCTACCTTCTTCTTAAGTTTTTAAGCAGCATCCAAAGTTGTTGCTTATTTCTTGTAATGCGCAAATGGATTGTATCCTTTAACACTATGGTTTGAGGAAGGCAACAGGAAATTAGCTCAGCTGCTCTTCATAGTAAGTGGCTCATGAGTCCCATGTGAAACTTGCTGGGACCTTCCTGAGGGCAGACCACAATAGGCACAACACCAGAGTTTTCCTCCCCTACTGAAAGCAGTGAATATGTGCTGAATCCTTTTGTTCTCTCCCGAGTAACATATGTAACAATAGTGTTACCTCACAGGGGAAAACTGTTGGTTTAAGTCCTCCTCTGAAAACTTATACATAATCTAGGCTGAAATTTCAGTGCCATATTCAAAGTGCCAAGAGCGAACATTGATTTATGTAGTGCCTTTTACACCACAGGGATATCCCACAGTGTGACAAAGGTAATAAGAATATATTTACTCAAGAAACTAAAAGTAACTTTGGGTAGTTTTGTGATCCAAATATTGATGCTGCAGACAGATTGAGGCCAGTGTGACGGAAATTGAGGCCATTTGCATTTCCTATACTTATCTTCAAATTAAATATTCTCAGCATACAACACGGCACCAATGGAATGTTCAATTTCAAATAAAAAATGTAGTTTGGCATTTAATTGTTTAATTCTTAGCTTGTTAAACAACTATTCAACAATTAACAAAATAATTTCAAAAGGTAGTTGCATTCCTATCGTAAAACCTGCTCATTTTTAAATTTCTAGTGTCTCATAGAATTTCAGTCTTCAAATTGACAGCTTGGATCACTGTCCGTGTGGAGTCTGCACATTCTCACCATGCCTGCGTGGGTTTGCTCCGGCTGCTCCGGTTTCCTCCCACAGTCCAAAGACGTGCTGGTTAGGTGCTTTGGCCATGCTAAATTCTCCCTCAGTCTACCCAAACAGGCTCAGGACTGTGGCGTCTAGGGCACTTTCGTAATAACTTCATTGCGATGCTGATGTAAGATAAACTTAACTTTTAATTGGAAAGAAATATAGATTGAGTCACCAAAATTAATTGGCTAAGGCAAACAACATTAAGTGCATGCATGAACGTGACTGTAAGATATGGAGGCATGAAAATGATTTTGGACAAAAGCCTTCACACTTGCATGTTGCACAGTAACATAATGCATGGTAGTATATATGAGAAAAGTTGTGGGCTTCAGGATAATGAAATGGACAGAAGGATTGCAGGTGATGTTAAATGCAAAGGTGTATAGTGATGCATGTTTGGAGTACTGACATGGAAAGTCATAAGCCTGGACCTTCTGCCCATGCCATCGTGCATTCTAGTCTTGGAGGCAGCTCACTATTGACTGCTAGAGGGATCTTCCAGTCCCGCCGAAGTCTATGGCATTTTGTATGGCTCACCTACTGGCAGGAAACCAGCGGAAGATCCCACCGGCAGAAAAAAAGCTGGAGAATCCTGCCCGTAATGTGGCATGGTAAATAGCACAATTTTGAAAAGTGTAAACACTCAGAAAGCTCGGAGTCTGTATGGTCGATAAGGTGTTGAATGAAACACATGTGATACTCTGGTTCATAAATAAAAGAATAGAATGCATAGCAAAGAGATCAAGCTAGAACTAATCACTGGTTAGTTCTCAGCTGGAGTATTGTGGACAGTTCTGGGCATCACACTTCAGGAAAGACGTACAGGCCCCTATATGGGAATCTTCAACAATAGGCATAGCCTAAAGTCAAGGATATGTCATTAAGACGTTAGGACGGCGGCTTGGGCTCATTGGGCCGAAGGGCCTGTTTCCCGTGCTGTGTTGCTCTTTGTTGTTCTTTGTTGTTGTAGGCCTTAGAGATGGTTCAACAGGATATTAATGGGGATCACCTATGAGGAGAGGCTGAAAAATTTAGGACTCCTCTCCTTGGAATAGGCAAAGTTAAGAGGTAACCTAATAAAGCATTTCAAGGTGATGAGCGAGTTTCATACAGTAAATGAGGGTGGGGGGAGGTACTATTCCCTCTGGTAAGAGATCAATGCCACTGATAAAAGAACTGGAGGGAAACTGAGGAGAAATGTTTTCACTCGAGTTGTCTGATGGAATCTGGAATGTTCTATCTGAATACATGTGGAAGTTGATTGCACAGAGAGTTTTAAAAGGGAGCTGTGCCAGTACCGGAAACTTGCAGAGTTACAAATCAAAAACAGAGATATAGGAGTTAGCACAACTGGTCTTGCATAGAGCCATTGGCTGAATGGTCTTCTTTATGCTGTGTGCTTCTAACAGATGCATTGGGTTTTTGAACTACCTTGCGGGAAATACTTTGATTTAAAACTCCGAAAAAAGACCACATAATATTACATGAAACATGTCTGCAGGAAGACATTTGCTGATTTACTTTCAGATATTATTATTTTGATCGGTTTGCTATCTGTCCATTGTCTCCTGTTTAAAGTTTATTTATTAGTGTCGTAAGTAAGGCTTACATTAACACTGCAATGAAGTTACTGTGAAATTCCTCCAGTTGCCATAGTCTGGGTCAATGCACCGAATTAGCACATCTTTCAGAATGGGACAGGAAACCGTAGCACCCAGAGGAAACCCACGCAGACACAAAAAGTGACCCAAGCTGGGAATCAAACCCAGGTCCCTGGTGCTTTGTACCAGCAGAAATGTGTACCCCATTCAGCCTCACTGTTATTACTTAATTTTAAATAAAGCTTGTGGATATTTTACACTAATTTGCTATGAAATTAGAACTATCTAAACTGATGTTTAATATAGCAAAGACTAGTTCAACAGGTGCTCTTTGAATGAAATGTTAAACTCCAGCCAACCTTCTCAGCTGGGCATCAAATGATTCCACTGCACTATTCAAAGCAGAGCTGATATTATTCCCTAAGATATTTTTCATTCATTTGTTGTTTGGACACCTTGCTGTGTGTAAATTTTCTGCCTCATTTGGTCATTAATGGCAGGACATCAAAACTCACTGCTGGAAAAATGCATCAAGGATGCATTTGTGTGATCTATATAAATAGAAATTATTTATTAATTCTGTTATTTTTATACATAATTTTGTTTATTTACTTCTTGGTACTTATTAATTTCAATTTCGTTTATTGTGTTGCATCTTTTGATAGCTACTTCTATTAAAAAGAGTTTGAGAAAATATGAATCAACCTTTATCCATTTCAGGTCAAAATTTCCATCTATTTTTAAAGAATTAGTCAAATGCTCCATACAGCAGTTGCCGCTGAGTGGCTTTCTGCTGATGTTTGATGCGTAGACACTACTCTTAGTGTCACTTTGGGTGAAGCAAAATACTGCAGATGCTGCAAACCTGAACTGAAAACAGAAGATGCTAGAAATTGTCAACAGGTCTGATGGCAGGATGTTTTTGTGACCAATTTTTCTTTTCCAATTTTCTTATTTAGGAAATGTGGACTTCACTGGCTGGCCAGCATTTATTGCCCACCCTTAATTGCTCGTGAACTGAGGGCAGTAATAATCAACTATATTGCTGTGAATCTTGAGTCACAGGTAAGGACAGCAGATTTCCTTCCCTAAAGAACATTAATGAATTAGGTGGGTCTTTACAACAATTGTTTTAAGGTCACCGTTGGACTTTTATTTCACCATTTTGTCATGGTGGGACTTAAGCCCAGGACCCCGGAACATTACCAGGTCTCTGGATTACCAGTCCAATGATGATACCACTACTCCACCGCCTCCCCAAAACAAAAACTACCTAGTGATTCAATAAGGAACTGCTATAGGAAATTTTATATAGATAAAGACTTGCATTTATCTAGCAACTTTCACAACCCTAGGATATCCCAAAATGCTTTAGTGAAAGCTTCTACTGGGCAACAGATCAACAAACAATGTCTAAAGACAACAAGGTTATTTATTCCTCTGCTGGAATAGGGAGAAAAATGAAATTGTAAGGATTCTTCTATATTTGCAAGAGTACAGTCAACCTCACAACGCTCCCTCCTTGGGTTGCACTCCTCGGTGTGACCAGAGTGATGGATGCCCACGCAACCCAGCTGCACCTTCTGAGACTGGAGACTGTGATAACGGGATCAAAGATACTGGGATAACACTCTTGAACACACACACACACACACACACACACACACACACACACACACACACACACACACACACACAGTAGATCCATTTTAAGTATCATATGGACACATTTACGTTGTAACAGTTTCCACGTCAGCAATGCTAAAGTTACAAAAATACCGCACAGTTGTTCCTTAACTTGAGAACAATTGGAGGAGCCAGTCTTAGACTTGGGTTTGGCAGCTGAGTCAGACCTGGTTTAAAATTTTGCTGAGGGCTCCTTAAAATTGTCCTGAATTGATTATAATAATTAGAGAGTGTAGATAAACTTGCCTTATCTCTCAAAACATTTAAAATATCACGAGGAGAAAAGGGAAATCCGCAAAGGTCTGTAAATGTGAGCACTGTGATTGGAGCAAGCAGCATAACTGAGATAATCATAATAAGTAATAAACGACGTAGTTATTTGGTGGCACAGTGGTTAGCTCTGCTGCCTCACAGTTCCAGGGACCTGGGTTCGATTCCCGGTTAGGTCAGTGTTTGTGTGGAGTCTGCACATTCTCCCTATGTCTGCGTGAGTTTCCTCCTACAGTCTGAAAAACATGCTCTTTAGGTGCATTGGCCTTGTTAAATTCTTCTTCGGTGTGCCTGAATGTGGCAACTGAGGGATTTTCACAGTAACTTCATTGCCATATTAATGTAAGCCTATTTGTGGCTAATAAATAAATAAACTTTTTACTTAATTAATTAAGGTTTCTGAATTTTCTGGATGGGAGTCCCATTATGTCACCAGCTTGGGAAGCGGGGAGTGGGGAAAATTTAAAAATAAGAAAAGAAGAATCTGGCTTGATTCTGCACCTACATCACCACTTGTGCCCTTGACAACCAGTTTTTAAATTGTGCACGTCCCTTAATGAAATGTTATTTGCATTGACATTGGCTGTTCCCTGGAGGATATTCATTGTCTGGAGAGTGTTATTCCCACAGCACTTGTTGCCTTGGTGACTGTTGTTCCATTGGGATTGTTGGGGACACATGGACCTCTGCTACTGATGGTAATTCTGTACTCAGCACAGGTTGGTGACATCCTTCCTCCCTGATTGGCCGATTGCAGTGGAGGCGCATTCTATATGCCTGTATATCTGTTTGTTCCTACACCATTTAGGACGGAGATGAAGAGACATTTCTTCACCTGAGGAGTGGTGAGTGAATTCTTTACCACAGGAAGTAGTTGACGCCAAAACATTGAATGTATTCAAGAGGCGGCTGGATATAGTGCTTAGGGCGAATGAGATCAAACGTTATGGAAATAAGGAAGATTAGGCTATTGAGTTGGATGATCATAATGAATGGCAGAGCAGGCTCAATGGACCAAATGGCCTCCTCCTGCACCTTTTTTCTATGTTTCACATCGATCATGTATGATCAATGTGACACATACTCCACACATTCCAAGTTTACATGTGGGCTGACTCCTTGTTGAGTGTGTTGAGGGTTTGTGCCATAACTGAGCACCCCGCGTTTCTCCCTGACTCTATTGATTCTTCAAGGAGTCTTTCGGGATTGCAAATTCTTAGCGTGCCTTTTCTGACTGCCATTTTGCCATGTGGTTGCGTTTTCAACTCCTACTTTGAGTTGCCGGTTTTGGAATTATGGGTTGTTATTTCCTCCCAGTATCTTTTGTGTCATCTCTGAAATTAGTTTGTTCAGTTATCAATTGTACAGCCTAGTTCATTGAAAACTTCAGTTTATCATACTGACTGGATCGAAAGGAGACCCAGATTGAACAGCTCATGTGCAATCACTTCAGTCCCTAGTGCAGCTATACAATGTGGCCCTTGCAACACTTGCACATGAACACATTACAATAGATCCTAGCTAGTTCCTTGCTATTTAAAGATATTTATAGATACTAGAGCAATATAACAACAGATGGCCTGCTTGTTCTTGTTGGAGGGAACAATACATGCTTTGATGGGGAAGGGAGAGGTGAGGCAGGGTGTTGGTGGATTGAATCATTTTTATAAAATATAGAACATTACAGCCAGTACAGGCCTTTCAGCCTTCAATGTTGTGCTGAGCTATGTCCAATCCCAAGATGAAGCTATCCCCTCCCTATAATTTCTGGAATGCTTCATGTGCCTATCTAATAACTGCTGAAAGCTCCTAAAATGTTCGACTCCACTATCACAGCAGGCAGTCTATTCCACATCCTAACCACTCTCTGAGTGAAGAATCTACCTCGGACATCCCTCCTATATTTCCCACCATGATATTTGTTCATGGGATAGGAGCTTCATTGGCCATTCCAGCATTTATTGCCCATTATTAATTGCCCTCAAGAATGTGGCGGTGAGCCACCTTTTTGAACTTCTACGGTCCATTTGGTGTAGGTACACACACAGTGCTGTTAGGAAGTGAGTTCCAGGATTTCAACGCAGTGAAATATATCACCGTCTATGTGATATATTTCCAAGTCAGGATGGGGTGAGTGACTTGGAGAGGAATTTGCAGGTGCTGGCGTTCACATGCATCTGCTGCAATTGTCCTTCCAGGCAGTCAAATGTTTGAAACTTGCTGTCGAAAAAGCCTTGGTGCAGTGCATCTTGTAGATGATGTGCACTATTGTCATTCTGTGTAGGGCAGAAGGAAAGGGTGGAATGCCGATCATACGGACTAGTTTGTCTTGGATAATAAGCTTGTTGGAGCTGCATTCATCCAGGCGAGTGGAAGGCATTCCATCACTTTCCTGTCTTGTGCTTGGTAGCTGGTGGACGGATTTGAGGAGTCAAGATTCCCGGCCTCTGACCTGCTCTTTTGGCCATAATATTTATATAATTGATCCAGTTGTGGCCAATAGTAACCCAACATGGTGTGGGATTCAGTGTTAGTAATGCCACTGATGTATGTCACTGTTAGATTAATTAATACAAAATCCCAAAAAACATAGGGCTGTGCACTGCAGCTTTACGAGATAGTTCCTTCACTTGCAGTAGTATTTTTCTGGTGTGAAGGATCACCTGCTGAACCCTGAGAGTAACACAGGCTGGCAGCTGTAGGAAACTCAGTTAGAGGTCTGGCAACACCAATTTTAAATCCAACCGATTTATTTGATAGTAAATCTGCTAGCTTTCGGCGTTTGTGCTTTCGGCGTTTGTGCCTTCGTCAGGTGAATGAGGACGATAAAGGCACAAACGCCGAAAGCTAGCAGATTTACTATCAAATAAATCAGTTGGATTTAAAATTGGTGTTGCAAGACCTCTTACTGAGTTTACCCCAGTCCAATGCCAGCATCTCTACATCATAGCTGTAGGAAAGCCACATTGCAGCAATTCAGTTGGGGGTTTGGGATGATGTCAGAATCCACAATGGCATTTTATGAATGAGAACAAATCCTAGAAATGGAATTACAGCATTAAACTTGCTTGTCAGCACTTGCAATTATAACACTGATTTCTTTTTTAAATGCAGCCTTTATACATGAACTGCACGAGTAATGGTGTGATCAGGCATCTGACCATAACTTGTGATCACCTGACAGCCTGAAGTTTCACCTGGCAGTGATTACAATATTTCTGTGGGTCATTTGGATAGAAACTCTTTCTCTCCACCGATGCTGCTGAGTTCATCCAGCACTTTCTATTTTTAATGCAACATTCCACATCATCTATTCGGCACACATTCTAGAACCAATTTTGGAAAAGGTTTAACTAAACGCTCACATTGTTTGACCTGATTTCAACCATGCAGCTTATTAGCTGCTAGTGAGTTGCAAATGTTCAAGAAGATGTACAAATGGTGTTTCATCATTTAGTTTCTGTGTTCTTTGGCTGTCAGGAGAAGCAGCTTGTATTACAGCTGTTAAAATAAACATGAATAGTGTGGAATTAAATAGGCTTTCTGCAGCTGAAAACCAGTAGATCAGTCACATACCCAGCCCTTTTACATCTCCAGCATTCCTCTCATTAGATCGGGGTTTTTCAATCCATAGTACAAATCCAGGTTTTGATCAGCATCATTGTATTTTGTTTCCTTGTTTGGAAAATGTCCCACCTTTCAAACTGCTTCATGAAATGCTTGTAGTACTTTTCTCTGGGCCATACAATTGTCTCTCAGGTACAATACACAGCCTTATGTTCCAATGCACATGTATTTTTTCAAATCATTCATGGGCCAGCATTTATTACCCATCCCTAGATGCCCCATCAGAAGGTGGTGGTGAGCTGTCTTCTTGACAACTGAGTGGCTTGCTATTCCATTTCAGAGGGCAATTGAGAGTCAACCACATTGTTGTGGCTCTGGAGTCACGTGTAGGCCAGACTAGGGTAAGGGCAGCAGATTCCTTCCCTAAAGGACATTAGTGAACCAGATGGGTTTTTCCAATGATTGACTTTGGTTTCATAGTCATCAGTAGATTCTTAATTCCAGATATTTTTTATTGAATTCAAATTCTACCATCTGTCATGGCAGGATTTGAACCCGGGTTCCCAGAACTTTAGCTACATTTCTTGATTAATAATCTAGCGAGGATACCATCAGGCCATTGTCTCCCCCAAGTAATATATACTGGTGTACATGCATGATAATTCAGTATACATAAAACAGGTTATATTGTGTGAGCAGTGGCTCTTTGATATTATGTCACAACAGTTTTATGAACTTCCACTGACCAAGTGGGCTTGAACATGGGTACATACGAAAAAAGAGATGATATAAAAGATCGATTGGTCGATCCAGTCAATCCTGTCCACTAATGTGAAAAAGTAAATAATTGTCCCAACCACTTGCCCCAGTTCAAGCAATTTATAGATGCACCATGGAAAGCATTCTTTCAGGATGTATTGTGGCTTGGTATAGCTCCTACTCTGTCCAAAACCACAAGAAACTACAAAGGGTTGTGCATGAAATCCAGTCCAACACGGAAACCAACCTCCCATCCGTTGACTCTGTCTACACTTCCCGCTGCCTTGGCAAAGCAATCAGCATAATTAAGGACCCCATGTTACTCTAGATATTCTCTCTTTCACCTTTTTCTGTTGGGAAAAAGACACAAAAGTCTGAGGTCATGTATCGACTGACTCAAGAACAGCTTCTTCCCTGCTGCCATCATACTTTTGAATAGACCTACAACATATTAAGTTGATCTTTCTGTACACTCTAGCTATGACTATAACACAATATCCTGCACCCTCTCTTTCTCTTCTCCTATATACTCTATGAACACATAGTACACAAAAAGCAATACCTTTCACTAATACATGTGACTATAATAAATCAAATCAAAGCAAATCAAATCAAAAATCAATGGAGTCAATGAAAGGCTCAGAAAAACCAGAAGCCAATTTAAAGGTGTGTGGGTGGGAGGAAACGTCTGGTATATTTCTACCCAACCCACAAAGATCCAGGAGGTTTTTAGTCGTTGTTAAAGGCAAGTGACCTTGGTTCCATATACCTTCCTGGAAGGGTACTGCTC
This sequence comes from Sphyrna mokarran, assembly GCA_024679065.1. Taxonomy (NCBI): domain Eukaryota; kingdom Metazoa; phylum Chordata; class Chondrichthyes; order Carcharhiniformes; family Carcharhinidae; genus Sphyrna; species Sphyrna mokarran. Next base: position 15,380,466 of record JAGIQG010000017.1, on the reverse strand, counting down.
CTAGCTGTGTTGTTTCTTTGGCTCATCCAACTGCTGTTCTGATCCCACCTCAACATTCACTCACTTTCCTGGGTCAGGGCTGAACTCATCTGCAAAGTGGGACTCTCACTGTGAAAAGGAAGCCAACTATTGTCCCCTTTATCCTGCGGAATCCTGGCAGCACAGCAGCTGGATAGCACTGCAGCAGCAGATGAGGTGGCTGGGCAATGACAGGGGCAGAAGTGCCCCAAGGACTGGCACATTGCTTGGCTTTTGCTGGCCTTGGTTGAGATTGTGGCCCACAAAGCAACATGGTGGGGAGCATAACAGGAGATGAGATGACTAAATTATTCCAAGGGCAGAATAAGGGAGGAGACTCCTGCCCCAGAGTGCCAGAAATTCATCCTGCTCCCCTTTGGAAATTGAATCCATGCTCCAGGTGTGACCTGGCTAGGTGAGGAAATAAGTCAGAATAATGAGCCAGGGCCTAGACCCTTTTGTGGTGGAGTGGAGCCTGTGAAAGTGATCGGTCAGATTTAGCTTTTCTTTGGATTGAGTTCCTAACTCCCAGCAAATATTCACCCATCTGGCAGAACATTGAAGAAATGAAAACCTGAGGATGCTTCACCAGGCATTTTCATTTTAACACTGGTTAATATAAAAGGGGTGTTTCTTTTAAAATCTTCCCATTTTAACAGCGAGGCATCATTATGGAAATAATGCAGGTGAAACTTAGTAGTAAGTAATAAATAAAAATGGTCACTTCAGTAAGCTTACTATTTGACATTTTCTGTTTAAATCAGTCAAAGTATGAATGATCTAAAAAATATCTCAAATTTTCAGGAATAGCCCTTTTGAAAATGATTACAGTACTTGGAAGCTGTTGATGGCTATGTTTAAAAGTACGCTAAGGCAGAAAGAGGCTTGGGTCTTTGGAGGGACGTGCACGAAGTGCAAAGTTCAAGTTCAGCCAAGCACACTTCTGTTAACTGTCTGTAAGGGAAACAATGAGTGCAGATGGTGGCAGTATCACAGATGTAGCTGGGTGTGCAAACAGAAAGCTGTGCAGATTGTGCGTGCACTACTCAATGCTCTACACAACATGAGCGTAGGTCAGTGGATAGAACCCTCTCTTATCAGAGATTATTGTCACGCAGATTTAAAATGAGCAACACACACCCAGGAACCTCCTGGTATGACTCGGAATAATCTGCAGAATCCAACTCTGCGCTCACCTGTGTTTGCTCTAGCCGGCAGGATAGCAGAAGCATTTTGACACTTCTGTTCAAATACAATTGATTTGTTAGTCCACAGTAAGGTCAGAGTAGACATACCACACAGACATTCAGACAGACTGCCATCTGGTCCTTTGTTGTCTTTCCCTTTACACATGCACTAGGGTGCCCTTTTCACATTGTTTGCTTACTGTTTTATATAGCCCTAGAAGATTAACTTAGGTGCTCTGCACATTGGCTGCTGATAAACTGGAAAAATCCTGAAAAACCCAAAGTCTCTTTCCATCAACAAAAGGTGAAACCCCGTCTTCTTTTTTGCATGCTTATGATTATGCGAACATACATTATGGTGGCGCAATGTCACAGTGTTTAGCACTGCTGCTTCACAGTGCCAAGGATGCAAGTTCAATGTCTGTGCGGAGTCTGCACATTCTCTGTTTGTCTGCATAAGTTTCCTCTGGGTTCTCCAGTTTCATCCTAAAGACCAAAAGACATACTGGTTAGGCATTGGCCATGCTAAATGCTCTCTGTGTGCCCAAATAGGTGCCAAAGTATGGCGACTAGGGGACTTTCACAGTAATTCATTGCATAAGAACATAAGAACTAGGAGCAGAAGTAGGCCATTTGGCTCCTCGAGACTGCTCCGCCATTCAAAGCTCGTGGCTGATCCTTTTGTGGACTCAACTCCACTTACCCGCCCACTCACCATAACCCTTAATTCCTTAACTGTTCAAAACATTGCAGTGTTAATGTAAGACTACTTGTGACACAAATAAATAAACTTTAAACTTTAAGAGCTGGGATGGGGCCATGGGTAATATGGTGTCCAAAATGGTACCAAGTCAATCAGACTAGGGAGATCCCAGATTTGAGTGATAATCTCTGCTAATTCTGTTACTCCTGGTTAGGAAAACAATATAGCAGTACAGTCAAATGCAGCATAGTGTTCCAGGATAAGGAGGGGATATATCAGCCAGGCTTCCTGTTTATTAAGGGTTGTGTGCGTGTGTGTGTGTATGTACATGTGTACACTAAAACCTACTGGATTTTATCCTGTGTAACTGTGCCCTTGTGTTAGTCAGCATTATTAAAAGAATGAGGGAGCAGTTGGGATGGAATTTAACTTGGACTAAATCAAAAAGGAACATGGACTCCCTGGACAGGAAAATTAAGGCTATTGTCACAGCACTAATTATGACTTTCAGTGCTGGTTGCATTTCATTAATCAGCGCCTCTTGCAAAAAGCAACAACGGAGCACTAGATAGACTGAGTTACAAAGTCAACAAAAACATTTGTTTTTAAAAAAATATCCAGAGCAGTTTTAAAAAAAACAGAACGGTAAAGAATCAGTAATAATTATCTGAACCGGTTCATCAACAATGAATGAGTCACATGAAGAGCTCCACTTCCTGTTTGCAGCATCTAGTTTTGCCCCTGAGGTTCTCCACGTGACTAGCTCACAGTCTTAGTGATCACTCAATGGGCTGAAGGGCCTTTGCTTCATTCTATGCCTCTAGGATGACCTTACCGGCTCACCCTGCTGGTTGATGGTGTGGCAAGCTGGTAAGATCAGAGGACAGGTGAAAAACTGGATTCGCACTGGGTTTTTTTTAAACCTCTCGTGCTGTTACCAGCACTGATTTGCTGGTGAAATCTGTACACTCTGTCACATATAGGGTAGATGGTACTTGGAAGGTTGGCTGATGGGTTGTTGGGAGATCTGTGCATTCTCTCCATGTCCCCCAGAAAGACTTTCAGTTGCCTTCCCAATTAACCTTCTCCCTTTTCATATTGATTTGAGAGAGGATGCTGCTGTTTCCACGAGATGTGAAGCATCTTGTGAAGGCACTGCTGGTTGTCCTTATCCAATGCTTTGAGATGTCTGCTTGTTGTTCAAGTCTGCTGTCTGATATGCAACAACCTTAATCTCGGATTTGAGATCTTGGTCCTCAAATACTCTGCTTCTCAGAGGGCTGTGCTGGCAAATTGGAGATCATTGCCTGAATTCTCCAGCCGTTCTTGCGCCACTGCTCTACCAACAAAGGTAAAGAATTTGGCACTTAGCCAAATCTCTGTTCATTGCAGTGGAATCAGAGAATTCCATCGGTATGAATGATCTGAGAAAGGCCCATTTTCTCATATGCTTCAGGGAAGGAGTTGATGTGATCTGGAGCTCAGTTTCTGAGTGAGTAAACACAATGTCATCTGCACGCTGGAGCTCAATGACTAAAGCTGGAGTGATTTCGACTGATAGCAGCTAGGGTTAACTGGTTTGTTTTTCTAAATGATCTCCATTGCTGTGGATAATTTGCTGGAAGCAAGGTGCAATAGTGCAGCGAAGAAGAGGATTGATGCAATAACACAAACTTGTTTGACCTGTTTGCTCTGGGGACCAGATCAGTGATGGTTCCCTTGATGAGGATTATGGCTTGCATGTCATTGTGACATGAATGGAAGAGAATGGTGACAAATTTGAGGCAGACACTTTGACAGAATCAACGGTTTTCATGAGATCACAAAGGCCATGTAAGGACTAAGTTCATTAATTCATAAGATATAGGAGCATAATTTGGCCATTTGGGCCATCAAATCTGTTCCGCCATTCAATCATGGCCAATATGCTTTTTGTTCCCATTTTCCTGCCTTCTCCCCATAACCCTTCAACCCATTACCATTTAAAAATCCGTCCAACTCCTTAAATTTATCATTCATCGTCCCAGTATCCACTGCACTTTTGGGTAGCAAATTCCACAGATTCACAACCCTTTGGGAAAAGTAGTTTCTCCACAATTCTGTTTTAAATTTGCTACCCCTAATCCTAAGACTATGACCTCTCATCCCAGAATGCCCCATAAGAGGAAGCATCCGTTCCTTATCTTTTATCATTTTATATACCACAATTTGATCTCCCCTCACTCTTTTTAATTCCAGTGAATATAGGCCCCAACCTCTCTTCATACAACAAACCCCTCATCTTTGGAATCAATCTATTGAACCTCCTCTGAACTGCCTCCAGTATCACTACATCTGTCCTTAAATAAGGGGACCAAAACTATGTACGGTCTCATCAATGCCATGTATAGTTGCAACAAAACTTCCTTATCTTAAATGCCAACATTCTATTCATTTTCTTTATTATCTGCTGTACCTGCATGCTAGTTTTCCGTGACTACTGAACGAGAAAACCCAGAACCCTCTGCATTGGAACACCTTAAAATCTCTCCCCATTTAGATAATAAGTCGCCTTCTGTTTTTCCAATCAAAATGCATAATCTCATGCTTATCCACATTAAACTCATCTGCCATCTTTTGGCCCACTCTCTCTGCCTATCTATATCCATTTGTAAGGTTCTTATTTCCTCATTCAACTTGTTGTTTCAGCTATTTTTGTGTCATCTGCAAATTTGGTAATAGAGCTTTCTATCCCTGTATCGTTAATATATATTGTTAATAGCCTGGGACCCAAGGACCAAATACTGTGGCATTCCATTAGTTACTTTTTGCCATCCAGAAAGAAAAACATTTATCCTGACTCTGTCTTCTGTCCATCAGCCAGTCACCTTTCCAAACTTGTAAATTACCCCATATCCCATGTGATCTAACCTGGTGAATTGACCTTTTGTGCAGCGCCTTATCAAATGCCAGAAGTCCAAATATATTACAACTACAGGATCCCCATTATTCACTTTGTTTATTACATCTTCGAAGAAATCTAGCAAATTAGTCAAACATGTTTTGCCCTTCATAAAATCGTGCTGACTTTGATGGACAGTGTTTTGACTTTCCAAAACACTGATATTGCATCCTTGGTGCTATTCCTTGCATTTTTATTGAATCTAACCTGCAGTGATGGGCAAATGCCACATTATAACCCTGGAAGAAGTTCTTCAGTCACTGGGAAGAGGAAATTTGAAGAGGATCCTGGCAATGGCCTTCTCTCAGACTGACAGCAGAGAGACTCTTTATTTAAAGAAGCGCAGTGGAGATATCCTGGGCAACATTCCTCCTTTGGCTAATATCACTATAACGTTTGTTGTTTGTGATCTCTGACTGTGTTGAGTAGTTGCTATAATTGCCTACATAGTGACTGCATTTTGAAAACAATTCATTGCCTGTGAAGCACTTTGGGATAATCCTGGAAGCATCAAAGGTGCAGTAGAAGCAAAATACAGCGATGCCAAAAATTTGAAATAAAAAAAATTTGCTGAAAATTTCTGGAAGTTAGCATCTGTGAAAAAACAGTTGTTTCAGACCAATGATCTTTCAATAGAGCTGGAAAAAGTTAGATGTAATATGTTTTGAGCAAGTACAGGGTGAGGGAGGGGTGTGGTGGTCAGTGGGAGAGGCAGAATAAAGATTCAAGATAATTGCAGAATGTGTAATGGGGACATTGAGGAAGAACTGTTTTGTGCAGAGGGTAGTGGGTGCCTGGAATTCACTGCCTGAGTTAGTGGTGGAGGCAGAGATCCTAAACTCTTTTTAAAAAGTACCTGGATCTCACCTTGAGCTACAGGACTTTGGGCTGGGTGCAGGAAGGTAGATTTAGAAAGGGCACCTGTATGTCCTTGAGATGGCATGGACAAGATGGCCTCCTCCTGTGCTGGAACTTTTCTGTGATTCTATAGGGGAAAGGTCTATATTAAAATGAAGAATGAATACAAGTGCAAGTTTTTTTTATTCATTCATGGAACATAGATATTGCCCATTTATTGCCCATCCCTAGTAGCCTAGAGGGCAGTTGCGAGTCAACTCCATTGCTGTGGTTGTGAAGTCATGTGTAGGCCAGACCAGCTAAGGAATATAGATTTCTTTCCCTAAAGGACATTAGTGAACCAGATGGGTTTTTCTGACAATGGACAATGGTTTCACAATTATCAGTAGATTCTTAATTCCAGATATTTTTTATTGAATTCAAATTCCATCATTTGCCATGGCAGGATTCAAACCCAGGTCTCCAGAACATTAGCTGAGTTCCTGGATTAATACTCCAGGCCATCATCTCTCTGCTGTGGTTTCCAATGTTGCTATAAATATGGGATTGAACCAGAATCTTTCCAATTTGGTGCAACTCTTGGTGAAATGAAGAATAAGCTTTATTGTGCATAACTTGATAAAAGCCTTGGTCATATTGAACTTGGTGCAGGAGGTGTGTGAGGAACACCATAACATCCACCCAAAACCATTTCACATTTCTGTCTAGACTCTTTTGTTATTTGCTTATCCGAGCAGTGACAGATAAAAGTTATTTGTAGATGAGGGTTTTACTGCGTGAAAGCCTCCGTAAACACTATCTGCAATCTCCATGGTTTCTGCACTTGCTGATTTTAGCAATCTAGAAACCACCAGTGACTTGCATCACATGCTGTAACACTGACCCAGTTCATACAGAGGCCTGTTCATCAATACCCTATCACCTACAAATACTCCCACTGTTGCTAAGGCTCAGTATAATACTGTCTATTTTGTCCACGTGCCGGTTCCACCCAACCACCTTGTGTAGAAAAAAGATCTGCCTTAAAATATAACTGGAGGAGAATGTGCCAAGGGCCGGAAGTGTGCAAACTGAAGACATGCAATAAAACCAGTTTTAGCAAGAGCAGTGTCATTGTTCTAATGCTCATTCTCTAATTTCAAACAACTCTGCTTACACTGCAATAGCTGCTTCTAAAATAGTTGCATCTTTTTGCAAAATGGTGGCTGTTGTAAATTTAGCATTTTATCTGTCTAGTCTCCAGCTCTGGAGCCTGTAAAGAATCGACTGTAATAGCTACAGAGCTTGTGTAAGAAGCTACTCACTCTGAGAGATGAGGAGTGAGAAACACTCAAGTAAGGAGTTGTATCTATCTCCTAATCCTCTGTAAACTTGTCTATAGCTGGTTATGTGAATAAAAGAATTGAAGGAAAGACTATTATCCCATCAAAATGTCTTCTCGAAGAAGAAAATCAATGTCTTTGGGATAACCCAACAATAATACTTAATCTCTGGTGTTCGGACAGTGCATCTTTCTGCAATGCGCTCAGGGACGTCCAAACTTTTATTTCTAGTAATAAGGTGATATTGCACCCATTTTCCTTGCTATGGCATGATGGCACAATGGTTTGCACTTCTGCCTCTTAGCGCCAAGGACCCAAGTTCAATTCCAGCCTCAGGTAATGGTCTTGCACATTCTTCCTGTGTATGTGTGGGTTTCCTTCCAGAAATGTGCAGGTTGCGTTGATTGGCTATGCTAAATTGCCCCTAGTACCAGGGGAATTAGCAGAGTAAATATGTAAGGATATGGGGGATATGGCCTGGTTGGAATTGTTGTCGGTGCAGGCTTGATGGGCCAAATGCCCTCCTTCTGCACTGTAGGGATTCTATGCTATGATCATTTTCCCCCTCTGTTTACTAATTATATTTCCCATGATGGTAGCAAAGTCTATAGTATTTCTCCCAACTTGCAATTCTTTATGTACGAGACTGAGCATTGAAACTTGAACATCTAGCTGAAAGGAGGACAGTTTCTGGAGTGTAACAAGGGGAGGAATTCTTCAACTATTTTTCCTCTTCATCAGTCCAAGAGAACTGTCCAACAGTAGTGACTCAATTCCCATACTGTTTTCATTCAGCTGACTTGACGCAATAATAACGTTTTTGGGTCAGTGTCGCTCAGCTCTGTTTCCGCTGCAACATCTAAATCTCTCAAACAAAAGGCCTCTTTGGTTGGGTCACAATCTGCAATTATATATTTGCTTCTATTTATTTTCACTGTCATAGAGCAATAAATATATACGATATGGAAACAGTTCCTTCGGCCCAACTCATTCATGCCAGCCAGATTTTCTAAACTGAACTAGTCCCATTTGTCTACCTTTGGCCCACATCTCTCTAAACATTTCATATCCATGTCCCCCAATATCTTTTAACCAGATTGCTGAGAATTGCAAGTAGCTTTTACTTTTTGAATTTCAGTGAATGCTAGAAGTCAAATATTTACAGAATCGTAGAATCCTACAATGCAGAAAGAGGCCATGTAGCCCATCGAGTCTGTACCATCCATAATCCCACCAGGTCCTATCCCATATGCATTTAGCTAGTTCCCCTGACACAAAGGAGCAATTTAACATTGACAATCCATTTAACCCACATATCTTTGCAGTGTGGGAGGAAACCAGAGCACCCAGAGAAAACACATATAGACACAGAGAGAATGTGCAAACTCTGTGACCCAAGCCGGGAATCAAATGCAGATATAAATATCTTTTGTCCTACATGTTGGTGTGAACTTGTTGGCAGCCCCGTAGATTTCCTGACACATCATTTTTTTTTTTCGGAAAATGCTGAAACAGGTTGAGTTCCTTGGGTTACCTACAAACAAAAACCTGGCACATATTTTTGTCTTGTTTACAGATTCACACAGTGATTCAAATGTCAGTCGGGTGCACTGTCAGGTCATTTTTGGTGATACACAGAAAAGAAACGGCCAACTCAATCTCTGATATTAAAGACCAGAAGATAATTAACAGATGAGGAAAGAGGTTCTTTCAGCATCTAAATCGTTTTTTAAAGGACTCCAGGACAGTCCTTTCCATCGCTGTTTCCTGGGAGTCTTTTGCGTTCATTAATCAGATTCCATGAAGACTTTCCTGACTTCAATTCAAAATTTACAGTTTGCTGGTTTGAATTAATATCCTCCTATCCTGCTTATGAAATTTAGGCTAAAGGGATCAAGGAATATAGGAGGAAGGGGGGAAATCAGGATACTGAATTCAATGATCAAAATGAATGGTGGAGCAGGCTGGAAGGGCCAAATGGTCTAAGTTTCTATTCCGCATGTACATATTCCATTATATTTTTTAGTTTGCACGATTACCTCTCAGCTGGTTCCTTCTCAAACTGAAAATCCTGTCTTTGTTATAATTCTGTTTCTTAACAATAAGGATCAGCCTCATGATGCTCCTCTAAATCACCTTTTGAGACACAATATGTGTGTTCCACATGTGATTTGACTAGAGCACTATATTATTTAGTCATGACTTGCCCAGACTTGTACACTACAGCTTTAGTTATGCAGTTCAACATACTAGTGATTGCTGCGGGTATTGGTTGGGAATGTTCAGTAGCTATTTATGATGGAAATTGGTATGCAGCCCTGTTGTCTGTCTGCAAGAAGTATTACACCACTTTGTATTTGACAATAAGCAGCTGAATGCCTGGTCAGGATTCCTCTACCACGTTGAGCACCTGGAAGGAAATAGCTTTCTTCAAGATTGATGTGGTGAGGGTGTTCTTGCTCCACACGATATCCAAGAACTGCTGCTTGCCCACAACTGCCACCTCTCTGCTTAAGTCTTTGATCTGGCGTTTACTCAAAGGCTTTGCTGGAGGAGGCAGGTGACGCAGATTTCATCCTGCAAGAATGAACTGTGTCTGAAGGTGCTGCAGGAGTTCTGCTATCCTGGATACTTCATAGAAACCCTATTGTTCAGAAGGAGGCCATTCAACACATCGAGTCTGCACCCACCTCTCTGACAGAGTAACTTACCCAGGCCCCTATCCCTCGAACCACACGTATTTTTCCTGATAAAGCCCCTAATCTACATATCTTGGAACACTAAGGGGTAATTTAGTATGGCCAATCCATCTAACTTGCACATTTTGGAACTGAGAGAGGAGACCCCAATCAGGGTTAGGGTTCTCCCACACGGGGAGAATGTCCACGGTCATCCAAGGCCAGAGCTGAACTTGGGTCCCTGGTGCTGTCAGGCAGCAGTGCTAAACACCATAATCATGGTACCCAGTATTGGTGTATTGAGTGGTTTTGGCAGAGAAGAATAAGACTAGGCAGCAATGAATGTGGTCCAGTCAAATCTAGCAATGACTGGCTAAAATCAGGGTGCACCAGAGGCACAGAAGTCTGTGTCCCAAGGATTTGAAATGAAAATGAAGGTCAGGACTGGAAGCACATTCCTGTAGCAAAACAGAAACACTCTACACATAGGCCCTGATCTTCTGCTGTGCCCACTCTGAAAATGGGGCGGGCGAGGCTCGCAGAACAACATTTTCTGTTGGCCTTGGGCGTGATATTACGAGCTTTAGGTGGGCATGCCAGTAAAATTCCAGCTGATAGGAACAAAGAATGGTTACAACATTTGGTTCATGTGGTCGATGTTATGTCCCTTCAACAGGAACTTGATTAATTCCACTCCCCTGCAAATATCTCCCCAGATGCTTAATCTATTCCCTTTTGAAAGCCATGTTTTAATCTGTCTCCAGCACTCGGGCAGTTGATTCCAGATCCCAACCACTCCCACTTCATCAAGTTCTTCTGATGCTTTTGCTCCTTTTGGCTTAAATAGTTTACCTCTGGTTTTTGACCTCCAGCCAATGGAAAGCTCCATCTATCTTTGAGACCTTCTCATGCTTCTGACATTCCCTGTTGTGTAAAGTTAAATAATAGACCGAGGTTATGTGGCGTCGAGTGTTTGCATCAGATACAATCGGTAAAAAGGACACAAAAATGCATCCATTTTGTGAAGTGCTTTCCGAGCTTCTGTCCAAACTTACTTACATGATCAAACGCAACAACACCATCAGGCAATATTTTAAAATATACGTTAAAAAGATAAGCTCAATAACGGTAATTTTGGAGCTTGATTAATACGGCTAAGTGAGTTTTACAAATCATGCATTTCTAACCAATGCAAACCACCACCCGTGTGCAACTACCTCCTGAAAATGGCAATGAGATGTAAATAGGATGCAAGACTGGGCGGAGAAGTGACAGACTTCAACCCGGACAAGTGTGTCGTGGTTCATTTTGGCAGGTCAATTGGGATGATGGAATATAATATGAAGGGTAAGACTCTTGGCAGTGCGGAAGATCAGAAGGATCTTGGGGTCCAGGTTCATAAGACTCTCAAATTGACTTTGCAGGTAGGGGATGAAGTCACGCTTGACAATTCTGCACTTGAATGCCAACTTAAAATTCTGTACTCATCTCTGTAGTGACATAACTCACAAGGTTGTAGCTTAGAAGTGGGCTAACTAAGCCAGCTAGAGATATTTTGGTTTAAGTTTTAAATGGCCCAGATATACATAAAAATTCTAACCTAACTAGTTGCATTAAAACATTCTTTTAGTGGAATAAAATTGGCTTTAACTACAGCAGCTCTGTGCTGCCATCTATAGTCCAGATTGCCTGACAATGTCGTGATAACAGCATGGTGGAATTGAGTTTAGTGAGCGAGATGCAAGAAACCTGATCAAAAGCAGTCATGGACTTGAATTTGAATGTTTGTCTGCTCCATATGGGGATAAAAAAAATCAGCACATTTGATGTATTGAATGTGGAGAATAGATCTCTGTATGAGTATCTTGCTTTCTCAAATCTTTTACCTTTTATGGATCAGTCTTTAATTTTTTCTGCCTTGTCTCCAAGTTTAAACAAAACCGTGGATTGTCAGTAGTCAAGATACGATCTGACAAGCGTTACAACTGCATTATACATAATCGTTAACATAGTGCATACCCAAAGGCATATCACAGGAGAGTTTATCAAACAAGACTTGACACCAAGCCACAATGAGATACTGCTCCATAACTGGCGATAATAGCGAAGTCATTAATGTTCAATATTATACTGGAGAAAGTCCAACAGCAACTTCTGGAATATGCACACGTGCAGTTAAACACATCCTGAAATTTCTGTCAAACACACAGTACTGTGCGTATTCACAGTGGATGCACTAGTGCAATACTTGCTGATATACTTGGTAGTTTGAGATTTTAATCCTTTTGTTTGTTTTTGCTCTTTTAATCCTATCCTGCCCGATGCAAACCGGAAGGAATCATCTTCCTTCCTTCCAACAACTTTAGACTCTTGAGCTTTTCCCTCCTTTTTCTTATGTCCATAACACTTATGTCAATCTCTCCTTTGCTCCGCCCTATCCCTGTTCTTCTGTTCAGCCCCATGTCCTCCACTCGCGTCTCCAGCTATATCATTCTTTACGTTTCTATCCCTATTCAGTTCTGTAGAAGAATCATATGGAGTCAACATGTTAACTCTGTTTCTGTCTCCACAGACACTGCCAGAACAGGCAGAGCTTATCCAGCGTTTTTTTTTTCTGTTTTTATTAATATATCTTCGAATTTTTAATTTAGATTTATTTCCTGTTTTATACTTCCTGGTTTGGACATTATACATCTCAGTGAAGCCATTGTTTCCCGTAGAGTGCTCTGCAGTGGAAAAGATGCTGAACTAAAGGAAAGGTGGTCTCTACGGCGACTGCAACTCACTGCACATGAGTCACAGTGTCTGCGGCGTTGCACATAGCTGCCTGCATCAAAGAACACTTCTGTATGTGGAAATCTCTGTCCATACAAAGTCTGTGGCAGCTGTCAGTGAGGCGAATGATAAATCCAGGCCATTAGGACAGGTGCCCAAAAGCTTTGTCAAAAGGGCCACAGCCAGCGAACAAAATCAGGATCCATAAGATGTAGGAGCAGAAATAGGCCATTCGGTCCATCGAGTCTGCTCCGCTATTTAATGAGATCATGACTGCTCTGATTTGATAATTCTCAACTCCATTTTCTCGCCTTTTCCCTGTAACCCTTCATTCCCTTACCGATCAAACAACTGTCTGCCTCAGCCTTGAATATAATGGCCCAGTCTCTACAGCCCTGTCATAAATAATTCACTACCCTCAGAGAGGAAATTCTGCCGCATCTCAGTCTTAAATGGGTGACCCTTTACTCTGAGCTATGCCTCCTAGCCCTAGGTTCCCTCACAAGGGGAAACAACCTCTCAACATCTATCCTGTCAAGCCCTCTGAGAATTGTCACAATTCATTCTTCTAAATCAATGAGTACAGTCCCGAATGGACCCCTCCAGAAGATCTCTCCATATCCGGAATAACCTGATGAACCTTCTCCGGATTGCCTCCAACGCCAGTATATTATTCCTTAGATAAGGGACCAAAACTGTTCACAGTATTCCAGATATGGTCTAACTAATACCTTGCATAGTTTTAGCAAGACTTCCCTATTTTTATACTCCATTCCTTTTGAAATAAAGGTCAATATTCCATTTGCTTCCTCTATTAGTTGTTGAACCTGCATGCTAGCTTTTTGTGGTTTATGCACGAGGACCCCCAAATCCCTCTGTGCTGTAGCTTTCTGCAATCTTTCTCCATTTAAATAATATTCAGCTCCTTTATTCTTCCTACCAAAGTGCACAACTTCATATTTGCCTATATATTTTGTCTGTCATGTTATTTGTCCACTCATTTAATCGGTCTATATCCCTCTATAGGCTGTTTTGTGTCATCTTCACCAAATGCCTTCTCCCCTATTTTAGTTTCATCCACAGACTTGGCAATAGTACGACAAAAGCAAAATAGTGTGGTGCTGGAATCTGAAACAAAAACAGAAACTGCTGGAAAATCTCAGCAGATCTAACAGCATCTGTCAAGAGATAATAGAGCCAATGTTTCAGAAGGATGAGCCTTCTTCTTTAGCTCTGATTAAGGGTCATCCTGACTCAAAACGTTGGCTCTATTCTGGTCTGGTGACATTACCTCTAAGCCGTTGCCTCCCCACAGCTTTGATATTCTCCAACTGAACTGCCCTCAAGCAAAAACCTTTTATCTCTAAAACCTCATAAAAGCACAAAGGCACAATTTAATGAAATTTTCATTTGTTTAAGGAAGTTTTCAGTGGAAACATTATCACTATTTATATGTGAAATACAATATTTTTATTCAAAATACACAACTTAGAAGTGTTCTTCACTAAACATTTCAGTTTTCATTTTTTTTAAGTCTACATTTCTCAATCTGAAGATTCATAAATGAAGGAAATACTGTGTCAGCATTTTACCAATAACAGCAACCATTCAGCAGGTACTAGGTAAGACTAAATGGAATGCTGGCCTTTATTTCAAAGGGAACTGTCAACACAGTGATTATTACTGCTGCCTCACAGGGCCAGGGTCCCAGGTTCGATTTCCGGATTGGATGATTTCTGTGTGGAGTTTGTACATTCTCCTCATGTCTGTGTGGCTTGCCTTTGGGTGCTCTGGTCTCCCCACCTGTCCAAAGATGTGCAAGTTAGGTTAATTGGCCATGCTAAATTTCCCCTTAGGGTCAGGGGAATTACCAGATAAATAGAACCATAGAAAATTACAGCTTAGAAACAGGTCTTTTGGCTCTTCTTGTCTGTGCCGAACCATTTTTTTTGCCTAGTCCCACTGACCTCCATTTGAACCATATCTCTCCATACCCCTCTCATTCATGAACCTGTCCAACTTCTTCTTAAATGTTAAAAGTGACCCCGCATTTACCATTTTATCCAGCAGCTCATTCCACACTCCCACCACTCTCTCCATGAAGAATCTCCCCCTAATATTCCCTTTAAACTTTTCTCCTTTCACCCTTAACCCATGCCCTCTGGTGTTTTCTTTCTCCCCTAGCCTCAGTGGAAAAAGCCTGCTTGCATTCACTCTATCTATACCCACAAAATCTTGTACACCTCTATCAAATCTCGCCTCATTCTTCTAAGCTCCAGGGAATAAAGTCCTAACCTATTCAATCTCTCTCTGTAACTCAGCTTCTCAAGTCCTGGCAACATCCTTGTGAACCTTCTCTGCATTTTTTCAACCTTATTACATAGGGTTACAAGGAAAGGGCCTGGTGGAATTGTTATCAGTGCAGGTTCAATGGACTGAATGGCCTCTTTCTACATTGTAGGGATTCTATGATTTTATGAATGAAATATAAAAACAGGAAAGTCTTGCTAAAACTGTACAAGGCACTAGTTAGACTAGTCCCTGGAATGGTGTGAAGTTTAGTCCTTTTATCTAAGAAAAGATATAAATCAGAGCGAGGAGCTTTGAGAGGAATTATTTATTGATGTAAGTTCTCTGTTGAATTCATTCACAGTAATGTTATTGATTTATTCAGGTGTAAGAACAACTTCATGCAAACCATTTTAACATCATTTCTATCTCTCCTGAGCACAGATAAATCTTGCAATAGATGATTTTTTTTTTTAAAACTAAGATAGTCAAAAACTGAAGGAGTCTTTTTCCCCCTGCAGAAGGTTTAGCATTTTGTTAAAATATATAAAACATCCCAGATGCACAAACACAGCTACAGGTGGCTCATAGTCCCAATGCTAGGTTTGTGAAACCACTTCCCTATTGCCAGACTGAGTAAATTAGCTAATGCTGGCAGCAATGAGGCTGGTCTGAATCGCCCCAAGGCTAACGGGAGTGGGTGATGCTGGTGAGCTTTGCCCTATGGCTGGGAGCAGAGATCCTGTATGTCAGCTACCTTTGTGGGAAAAGTGTAATTGGTTTGGGATATGTTGTACAGGATACTGAGGGAAATTGTATAAGAACTAGGAACAGGAATAGACCTGCTCTGCCATTCAATAAGTTCTTGGCTGATCTTTTCGTGGACCCCGCTCCACTTACTTGTCCGCTCACCATAACCCTTAATTCCTTTACTGTTCAAATATTTATCTATCTATCTTTGCCTTAAAAACATTCGGTGAGGTAGTTCAACTGCTTCACTGGTCAGGGAATTCCACAGGTTTACAATCCTTTGAGTGAAGAAGTTCTTCCTCAACTCAGTCCTAAATCTGCTTCCTCTTATTTTGACACTATGCCCCCTCGTTCTAGTTTCACCTGCCAGTGGAAACAACTTCCCTGTATCTAACTTAACTATTTGCTTCATAATCTTATATGTTTCTATAAGATCTTCCCTCATTCTTCTGAATTCCAATGAGTATAGTCCCAGTCTACACAGTCTCTCCTCATATGCCAACCCTCTCAACTTTGAAAGCAACCTAGTGAATCTCCTCTTCCCCCCTCCAGTGCCAGTATATTCTTTCTCAAGTAAGGAGAACAAAACTGTACACAGTATTCCAGGTATGGCCTCACGAGCACCTTATACAGATACAACATAATCTTGCTGTTTTTTAAATTTCATCCTCTAGTAATAAAAGACAAAATTCCATTTGCTTTCTTATTTATCTCCTGCACCTGTAAACCAACTCCTTGAGATTCCTGCACATAGTCCATCTGCACAGCAATTTTTTACCATCTAAATAATAGTCCATTTTGCTGTCATTCCTACCAAAATGGATTTACCAACATTGTACTTCATTTGCCAGATCCTCGCCCACTTAGACTATCTATATCCCTTTCCAAACTTTCAGCGTCCTCTACACGCTTTGCTCTTCCATCCATCTTAGTGTTATCTGCAAATTTTGACACACTACACTTGGTTCCCCAACTCCAAATCATCGATGTAAATTGTAAACAATTGCGGTCCCAACACTGATCCCTGAGGCACACTACTAGTCACTGATCGTCAACCAGAAAAACACCCATTTGCTCCCACTCTTTACTTTCTGTAAGTTAACCAATCCTTTATCCATGTTAACACATTACCTGTAATACAGCACATCTTTATCTTATATAGCAGTCTTTGGAGTGGCAACTTGTCGAATGCCTCCTGGAAATCGAGATACACCACATCCACAGGTTTCATCACCTGTGAATGAAGAAACAGTAGATGTTTCAGGATGCTAACCTTTCAGCAGAACTTTTCTTTTCTGCTTTTGTGGGACATGAATGGTGCTGGCTGGCCAGCATTTATTCCCATTCCTAGTTGCTCAAGGGCAGGTGAGGGTCAACCATGTTGCTGTGGCTCTGGAGTCACATGTAGGCCAGACCAGGTAAGGATGGCAGATTTCCTTCCCTGAAAGACATTAGTGAATCAGATGGATTTTTCCTGACAATTGATGATGGTTTCATGGTCATCAGTAGATACTATTTATTGAATTCAATTTCCACCTCTGCCATAGTGGGATTCGAACCTGGGTCCCCAGAACATTAACTGAGTTTCTGGATTAATAGTCAAGTGATAATATCAATAGGCCATCACCTCTCCTATAAACTGGACACAATTAGACACTGAAAGTGCTAAACAAATTATCGAACCAGCACGGGCGGCATAGTAACACAACTCCAGGGTCCTGGGTTCAATTTCCAGCTCGGGTCACTGTCTGTGTGGCGTTTGCATGTTGTCCTCATGTCTGTGTGGATTTCCTCCACAGTCCAAAGATGTGCGGGGTAGGTTGTTTGGCTATGCTGAGAAATTGTCCCTTAGTATCTAGGGCTGCATAGATTAGAGGGATTAGTGGGTATAATATATAGAGATATGGGGATAGGTCCTGGGTGGGATTGTGTTTGATGCAGACTCGATGGGCCAAAGAGCCTCTTTCTTCATTGTAAAGTTCTATGAACCAGGGAAGTGTAGAATATGGGAGGTAGAACAATTCATGGAACTTGCACAATGGCACAGTGGTTAGCACTGCTGCTTCACAGCTCCAGGGACTCAGGTTTGAGGCCCAATTTGGGTCACTGCCTGTTTGGAGTTTGCACATTCTCCCTGTGTCTGCATGAGTTTCCTTTGGGTTCTCCGATTTCCTCCTCGTCTGAAAAATGTGCTGGTTAGGTGGATTGGCTATGCTAAATTCTCCCTCAGTGCACCCGAACAGGTGGCAGAGTGTGGCAGCTAGGGGATTTGCACAGTAACATCATTACTAGGTTTACATTAACACATTTGTGACACTAATAAATAAATAACAGATTGGAAAGGTCATTGGGAAATCTTGCCAAAAGGAGAATGCTATAATTGTCCAAGAATGTAACAGAAAATAGTGGGTAATTCCTGTGTGTTGGGCAGCCCTTTGGCCATGCATAGAGGGGGAAATCATCAACTTAAACACCAAACCACATCTGTTTTGCTCTCTGCGGCTCTGGTTTAGCAATATATCATTTGCTGAGCATTCCAATGAAGCATTCATGGTCACATCTTAAACGTTGTAAAACACCAATGGGCAGGAAATAATGTAATAATCCAAAAAAAAATGTTTGTTATGGCACTTAGAAGTGGAATAGTGTAGATGGCTCAATAGTCAGAAAGTTAGATAGGGTGGATAATCAGAGGCTTTTTTCCAGGGTGGAAGGGTTGACTACAAGAGAGCACAAGTTTAAGGTCAGAGTGGTAAGTTATGGGAGACACGTGGGAAAACTTTCTCAGAGACGGTGGTGGATGCCTGGAGCGTACTTCCTGTGGGAGCATGTTAGCAACACTCAAAATATATCTTAATAGACACATGAATGGGAGGTGTATAGAGGGCTAGAAACTACATAATGGCACAGAATCTTATTTACTGTTATTTGTAATGTTTGTACACTGTCCCTTCCTGTCACACAGTAGGTATCATTACCTAAATAGCTGCTTTGTAAACCAAAGTATCTCCTTCCCAACCACCTCATTAAGTTTAAAGTCCTATTTCCCTAGTCATGTAGTTTACATGAACACTGATTCTCAGCAAGGTTCAGATGTAGACTGTCCAAACAGTGCAGCCCCTCTTTACCCAGTGCCCAACAAAGTTAATCACTCTAATTTTATGTACCTTCTGACACTTAGCATGTGGCTCAGATAATAATCCAGAGCGTACAACATTGGAGAGTCTGTATAATTTAATGCTTGGCACCTCAAACCCTGTGCAAAACTTCTTTCCTCACTTTACCTGTAATTGGTACCAAAATGGACCATGACAATGGGATCCAGCCTTCCTGTTCCAATTTCCTCTCCAGCCCAAAGCAGATGTCCCAAGCTCTGGCACCAGGCAGACAATGCGGTTGTCTAAATACTTGCTCCAGAGAGACGGTCCCCCTCACTATAGTATTCCCTAGTACCACTATATTCTTATGTGCTCCTCCCATTGAAAGGCATCCTATATTACAGTGTCAAGGCTGGTCAGCTTCCCTATCCTGCAGTTTCCACTCTTAGGATGTGCAACAGGCCAGAATTTGAGGAATGCAGGTTGCACAGATTGATCTCCCACTTCTAGGGCTTTTATTTTGCTTATCTGGTTCAACATTCTCCTTCCTCTGAATTACTAATTTGAGAGTGGTTATACATTAATTATGTCTTTTTCTATCATTTTATCATTCATGTAGTTTATGATTGTTTAATTATACGTGTGGTACTTTACAGTTAAATGTCAAATTCCATTTTATTGCCTGCATATAATTTTGACCAAGTCAATGAGATTTTTGAGCTGCTTTAGCTAACTCTAACTTCCTCTATCTTGGTATCCTCCACAAATCTGACTTTTAACTGTATAGAGAATACTGAATGAAGATGACACATTTAGGAAATTAAAGGATTATGCTACCTTAGTTTTAACAGTTAATTTTCTGATTGATATCATATGCATTGTTTTTCAGATTGTACCAACAAACTTGCTGGAAACAAATAAGGACAGATGATATTTTAGCTATGTATCCTGGCAACTTAAGTAAATAGTAATTCATGGGGTTAAACAGTTGTGGGAGGACTTAACATTCAAGTGTTTTTGTGTTGGTAACACATTTTAATCTTCACTATGAACTAAATTAAAATATGATACATGATTGAAGATCATTGCTATTTCATTGCTTAGAAACAAGGTTCAAAGTTATCATTCATACATAGGCAAAGATAAGACAATTTTGATGTTTTTATATATGTAGGTATTTATTTTTTCATAGAGCAAATAAGCTGCTATACAGAGTGCCATTTCTTTTACATTCTTCCATAAGCAGATTCCAGATTTTGAAATGCTCCAAAGATTTAGATGCTTTACAGAATTTCAAAAATATAAGAAAGCAATGGAATTTGTCAGAGTATAATTTAAAAAGGACATTATAATCACATAATTAGGGCTTAAATTGGACAGTAAGGTTATTGGAAAATTGTCCCATGAGACAAACAATAAGATTTCTAAAATGGGATACTGTACTTCCACATCAAAAAATACTGTAGTGTGGATTTAACATTGATTTGCAACACATTTAAAAGCAATTTTGTTAAACCTTTTCCACAGGACAATAGGTTGCTGCACTTGTGTATGTATATAGTGCCAACAAGGAGCAACAAGGTCAATTAACTCAATTTAAAGCAATGCATAGCTGCATATATTATGCAGACAGGAGTCATCCCCCTCCCCACCCCCAAAAAAGAAAGTTACCAGAAGCACAAAGCTTGGAAAACTACTCCTTAAACAGTTAATACAAAAAGTTCAACTAAAGTTTAACTACTTGTTAAATCTTTCCAGTACTCATTAGTGTTGATATTGTGTTGTTCCCTTTCAGAGATGCATTGCTGTAGCCCAATCCTATATCCTCAAACCTTCCAACTACTCCAATTCCACTTATCAACATACAGTATTCAGAACCAAACTATCATTCACATTGCTAATTGGGATTCAGATCACAGACCCCAATGCTAGTGGTTTAATTTATCTATTCTTTTTAATAACTCATGTAGTGGCTTTCTCAGTCTCCAAGCTTAGCTTGTGAATTTAAACATTCCATAAATTTACTTTTACTGGTCTCTTTCTGATAGTTACCATGAAAATATTAGTTGTAAAAATATTAGTAACAGAAGTCTATTGATCTGGTAAACCTATATTCTTCAGCAAACAGATAGGGGTGTATATATGGAGAAACTATTTTGAGATTACAATATTTAAATCTTTTTAAAAGTTTTTATGCTTACAAAAATACCATCCTTCAGTCATTCCAAAACAAAAAATCAAATTAAAAATAGATTTCCCCCTCAACATCATAATTTTGTTCAGCAGAAGCAGGTGGGATTCACACCACAAGCAGGAAATGGAGAATACACAGAAAATTTGTGATCACAACTAATCAGTTGTTTGAATGCACCTATAATTAATCACTTCTTAGTCTTTCAACAAGATAAAAATCTTAACTGCACGTTCCATAGTACATGAAAAACCACTTTGTAACAAATACAAGTAACAATACAAGAGAGCATACAATGTAAATGATATTCTTGCAAGGAGGTTCTCTTAATAATCAACATGCTGTTCCTGATAGATTTTTTTGTAAAAAAAAGTTTGTTTGCAAAATACTGATTCAAATATCAGTGTAGTAACTAACATATCTAGAGTAAACTCGTTGAAAAGGGACATAAAATGGCCACGTTGGATACTAGTCTTAAATTGGGGATACTTTGTCAACCAGTTCAAATCAATAGTCCGAACTCCATAGGCTCATCAATGGGCAAGCCAAGTTAGCGTGTTCCACCTAGTCGCTAACAAAATCAAATGCATAAGATGTGGTCAAAATATAGACACATAGCCTACAACAGAGGTTGTTTTTAATTCACCAGGTGCCTCTGGGGTTAAAGATAGAGATGTAGGGGGAGAAAATTGGTCAAAATAGCTGGGTGACTCAGAAGACTTGGGCACTATTTTGGTATCATGTTTTAGCTTAATTTTCTAATTCATGCATTTACAATGTTATTTTCATGCCTTTTTCTTTTTTTAAACAACAAGTTGTGTCAGTTCCCCCCCCAAAAAAATCAACTGCTGTAATACCACTTATTTGTTATAATCTCAATCCTTCCCCAACACTTAATCTCATTGCACACCCTCCTTTCCCTTTTTGGTAGCATTATTTCTCCTTCATTTGGTTGCCACATGTAGTATTCACTTAGGATTTATATCACTAGTAAGTTATGTATCGCCAAAAAGTGCAGTATAGTTTTTTTTAAAAAAGAACAAAAACACTATCAACATGACTCCAGTTTTGTATAATTGAGTCCATTAATCTTAGAACAATGACATGCCTGCTGTAACTCAGGTGTACTAGAGTCAGGAATTCTTTATTCTGACATTAGACCCATATATTGCATGCTAGTAACATTTTGTAGTATTAAAATTTTAAGATAGAAAGTTATCATTAATGGATTAAATCATCTGTGTTTAATGTATAAAATTTCCACATTTTTGTGGATAAATGTAGTGAGATGAGCTTATTTTAAAAAGATTAAAATAAATTCCACAGTATAATTGTTCCAAGTCTAGGATTCACTAGAACGTGATTTAATTTTGGCAAAAGGTTAATTACTAAACAAACTTGCAATAAAATGTTTTGATGCCAGATTAATAACCCCTATATAGATTTGGCCTTTTCTTCTATTCTAGGTCAGTGCACAGTTAACTGACGTTTAGCACATTTAGCCAAAGAACATGTCAATATCAAGCATTTAAAATTGACATATCTGACCAGCATTTCAGTTGTGCAACACTCCTGAAGACTTATCATTATGCTTCCATTTTTTCCTTCTTTTTGTTCTTTTTCAAGAATGATGGTGTGCGGAATTTCTTTTTTTTCTTTGAGGGGGATTTAGAAGGAGACCCCTCAGGTGAAAGGGTATCACTGGCATTCAAATCTATCTTTTCTGTTGTCTTGATAGTGATTTCCACACTCTCCACAGTGCTGGTTGTTAACTGACTGATGCGCTTTGTCACATCTTCTGTTAAAGCTTGTCCATCTTCCTTTCCTCCATTCACCACCACTGTTGGCATAGTGTTTTCTGAGGCAGAATAATAATTAATACAAAACAGATAAACTATTATGAAAGAATCTTAAATGAATTTTTATTTTAAATATTATCCATTCATTTATAAAACCATAGAAAAGTTACAGTATGGAAGGAGGCTATTTGGTCCCATCTTGTCCATACAGTAGCCTGAGGACATCCAGGTCTCCTTTCTACTCCCAACTTCTTATATCTAGTCCTTGGCCTGTAGCTTACAGCATTTAAGGTGCAGATCCAGGTATTTTTTTTTTTTTAAAGAGTATGGGGCTGTGTCTCCACCACCAACTCAGACAGCAAATTCCAGACACCCATCGCCCTTTGCTTAAAAAGGTTCTTCTTCATGTCCCCTGACACTCATGTCACTTGTCTTGAATCTTGGTTCTAGAATTCTCCATCAAGGGATTCAATTTTTTTTCTGTCCACTCCTATCTTTCCCTCATAATTTTGTACACCAAGTCATTTCTCAACCGTTTTTGTTCCAAGGAAAATAATCCCAACCTATCTAATCTCTCCTCATAGCTACACTTTCCTAGCCCTGGCAACATTCTTGTAAACCTCTGAACTCTCTCCAGATCAATTTCACACTTCCTTTAATAAGTGAAGTGCACACGATGTTCCAGTTGTGGCCTCACCAGTGTTCTATGCAATTCCAACATTATATCCTTACTTTCATATTCTATACCTCTGCCAATGAAGGACAGCATTCCATTTGCCTTCTTAACACCCATATCCCATACAAGGTTGTAATTAGCAAAGCCAACATTTATTGCCTGTTCATAACTGCCCTTGAAACGTAGTGATGAATCAATTACTTGACAAGTGAATACTTTGCAAGGCCATTTCATAGGGCAATTAAGACGCAGCCATACAGAATTGAAAAATGGTTACAAAACATAAGGAAGCCACTTAGTCCAACAGGTCTGTGCAGACTCTCCGTATGATAAATTCAGCTGTTCACTCTCTGGCCCATTTCCACATAGCACTGCAACCTGTTTTGCTTTCAGGTGCTTATTTAATTCACTTTTGAACACCATGATTGAATCTGCCCCTTTCAGGTGGTTCATTCCAGATCATAACCTCTTGCTACATAAAATGTTTTTTCCTGTCACTTTTTTGGTTCTTTTGGCAGTCACTCAATCTGTGTTGTCTAGTTCTCCAACATTCTATCAATGAGAACATTTAAGTGTCTCCATGAAATGCGTAACTTTCTCTGCTCCAAGGACATTCCAACTTCTCCAATCTCTCCACATAACTGAAGTCCCTCATCCCTGAAACTATTCTTGTGAACCTTTTCTGCAATCTCACTGAAGCCTTCACATCCCAAAGTGCAACGCCAGTCATGGACACACTACTCCAGTTGGAGCCAAACCTTTAACTTCATTGCTTTTTTATTTTATATCTGGTTACAAAGCTGAGGACCCATAAACATGTTTTAATCTGGCTTATCACCACCAATGATTTGTGAAAATATTCCCAGGTTTCTTTGATCTTGCATCTAAATTGTATATTTTATATCACCTCTCATTATTCCCATCAAAATGAATACTTTGTACTTCTGTATGACTCGGTCTATGTCTGGAGTCACATATAGATCAAACCAGGTTCCTTACTCAAGGCATGTTAGTGAACATTTCCTTCCCCATCTCCACCCAGCAATCTGGAATTAACTTGATTACTATTATTGATACTAGCTCTTTTCTCCCTTCCAGATTTACTTAACCAAATTAAAATCTGACTGTTGCTAGTGGCGTTTGAATTCACGTCTACAGCTTACTAGATAACTAAACCCATAACTACTATGCTATCTTTTTCTTCTTATTGACTTTGATTATATATTTAAAATGGTATTATAATTCTGTTCATGATTTACCAGAATGATCAAAATTGTGTGACTAGAAGAGGCAGGGGAAATTATTTGATGTGTGGTTGTCATGAAGATTGTGCAGGCAGGCACATGAAGGAAAGAAAACAGAAAATCCAATTTATTTATCCAGGTTGTCTTATTTTGGATAAATTAATTTAATTTCCATATTGGAAATAGTCTAAGTAATAAAACAAATTGAAGAGTGCCAGGGAGATAAATTATTGACAAAATGGAAATAAAGCTTGAGCCAAATAGTACGCCTGAACCATGAGTGTACAATGCTCACTATAAAGTTGAATCAATTTGAGGGGAGAGAAATAAACTCTATTGGAGAGTTCCATTTTTTCTGTAGTTTTTGTTTTTGCAATGCTAAATATGAAAATTTGCATCATAATTGAAGTCAGAAATGTATAAAAGGTTTAGATACATAAATGCCATTAAAAAATGCACAGGATTAATAAACTACAGTTGAAGTGTCCAACCTTCTAATTTTGCTGGTAATGCTTGTGGGGACTGAGGTGGTGATAGCGCAGAACCATCATCTGATGTTAGTTCCTGTTCAGTATCTGTAGGAGAAGAGTTAGTTTTTCTTTGTTTTAATGGTGTTAAAATATTACATGCAGTGCAAAGGATTCATGCTTTTTTTTTTAAAATAGTGCTAAAACATACTTTGCTCACAAAATAAATATAAAGCGTATAGCCAGCAACATTGTCATTTATTATAGCAAAGTTAATTTTGATTTTGTATTTCATGGAATACAGAATGCTGGAGTTGATGGAGATTGCAACTAAAAGCAGTATTAGTTTCATCTGAACAGGATAGCAAATTAATCTAAAAAGGAAGTGAGTTACATTTACTGATAGAGTATTTTTGAACAAATATATATCCTGTTTCTTATTCACACCTCACACAATATTATGATTCAGATTTAATATAAAATAATTAAAATATTCTTCAGTCCTGATGATTAATGCTCAGCGTGGTTCCAGAGGAGCTGACAGCCTTGTGTTACTATGCACCAAGTGTTCATTCTTCATATATCAGCCTGAATAGTGAGTGAAAACAAGTATTGGACAATGACGGTGAGATGGGGATGCAAAACAATCAAATCATAATCTGTCCTCAGACATTCTACATCTGGAGATTGTATCAGAGAGATAAGGATAGCAAGCATAACCTATTCTGGCTATTTTTTAAACTTCTTTGGCCGAGACACACACAATCCAACTGTTGTATTTATATTGCTGCTCCTTTTTTTAGAACAGGTCATTTAATAAATATCAACGATCTGAGCCATCAAGGAAACCCATTAATTTTTTTTTAACATTGTTTTGGTATTTGTGAACTTTTAGGTCTGGTAGTATCATTCATTAGGATAGTTGGTATGCAACTCTGCATAGAATTGTCAAGAAGAAAGTTAGAAACAGATCAACTTTAAGGGTCTGAAACCCAAAGTAAAATGGAAGTAAAAAAAAACTTCTTTTTCTGGGACATCAGAGTGGTTACTGAATGATTACTGCAAAAAATGCATTTTGTATTTACAAGAAATGAAAATTGCTCTAAATAGAGCAATTTTTACCATTTTCAAATGACGGAATCATAATAGCCTCCAGGAATATTCTACCTAATAAACTATTGCAGCCATTAACTTAAGTCTCCTGTCATTTAGCAGAGGAATCCTTGTGAAAACTTTTACTCTTCAATGACAGTGATAACAAAATGACTGCCAATGGCATAACATATGGGAAAGTTTAACAATTTGGGGCTGCTGGGCAGGGGGTAGGGGAAGAAAATTTGCAATGGACTACATCTTTAAGAAATGTAAGTAACTAGACAAACATTTTGGACTGTACAAGGTTTTAAAGGGCCCTTGTGCTTTTTTTCTTGGACTTGCTCATGAGTCAACTCTCTGAATGCATTTACAGATTTAGCAATTTTCAACATAGTAAGTAAACTAGATAAATCTGAGATTTATTAATCTATAACTGTCAGTATTCCCAAAGTCATCCATTCTCAATTCTTGCAAAAGATGTATGCTTATTTTCTCAAATGTAATGTGGAAATTAGTTATAAAAATAATTAACAAGTATTATTAAACTGCAGAATGGTCTTGTGAAGATATGGACAACTTTAAATATCTTTGTGATCAAGATCATCTTTTGGGTCTAAAGTAATTATATTTACAGTAATCTTCAAACCGTTAAAAATAGATAACATTAATTAAATTAGCAGCCATCTCCAACTGGCTGAGTGTTTAACTCCATTTTACTAGCCACATTTAGGAGATTGCTGCCAATTATCCTTATTTTTAGAACTTTTAAAAATGTTACAGAACCCATTTGCTAGTTGATTGCTAGTTAACACTGTTTGTGCACAATGCTGGGAGTGTAGGGTGGGAGGAAATTATGGTAAACAACGGAACTAAAGATTTGACTAAGATCAAGTGTAATATCGACATGCTGTGTTTGGTTGAAGTCATTAGCTTACATTTTAGCTTCATCTCAAACAATTTTTAAAAGTGGCATCTCAGCCTTTTGGCTGATGCAAGTGAGATCAATCCTTGGAGTATGCCTACTCCAATCAGCTTGGATCATGTAGATCAAGCCCAAGACAGGTGGTGAGAGCCCTGTCTTATCTTGGATCAGGAATGTCTCCACTTGTTGAGAATATGAATTGAACTTGATTGGATTGAATTGGAATAAAATCAATAAAAAATGAGGAGCAAGCAACTGGTGCACACTAGCATAATTAAAGAGTAACATTACATTGTGTGTTTAAAAATTTAACATTAAGCATTTAGTTTGTATCATGAGACGTTAATCTCATAAAAATGTTCTTTCATGTCTTTAACCTCATTTTATTTAAAGGATTTCATTAAAACTTTTATGTAGTATTGTTCAAAATTATGGACAATTGATAATAGAGAAGATGATAAAGGGGAACTCTATTATAATACCTTTTACACTTTCAGAATTGTGTAAAGTGTATTAGTTTCACATAATTTCTTAAAAGTATAAGTCAGAAACCACTACAGCAAAATTGTGTATAGAACATTCCCACAAATTAAACAAATGTTTTGGTTAGATTAAGAGACCAATAGAGAATGGCCAATAGCTAGAGGATAACAGGAAAAACTCAATTCTTGTTCAAATATTGCTATGGGAGAGTTTTGATTGGTCAAGTACAAATAATTCCCACAACTTATAAAACATTTTATTGCCAGAAGGGTAATATTAGACATTCTCCTCATAAGAGAAGGTGAGGAAAGAAGATTACCCCTTGTCCTCCATTTATAAAACAGTTCTAGAACAAGCTTCTGGGAACTTAGGGCTCATCTCAAGAGTGATGAAGGTAGACCTGAAAAATAAGAAAATTCTACATATCCTTCCAATCATAGCTCTTTAATTCAGATCCCAATTTTAAACAAAGGGACTGACACACAGGCCAATAATGCCACATGGTAACTTCAAATATCATTAGGTGGCCAGTGCAGCACCAACTTAAAACACGTTCCTAATTGAGGCTGGAATACAAATGAAGGAAACATTATAACCAATAGAACTCAAGGATGGGAGGGGGGTGTCCTTTTGTACATCTGGAGTTTCAATACTCCAAAATTTCATAGGTGACGATCCAACCAAAGTTCTAAATAAACTAGGAAAACAAATATTAGTAAGTGAAAATAGAGTCTACGTGGGACATTTAGATCTATTAACCACAAGGGGCCACTGTTTCCAAGTTATTTTAATACAACAACTTGTTTCCTTTCCTATACTAAACACAGAAATGTTTAAGTTTTTGTACATTGTATTGAGAAATTTCTAAACATAATCAACTCCTTCATATCAAAAAAAAATTTTACCGTCCAATCCTTGTTGCTTCCGCTCAATTATTTTTTTGTATTCCTCCAATTCACACTCATTTAAATAACTGAATGGGTTAGGTGGACCTGGTGGCAACTGGTCTTCCATTTCTTCGATATTCAACTGCATGGTGAGGAAGTAAGCAAAGTAAGTAAATAATTTTAGGTTTCAGTGGTCATGGAGAATTTTAACTATCACAATTCTCAGAAAATTTATAACATCTTCTTTAGCAAGCTTTCTAATATATGACCAATGTACAGGAGACAGTTTACTGTCACTCAGTTCCTTTCTCAGTCAGTAAAACATAGCAGTATGACTTTAGCTGAGCTAATTATTACAATCCAAAATAACCTCAGGGCATCTTAACAGTAATGACACTGAAGTGCTAAACCAAGTTCAAATTCCAGTGTTGAAACCACATACACATGGTATTCTGGTTCCCTTGGCTAAATTTTAACTGAATCATTTGCAAAGGGAGAGATCTTGTCCCCTATCATTCAGTCAAAGCTTATTAGATTGACAAATAAGCATTTTTATAGCTTCTGTAGAAATGTCTGGCAATTAGCTAATATTATCAGTATGCAGGTAGGGGGCTAACTCAAGTATGGGGAGAACAAAGAGTTTAATTTAGAGATTTAAATGTTTATAATAACCTGAGCTGTAAACCATCCAAACAGCATGCTAATTAAATCATTTTCTCTTTGCATTCAATATGCTTTTGATTCAGCATTTCATAAGAAATTCACAGAACCATAGAATTTTAGAGCACAGAAGTTGATTTGGCATATTATGGTGATGCCAGCTATTACAAGAATAATTCAAATTAAATCCTATTATTCTGTCTCTCACCACTAACCTCCTCCCATAATACATCTTGTTCTGCTACAAGGCTATATTGATACCATTTTCCTTAAAGATGTACTGGCCACTGCCTCAACATCCTTCTGTTTTAGTAGCTTTGTACGTAGAGAATTTTCTCCTGTTTTCCTTAATTTTAGTTTGATGAAGTGTCATCGACTTACCATAGAAAATTGAGCTCAATTCCCCCGCCACCACCACCACCACCACAATAAAGCAATTTTTTTTTTTGGTAATCAGCACTCGATTCATGCCGGTAAAGGCGGGGTGGGTCGCGGGGGTTATCTAATCCTAACAGACTGGCTTCAACGTACTGAGTGGGCTGCTATGGTGTGCCAATCTATCAGTAGGAAGGTCAGCACGTGCACTGTTTACCCATCCCCACCACATACCTGACTGTCGGTTTCCCTGGCCCTCTCTAGATCGTTGCCCTCTTTGAACAACACTCTAACCCCCTCCCAATTACCAGCTTCCTCAAACACATCATTAAGCCCAACTAATACTATCCCAGGCTCACTAATGACATGGAAATGAAGATTTCCATTTTATAATCAGCCTGATTTTCAGTGCAAGGCTGACTACGTTTAAATAAAGAAGCCTGGGAAAATTGCAATCTGCTGGACACTGGCACGACTCCTGCTACAGGCCCCCATTGACATTTCGCTGTGCTACTTGAGCAGAACAGGTCAGGAAAACTGCACCCATTGTCTTTCTTGAGAAACCATCAAAACTCTTCATAATTCCATATTTATTTATTAAATATTCTCTTCATTTTCTCTGTTTCAATGGAAATAGTTCTGCTCAAACCTTTCCCCATGCCATCGTCACAGTGCATCAATCAATGCTGTGCATTTTCTATAGCTTAGATTTTCAATAATGGATTATGTAAAACAGTACAATACTAATTTAGCATGAACATAGACGCCAATTCGTTGTTTTCCTTCCAGAAAAGTATTAACCACACTTATTCAGAAATAATATATCCTTGCAGTCAGTCGCTTGGTAGTAGAGAACTTGAATATTGCTGGAAAACAGAAGACATGCTATTGAAGCTTTTTGTCTCATGCTCAGTCAGGATAAATGCAAGGTTATCAAGTCTCAAAGGAAACAACAATGAGCACAAGAAAATGATGCTGAATGGGTGGCATGTGATCTCTGATTAATAGAGGCATTGCCATGGGGAATATACCAGGGAATAGTTAACTGTCAAGCTTTTGAATTCAAACAGGCAAGTTGACTCTGATTGGTGAAGGCATTGCCATGGAAAATAAACCAGGGACAGGCTGTCCCACAAATCATTGTTTAGTTGAAAAAGGTGCAATAGCTGGGCACAATCTTTTTTTAAAAAGGACAGGACCTTGTCCTAAACAAAAAAGACAATGATTTTAATTTGATTTGATTTATTATTGTCACATGTATTAACATGCAGTGAAAAATATTATTTCTTGTGCACTATACAGACAAAGCATACCATTCATAGAGAAAGAAACGAGAGAGTGCAGAATGTAGTGCTACTGTCGTAGATAAGGTGTAGAAAAAGATCAACTTAATGCAAGGTAAACTCATTCAAAAGTCTGACAGCAGCAGAGAAGAAGCTGTTCTTGAGTTAGATGGTACATCCCTGCAATATACTTTTTTCTGATTACAAAAGCTTGCAGGACAGCCATTCCCTCATTCATAACAATGTGTCTATCGATCAGACTTCACTTCAACGCCCACTTCTCATGAAGTATACATCATTGTTCCTTTTGAGTGTGAGACAAAAAGCTTCAACAGCATTTCACTTTTTTCAGCGTTAAATCCTTGCAGTTTTATTTGCCCTTTCCACTAAACTGCATCTTTCTGAATTCTTTTACAGATCTCCTTGCTGCTTCTTGGATCATCAAATTTTCAAGAGTATGCTTTGTGTTCAAGTAGAAATTATTCATACCAACAACAAATGAGGATTCAACAATGACTGCTGGGCATACCACTCAATGACTGCTGGGCATACCACTTTATCTATCCAGTAGTCAGTTCTTCAAAAAAAACTATCAAATTTGTTCAACAACACTTGTCATTACCAAATTCCTGCTGTTTATCCTTGATTAATCCCTGAATTTCCGAATACCGATTAATTTCACCTTATATTCCTGGTAAAGTACATTTTAGACACCTCAATTATTTAAACTAACGAATATCAAAGAATGGTGTTTTCTTTTAAAACATTAACAAAGAACAAAACAGCATGGGAAACAGGCCCTTTGGCCCAACGAGCCCACGCCGCCACCCCGATGTTCCCACCTCTACCCGTGATCCCTGTCTATGTTTATAGATATATGGATTAAAAACCAAATTTGAGACAATTTAAGGAGAATTTGTTTTGCCAATTAGCCTAAGAGCACATCTTTGGGATGTGGGAGGAAACCGGAGCACCCGGAGAAAACCCACGCAAGCACGGGGAGAATGCGCAAACTCCCACAGACACAGACCCAAATCCATGTATCGGCACAGCACAGCGATAGTCACTGAGCTGTCGTGTTGCCCATCAAATGGTCCAGGTCAAGCGTACACTAACGACGTGAAGCACTAGGATACTCTTCGAAAAAAAAATCCAAGAGCAGCCCTCTCACAACCTATCGCGTGTATGCCCCTCGTTAGACAACAAGGTGGACCAAAGCACCTGTAGGATAAAAACAAGTACATCAATATCATCATCTATTTGGACTCCAAGGCTCATGATCCCTATTTTAAATCAGTTTTCTATACCCCTCCATTCCCATTCTGTTCATGTACCCATCTAAGTATTTCTTAAATAACTCCAGAGTACCTGCCTCCACCACTTTACTTGGCAGCGCATTCCATAACCCCACCACCCTCTGTGTGAAAAAACTCCCTCTAGCATCCAAATTATACCTTACCCCCCCTCACCCTAAGCCCGTGACCCCTCGTGCTATTCGAGTCCATCCTAGGAAAAAGCTTAACCCTGTTTACTCTATCTATACCCCTCATAATCTTGTACACCTCGATTAGATCTCCTCTAAGTCTACGTCTTTCTAAGGAAAACAGTCCCAATTTAACTAACCTCTCCTCGTAACTCTGACCTTCCATACCAGGCAGCATCCTGGTAAACATCCTCTGCACTCTCTCCAGAGTCTCCACGTCCTTCCAGTAGTAAGGCGACCAGAACTGGACGCAGTATTCCAAATGAGGTCTAACCAACGTTTTATACAACTGCAACATTAAAGGCCAGCTCTTGTACTCTATACCCTTCCTATAAAGGCTAGCATACTATATGCTTTCTTCACAACCTTCTCCACTTGCTCTGCCACCTTCAGAGACTTGTTCACCTGCACCCCCAGGTCCCTCTGCGTTTCTATACTCTTAATAGGTCTACCCTTTATCATATAACTCCCCCCTACATTCTTTCTCCCAAAATGCATCACGTCACATTTATCAGGATTGAATTCCATCTGCCATCTATCTGCCCAAGCTACCAGCCTATTTATGTCCTGCCGCATCGCCTGACAATGCTCCTCACTATCCGCAAGTCCAGCAATCTTTGTATCGTCTGCAAACTTGCTGATCACTCCACTTACTCCCTCTTCCAAGTCATTTATAGATATTACAAATAGAAGAGGTCCCAGTACTGAGCCCATTAACATTGATAATGTGGTTAAAATAATCCATTATAATCTCCACACTGCATTCCTGTGAATGTGATTTGTTGCAACACATGGCTGGGAAGGAGGAATAGTGTTGAAAGATCAAAATTAATTTTGTTTACAGATTCAAGAGAGAACAGTTAATATTCATGCTGTGCATGTGATACATGTTGTTGAAACAACAGTCAAAACACTGAAAGGACACAGTGGGTACCTGAAAGAAAACAGGTGGTCTTAGATCTCAGCTAATTATGTATTTGGCATCACTAACGTTGTTAACCAAATGGATTGATTCATCAAGTGATTTAATCTGTTTCAAGTAAATTGTAGGTACAATTCACTGCGAAGGTAAAGAGTTCTCTCTTTAGTCACTTGACAGTATAGACAAGTATTACTGATAAAAAGAAATTTTTCATATTGCATCCATCAGGGCAGACACAAGAATGCTGAATTTCAACACCTGTACCAATTTATACTACATGAAAATATGGGGCCCAATTAATTGAAGTGGTGCCATGGCAAATTGCAGCCACTCTCGTCCCTGCAATAGAATATCAACATACTTAATTAATCTGTGCTTGCAAAACTCAGAACATATGTCTAAAGTTTAATGTTTTCTGTGATTGGGCAGCATTTGCTAAACAATCCAGAGTGTGCTAAGAATTATGCTAACATCAATTTCAGGTGATCAATCATGCTCGCAACACATGCTATATACATTCATACGCAGGGATCTGTCCTCTATAGCAAAAGAATATGTCCAGACATTGCACCTCTTTTGAATTAACAAAAACAGAAGACAATGGTACAAAAGCCATGGCAACAAATCAATTAGTCGACTTGCCAATCATCATCACCTCTTGTCTCATGCTGTATAAACTGATGTTCCCTTTGACATTCTTACATGTAATGTGTACAACATGTAAAGTTTAGACATCATGTCTCACTTTTCAGCAATATTCAAGTTGTCACTTTGCTTTTGTCAGCCTGCATAAAGTAAAAATTGAGTATTTAAGATGCCAAAAATGGCGACTTTGACATGGGCGGCTGCCAAAAGGTTTGGCATTAAAGCCAATGATAAATCTGTACACTTTAATAGAACAAAAATAGGGAGAAATATAACAATTCATATTAACAGGGAAACCACAAATTGAAGAAAAAACATTCCAAGTTAAAATATATGATACAACCATACCGGTGCACTTTTTTTCTCTATAACAATACCAGCCAGCAATTGTGACTGTGGCCCTGCAGTCTTCATGTCATATCGATTCTGCTCACGAATCTGGAACAAAAATTAATTTCTTGGTTCAGACATGCTGTATATATCAGGAAACATGACACTGTAAATATTAAACATCTTTGACCTGATCAAAGAGTTTCATGTGATTCTTTTACCTTAAATTAAAACCATCTGGCTGTAGGCAGATTAGTGAGATGGTATCCTGAACAGTTTAAAGGGTTTTGGAAGAACTTTTCACCACAAACACATGAAACTGCACAAATAGTTCACATTTTACAATTATGACACAATTCTAAATTGAACACAAATAAAGTCTATAAACACAATAAATATTACTTAACAAAATACACATCACAAAGAATAAAAACACAAAATGAATGATTTCAATATATTCCCTATCCTCAGTATGTGTCTTACATATAGCTAAGTCATTTAAAATAAAGTTTCTCAACAGTATGGCTTTTTATTTCCCACATGCCAGACTCCAATGAGGCAATCCAGAAAATTGGTTTCTGTGCCAGGTAACTTTGTAAGCATTTTTTCTTCATGATTTATTTGGTTATATTTATGAAAATGGTTTAAAATTCATTGGAATTTTTTAATTTTTACTCTTGTACGGAACCAGATACAACAATTAAGTAGCCATAGGGTTTACCTTGTTTCGCCTGTCATGAACTTCCCGCGGATCCGTATTTAACGGGACAAACTGATTAGGATCTTCTATCTTGATTGGTGTTCCACTACTATTTTTTGAAGTGCTGTCTGCCTTTTTCCACTAAAAAAAATAAAATCTCTATGTAATTCTTAGAGAAATAATGACAAAGCAAACAGTGGTAGAAATACTGATGAAGCCAACAGCAGTTGTTAGCATGGAAAAAGGATAGCTTCTGATGATTACAGTTGAATGCAAAAATCAGGAAGCTGCTATCCAACATGTTCTGCTCTTCCAAGGGCTGCGTGATTAAGATATTTTGCTAAAAAACTCACCATACAAATATATTAATGGTATGAAGTTGCTACAACTACCAGAGAGATATATACATATACACACACAAACAAACTTCACCAGAGAAAGGACTTGCCCATTTCTGTCCAAATAACCTTTTAATAGCATTGTAACTCTTGATTACTACAACATAGATTATAGTGGCACTGAAAATTAATATTTTTAAGTGTGTGCAGTCTCATTTCTTTAGCTTTTAATTATTGGTGGTGATTTTTAAAAGTAAACAAATTTTAACCATCTTTCTCTCTTAACTCTCATAATTCAATCTCTCATTCCTTCAGCATTTCTCTTTCAGTATATAATTTGACATCAAATTCAATATTTTGACACTTCCTATTTCAGATTCTGCAATACAAGTTCTTCATGTTCTGTATTTTTGATTTCTAACTTATAATAGGTTCTAGTGCAAAATGCCAAAGGAAGTCAATGGACAAACGCAACAAACAAAAATTCAGCCCAATGTATAAATCAGGATGCACCTTACACCCACGAAACTTATTTGGGTTCACCAGAGTGTGGATGCCTTGATAATTAAAAAAAAATCTGACCATTGGTTTTCTAATAATACTATGGCGGAGGGGGGGTTTGTGTTGTTGTCAATTCACCATATATCGATACAATACTGGATGGAAGAGTGCATTAACAGGGTTGTGAACATTAACAGAATAGGGGAAGCAATGGTGTTGTGGTACAATCGCTGAACTAGTAACTCAGAGACTGAAGGTAATGCTTTGGGGATCTGGGTTTCGAATCCCACCAAGGCAAATGGCGAAATCTGAATTCAATAAAAATCAGGAATTAAAAGTCTAAAGATGACCATAAAAACATTGTTGATTATTGTAAAAACCATCTGGTTGACTAATGTCCTTTAGGGAAGTCTTACCTGATCTGCCTACATGTGACCCCAGATCCACAGCAATGTGATTGACTCTTAAATAACCTCTGGTGTAGGCCGTAAGTAGTGGCCCAGCCAACGATGCCCACATCTCATGGATGGATATTTTAAAAAAAAAAGCGTGTTTCCTAGCAATAACATTCAGCAAAGTTTTTGGGGTGGGATGTTGGTGATAGATAGTTAATAAAAATAATCAGACATGGATTGCATAGTTCAAAAAGGTTGACATTGAAGGTTGTTGGACATCTAGGAGAGCAAGAGGGCAGAGCCATGAGTGTATTAATATTTTGACAGATGTGGGAACATAAGGACACAAAATTTGAGACAAGTTCGGGAGAGGGATATGTAGTATTAACAGACAGAAGCAAGAGACAGATTAACAAGAAGAGGACAGATAAAGATTTCTAAGATAGTAAGAGGGAACAAAATCAAATCAACAGCACTATTTTTTCTGAATTAACATATGGGGTTTTCTGTGTAGTGCAATCCAACAGCAAATATATTGCAGTTAGGGAGATGCATGAAAGAGTGGATATAAGCTTCTTGAGTTGATAAGAGAAAATACATTTACTTGGCCAACTTGGAGTACAATTTAAATTCCTATGTAAAATACATGTAACCCAGACAAGGATAGCTGCAGCAGGGAATCATTAGAATGTTATTGAGAAAAGTTTATACATCTGTGTCCAGGTCTTAGCCAACATTCAGCTGAGCCATTAGGAGCTTTGTTAATACTTAATCAACCGACCCTGTCCATTCTGTCCATGGAATGATGTATTCTGGCTCTTGAGATATTGGAAAGCATTGCTGGTGGAAGCTTTGGGGGATTACATAATGTGCTGACCCACCCTCCAGATGGTGAGCTGCATGAAAACAAATAGCTTTAACGAGAGGGCAATCTGGTAAAAATCTGCAAAGAAAAATGCAAATATAAAACTGTCCCCCACCCATTTAAAGAGAAATTTCAGAATTTAATGGTTTGAGTTTTGATTGTTAACCTAAGTCAACCAGCATTTTCTGTAAACTGTCTTCATTTTTATAAAATAAAGCTATCCTAAATAATATTTTACAACTCTATAAAAATTATGTTAAAAACTTAGTAGATTGAGTAAACAGCCTTCCTGCAATACATCCTATACTGTAGGGATTTTCTAAACAATAAATTCCTAATCCCTTGCCACCTAAGGGAACTTCTTTGTAATTAGCCACATTTAGGTATTGTACTATGATCAGATTTCAGTTTAAAGAATTTGCACAAGATCTGGGTATTATAGGAAAAAAACATTCTTATATTCCTGATCTAACAGATGTGTAAGCCGAATTTTGTGGCTGTCCTTTCAGTCATAGTGAATATCTCACACAAGTATTAAATGTGTAAAAATATTTATTATTTACATGAGAAGGGCTTGCAGTTAATGTAACAGACATATGAATTGCTCAAACTTGAACCTTAATGTGACTCACTCCCACAAAAGCAAATTAAATTAGTCTTTGTTGGATGTTTACATTGTAGCATTAATTGGAGCTATTCAAAATATTTTAGTAGACTCCAGCTGTATTTTCAGAGCTCAATTTCATTTATTTCATACTTAGGTCATCCTACTGAAATGTTTGAAAGACATTGACGGTCCAAGTTAAATTAGAAACAGGATCAAAAGACAGTACTAAAAAGAAAAATACAACAGATTTAGGATTTTGTACATTGGGTGGAATACAGGATATAACCAAAATCAACTGTAACTAATTTGATCCTGATGTTTACGTCAGAGCACAAAGATCTGGAGAAATTAGGTTTGTACAACATGCAAGGAGAAATCCAACTGCAAGAATGCTACCTCAGCAACGTGGGATTTATATTTCTCATTTAATGTGAAAAAGAATTACAAGATAAAAGAGAAATTAAGACAGGAATAGGAACCAGTCAACAATGTTGGGTATAGGTAGGTGGGATGCAAGATATTGACTACATAGAAGATGATTTCCAGTTTAATGCACAGGACAATGGACAGTTAACATGCGCTAACGAGGATAAGTGATAGTAAACAAGACTTTGTGCATACTTAAATAGGTGAATTGATCAGCTAACCATCAAGTTAAAATAATCAAGCTTGGTGGTAACAAGGACAGGTACAAGGGTTTCAGCACCAAAGGGGCAGGCATTATTGTAGAGGTAAAAGGAAGTAGTTTTCTGTAAGACAAGGCTGACTAATCTGGTTCAGCCTAAGAATGCCTTGAGAGTAACAGAATGTCTGTCTACATAAGAGAGTGAAGACAACTGGTTTATTCTTTTTAATTTTGAGCTGAAAATAGTTTATGACATTCAAGATCACATTGGATAAGGTGTTTCAAAGCATAGAGAGAATTGAAAAGTCAACAGAAGCTGTAAAGAAGTGAAACTGAGAATCATAATATATGTGGAAGCTGATCTGATATCCAGAAATGATGTCATCAAAGTCAGCAATTTGATAAAGAGGAGAGAACAAAGATAGACCTTTGAGGGGTAGAGAAGAAAAAGTCACTATCAGAGACAAAGAACAAAACATCACGGGAAACAGGCCCTTCGGCCCAACGAGCCCACGTCGCCACCTCGATGTTCCCACTTCTGCACACGATCCCTGTCCATTTTTATAGATCTATGGATTAAAAACCAAATTTGAGACTATTTAGGGAGAATTTGTTTTGCCAATTAGCCTAAGAGCACATCTTTGGGATGTGGGAGGAAACCGGAGCTCCCGGAGAAAACCCACGCAAGCAGGGGGAGAATGCGCAAACTCCCACAGACACAGGCCCAAATCCATGTATCTGCACAGCACAGCAATAGTCACTGAGCTGTCGTGTTGCCCATCAAATGGTCCAGGTCAAGCGTACACTAACGACGTGAAGCACTAAGATACTCTCGAAAAATCCAAGAGCAGCCCTCTCACGACCCATCGCGTGTATGCCCCTTGTTAGACAACAAGGTGGACCAAAGCACCTGTAGGATAAAAACAAGTACATCAATATCATCATCTATTTACACACTTCCAGGGACTCCCAAGGCTCATGATCCCTATTTTAAATCAGTTTTCTATACCCCTCCATTCCCATTCTGTTCATGTGCCCATCTAAGTATTTCTTAAATAACTCCAGACTACCTGCCTCCACCACTTTACTTGGCAGTGCATTCCATACCCGCACCACCCTCTGTGTGAAAAAACTCCCTCTAGCATCCAAATTATACCTTACCCCCCTCACCCTAAGCCCGTGACCCCTCATGCTATTTGAGTCCATCCTAGGAAAAAGCTTAACCCTGTTTACTCTATCTATCCCTTCAAAATCTTGTACACCTCTATCAGATCTCCTCTAAGTCTACGTCTTTCTAAGGAAAACAGTCCCAATTTGCCTAATCTCTCCTCATAACTCAGACCTTCCATACCAGGCATCATCCTGGTAAACCTCCTCTGCACTCTCTCCAGAGTCTCCACGTCCTTCGGTAGTAAGGCGACCAGAACTGGACGCAGTATTCCAAATGAGGTCTAACCAGCGTTTTATACAACTGCAACATTAAAGGCCAGCTCTTGTACTCTATCCCCCTTCCTATAAAGGCTAACATACTATATGCTTTCTTCACAACCTTCTCCACTTGCTCTGCCACCTTCAGAGACTTGTTCACCTGCACCCCCAGGTCCCTCTGCGTTTCTATACTCTTAATAGGTCTACCCTTTATCATATACCTCTCCCCTACATTTTTTCTCCCGAAATGCATCACTTCACATTTATCAGGATTAATCAGGACTAATAGAGATGTACTAGCTATGTTTAGCTATAAAGAAATGAATTATGTGAGACCAATTATGTTATTGGATGACTGGAGACACATTGGAGGAGACTAATTTGAATGACCATATTGAATGCTATTGAAGGATTGTGAATGGAAAAGGATATCATTTGTGACTTTAGTATCATTTCAGTGTGAAGCGGATGGAAGTTGGACTGTGGGATTTGAAAAGGGAATTACAGGAGAGATAAATGGGCATAAAGCAACACATTTGAAAAAGTGAAATTTGAGAGGAACAAAATCTCAAACTTGCCATCAAGCGTTACTCAAAGCACTTTTACTGCCTCAATCCTATACTGGATTAGGAAGCATTAATACCAGTTCGTACTTTGGAACTGAAAAATATTATCAACCATGTGTTTAATCTTTTAAATGATTCTCAGTATTCAGAAACATTAATTATTGTTGAACCAAAGGAAAATATACACTTAATAGGAGTGTAAATCTTAGCAAACAAACCATGATTGAATGAAATTAATACAGAATAAAATGATTGTAATTTTTCAGTAATACTCTTGTTGAAAATATTACTGTGATTATTGGTCTTTCTCTTTATAACGGCTCACTCTCTACCAATTGTGACATTATAACCATTGTTGGACAATCTCCAATTAATCTTCACAGGCTTTAATACCATTTGCAATAACAGACACCATAAATTATACAAAACAGTTGTGTTGATACGTGTCATGCAGCACAATAACAAAAAACATTTTCAAGTTCAGATGATCATTAGAACTGAACTCCTCATCTGATCTACAGCCATGTAATACACTTCAAAGCACTCTATTTAAATGTGAATAATGAATATTTAAGCATGATAAGACAATGGTAGATCAAGGTGCTCAGGTGAAACACCAAGCTCAGATAGTTTATAACAATAATCTAACTTTCACTAGAAGAACAGCAAATAGAGACATATTGTTGAAGATTATTGTCTTGCATTAATCAGGTCAACCACAAACTGACAAAATTTCAAAAGATCACAATTTACATTGTAGGAAGAAAGGGTGTTGGTTACAACTGAACTCTGATTGGCTGAGACATTGCCATGAAGCAAATAACAAGGAACTATAGACTTCCTAAGCTCCTATGTAATTCAAAAAGGGTGCAAGGCTGAACACATTCCTTTCATTTAGAGAATGTGTCTCGGCATAGGAATGTACATTGCTTTTAGCAAGCATAAATTGAGCTACGCTATGAGCTTGAATGGTTAGCTTAAATTAGTTTTTAGTATTGTTATTAGTGCATTCAGGATTGTTCAGCAAATGCTGCCCAATCATGGAATCATATTTAACAGTAGCCATTTTGTTTTGGATTTTGCTAACACAGGCTAATTGAACATATTTTGTATTCTCTGTCCATTGAGAACCACCAAAGGAACATGTGTTTGATTTGATTAGCCAATCACCAGGACACATGAGCCAAATTTATTCATACACAATGTTACTCAGTTGTGTGGACTGCTGGCAACATCCTGTTAGTGGAAAATACACTTGTATAACCAGTGCAGAGTGAAACTGTTTCCTTAACTTATTATTTAAATGTTTGAAATACTTTGCTATCCAGGGTAACTTGAAATAGATTGGGTACTTCAAGTACAAAAATGATTGCCTTTGGTGAGCTATTTTTCACTAATAATGCTGCCATCAGTTCAAAAAGATATTCTACTTCACACACAATTGAGCAACA
The DNA here is from genome assembly GCA_024679065.1 of Sphyrna mokarran. Taxonomy (NCBI): domain Eukaryota; kingdom Metazoa; phylum Chordata; class Chondrichthyes; order Carcharhiniformes; family Carcharhinidae; genus Sphyrna; species Sphyrna mokarran. Next base: position 15,338,909 of record JAGIQG010000017.1, on the reverse strand, counting down.
CCATGTATGAATTTCAGTGCCGATACAATACCAAGTATGCAAGCTGTACTTCCTAGCAATGGGTTGATAGAAACATGCTGAGTGTTCCTCCAGCTGAATGAATGCAAGTTGTAGTCTACTATAATCAGCCCATACTTGCAAAACCTAAAACACCACCATTTGATGGGATTCCGTGATTGGGCTTTACTTGCTGAATAATTCAAAGTGCATGAATGGTACACTAACAACTATTTTAAGATAAATATGTATCTGTTCCGATGATACCAACCTCAAAAATGGCATTTCTCACATGTCTATCTTTTTCCTTAGTTGAGCCACCTCTGCAGGTTCAACCCATTTCCTATACCTCTGTCCTCGCTTCTTCCCTCCCAGAACCATGACTGGATTCCCCTTGTCCTCACTTTCTATTCTACCAGCCTCCACATTCAAAAGATCATCTTATGCATTTCTGCCAACTCCAGCGTGATGCCACCACAAAGCATATTTTTCACTCCCCTCTCTTTAGCATTCCATAATGACTGCTCCAGCCATGATAACCAGTGGCTTATCGCTGGACAACTAATCCAGAGACCCAGGATAATCTTCTGGGGACCCAGGTTCGAATCCCACCATAGTGAAATTTAAATTCAATAAAAAAATCCGGAATTAAAAGTCTGATAATGACCATTAAAGCACTGCTGATTGTTGTTAAAAAAAAATTAAGGAAGGAAATCTTTGTCCTTACATTTGACTTCAAATCTTAATTGCTCATCCCTGAAAATATTTAAGAGTCAGCAAGGTGGCTGACTCTTAAATATCTTCAGGAATGGGCAATTAAGTGCTTGCCCATCCACATTTTAAAAAATTCATTTGTGGGACATGGACGTTGCAGGCTGGCCAGCATTTATTGCAAGTCTCTAGCTGCCCTTGAGAAGGTAGTGGTGAATTGCCTTCTTGAATCGCTGCAGTCCATGTTCTGTGGGTTGACCCACGTCAGGGAGGGAATTTCAGGATTTTGACCCAGCAGCTAGAAAGGAACAGCAATATATTTCCAAGTCAGGATTGTGACCGGCTTGGAAGGGAACTTGCAAGTAGTAGTGTTCTCATGTATCTGCTACCTTTGTCCTTCTAGATGGAAGTGATCGTGAGGTTGGAAGATGCTGTCTAAATTCCTTTGGTGAATTGCTACAATGCATCTAGTAGACAGTACACACCGCTGCTACTGACAGTCGGTGGTGAGGGAACGTGGTGCCAATCAAGCGGGCTGTTTTGTCCTGGATGGTGTCAAGCCTCTCTGGTGTTGTTGGAGCTACATCCATCCAGGCAAATGAGGAGTATTACACCACATTCCTGACTTGTGCCATATAGATGGTGGACAGGCTTTGGGGAGTCAGGAGGTGAGTTAATCGCACAGTATTCCTAGCCTCTAACCTGCTCTTGTAGCCATAGTGTTTATGTGGTGAGTCCAGTTGAGTTTCTGGCCAATGGTAACCCCAAGGATATTGACAGTGGGGAATTCAGTGATGGTAACATCATTGAATGTCAAAGGGCAATGGTTAGAATGTCTCTTATTGATGATTGTATTGTCTGGCATTTGTGAGGCATGAATATTTCTTGCTACTTGCCAGCCCAAGCCTGGATATTGTCCAAACCTTGTTGCATTTAAACATGGTTCAGTATCTGATGAGTCACGAATGGTGCTGAACATTGTGCAATTATCGGTGAACATCCTCACTTATGTCTTTATGACAGAGGGAAAGTCATTGATGAAGCAGCTGAAGATTGTTAGGCCTAGGACAATATCCTAAGGCATTCCTGCAGAGATGTCCTGGAGCTGAGATGACTGATCCTCCACAACCACAACCATCTTCCTACATACCGTGTATGAATTAAACCAGCAGAGAATTTCCCCTCTATGCCCATTGATTTCAGTTTTGCTAAGGCTACTTGATGCCCACACTTAGTCGAATGCCACCTTGATATCAAGGGCTGTCACTCTCACCCTCACCACTGGAATTCACCTCTTTCGTCCATGTTTGAACCAAGGTTGTAACGAGATCAGGAGCTGAGTGACCCTGGCGAAACCCAAATTGTGCGTCACTGAATAGATTATTATTGAACAGATGCTGCTTGATAGCACTGTTGTTGACCCCTTCCATTACTTTACTGATGATCAAGAATATATTAATTGGGCAGTAATTGGTTGGCCTTGATTTGTCCTACTTCTTGTGTATCGGACATATCTGAGCAATTTTCCACATTGTTGGGTAGGTGGCCAGTGTTGTAACCTACTGGAAGAGCTTGACTAGAAGAGCAACGAGTTCTGCAGCGCAAGTCTTCAATACTAATGCCAGAATGTTATCAGGGCCTACCGCCTTTGTAGTATCCAGTGCCTCCAATCATTTCTTGATATCACATGGAGTGAATCGAATTGGCTGGTGGTTAGCATCTGAGATGCTGGGAGGACCACTGGAGGAGACCGAGAAAGATCATCCACCTGCCACTTCTGGCTGAAGACTGCTGTGAATACTTCAGCCTTATCTTTTGCACTAATGTGCTGGGCTCCTCCGTCATTGAGGATATTTGTGGAGACTCCTCGTCCAGCAAGTTGTTTAATTGACCATACCATTCACAACTGGATGTGGAAGGACTGCAGGGCTTACATCTGATCCGTTGATTGTAGGATCGCTTAGCTCTGTCTATCATTTGCTGTTTAGCATGCAAGTAGTCCTGTTTAGTAGCTTCAGCAGATTACCTCATTTTTAGGTATGCTTGGTGCTGCTCTCTCCGTTTAACCAGGATTGATCTCCTGGCTTGATGGCAATGGTTGAGTGAGGGATATGCTGCTCTATGAGATTGCAGATTGTGCTGGAGTATAGTTCCACTGCTGTTGATGGCCCATAATGCCTCATGGATATCCAGTCGTGAGCTGCTAGTTGCAGTCATGCTGGTAATGCCACACAATACGATGGAGGTTATTCGCAACGTGAAGGTGGGACTTCGCCTCCACAAGGGCTGTGCGGTGGTAACTCTTACTGATACTATCATAGACAGATGCATCCGTAGCCAACAGATTGGCAAGGATGAGGTCAAGTATGTTTTTTCTTCTTGTTGAGCCTCCACCATTGGTTCGACCCATCTTCTGCATCTCTGCCCTCACCCCTTCCCTCCCAGGACCATGATTGGATGCCAAGAATGAATAAAAAAAAATTCTCGTCCATTCCTCTATTATGCCCAACTCCCTAATCCCTTTCCATGGCACCTATCCCTGCAATCACAAAAGGTGAAATTACTGTCCCTTTAACTCCTCCCTTCTCACCATTCAAGATCCCAAACACTTCCTTCAGGTTAGCAGTGTTTGACTTGCAATTGCGGTCTCACCTGCGTTAAGGAGACTAAACACAAACAGCTTTGCAGAAAACCTTCGCTCAGCCCATAAGCACGAGCCCAACCTTCCTATTGCTTGTCATTTTAACTCAACACTTTACTCTTTTGCCCACATGTCTGTCATGGGCTGCTGCAATGCTCTGGTGAAGCCCGCGCAAACCTGACAAGCAGCATCTCATCTTCTGTTTAGGTATGTTACAGCCCTCAGAAGTCACCGAGTTCTGTTTATTTTCTCTTCTATCCCTTTGAAAAAAAAATCCTATACATTTTTCATCTCAGTGCAAAAACCTTCCCTCCCTTTTTTCCCTCTCCAAACAGTCTGTCTCTTGTTCTCAAGTTTTTTTCATCTTTGTTGTAATCATTCCCATCTACAATATCCAATACACATTTGCTCTCTTGTCAAATGGACTCAAAGTGTTAACTCTGGGTTTCTCTCTCCCTATAGATATTGAATTTGTCCAGTTTTTCTTTTTTCCTAACCAATTTAAGATAATCAAGAAAGCACTGACAGGGTGGGTCAGATGTGCTTGATAGAAATGATATGCATTCGCAATCAGAGATATGTTTCCTGCAAACAAAAAGAATATATTCGAGCCTTGCACCTTTTCTGAATTAAGTAGGAGCTTTCTCCGTGGCAACATCTTGGCCAGAGCCAGCTTGCCATCCATTCAGCACACCTCGCCTCCTGTTGCATAAATTGTTGTGATCACTTGAAATTTGGCATTCTTAAGTTTGCCCTGGTGAGTGCAAGATAAAAAGCATCAGCACCATATCTCTCATTTTTAGGAATAATTAGAATAATTTTGAAATCACTTTCAGGTATGCATTTTTTATTTTATGTTCGGTCTTGAAGGGATGTAAAATGGATTTTAAAATGTCAGAGATAGTTGGGTATCATTTTCAGTAAATTTCTGAACTTAACTAGGAAAGTCGAAATTTGAATGTGTAGTTGATTAGAAGAAAATTCTATTAACATAGTTAAAATCCCCATTGACCTAAAACATGAAGGGGATCTAAAAAAGTAGATCAAGTAAAAAAAGAAGTTTTTAAACCAGTCAAATATTCCTTTTTTCTGCAAAATCCATGCTGTTAGCCCCTATTACAATATTGTGTCAATTTGGGTTCAGTAGAATCTGACAAAAATAAACAATGATGGCAAATCACATATATTACAGCACTTGCAGTATTTATCAGACGGAGATGAATGCTTTAACATTTTTTAAACAGGGCACTGGGGTATTAAACTACACTCTATTTTGCTTGTAAACTTCTAAATTCTAACCAGAGCTGACTAGTTAACGTTACATTTATTGCTTCCGACATCTGACCTATTTGTTTAACCTAAAATATCACACCTATACAAGAAAAAGGCAGAGCAGGGACCTCCCACAAGACCATGGATAATAAGACACATGACTGATTGTGGATAGCAAATACAGATGGTGTTCTTACATGGGAGGCTGATGCCTGCACTCGACTTTTTAAAAGTATGATGCAACTCACTTACTTTTATAACACTGATATTTTGAATGATGCAATTCCCATTACCCACAATAAAATCATATTCTTAACCATATTTAAAAATAAGAAACACACTAACCCATTTAACGCGATATCTCTAAACTGATGGATTTGAAAACCTAAGTCAAAAGCACACACATTCACAGCTTCAAGATTGAAGCCATGGCTAAAAACTATTTAAATTTAAGTTTTATAATTAATCTACAAGAGAATTTCATTTTAACAATTATGGTTTCCAGTAATGATTTTTAACATTAAGTTTGGAATATGCGCAGGCTTGAAATTCTGGCATGAGTACTGAGATGTGCCCGCAGAAACCTTTGCCTGTATTCATTCACAGTTTACAGGAGGTTCTTTGTTTTATTGACAGGTGCACATAACAATCTAGGTGCATTTGGGCACCTTTGAGGCAACCAAGAAAAGCAGCATTAAAAAAATCATTCCAAACAGCCCCACCAACACAGAAGATTTGTAGTTTTTGTTAGCCCTTATATAAAGGGAGTAAAAATTCACCAATTGCTGCTAAATATCTTTTGGGTCCAGTCCAAGCACAGCATACACCCACAGGATACTGTTAAGCTTCATCTAATGCAAGGTCAAGAGTTTCAAATTTATTTACTACAACCTGTCCTGATAAGAGTCTGAAATGGAAATTGGGCTTCAGAGCATTCTACACTGAATGGACTGCATAAATATTTTCACAAACTAATTTTAGGATTTGAATACATGACTTATCCAATAATACTGATATTAATGGAATTCCATTGAGTGAAAATGTTTCAATTCCAGATCTTTTTCATTGCTAAAGCTGTAGTTTAGAAATAAAATCCTACAAGTCTCCTAGCTGACAGTCAACTGTGTGGAGTTGTTTACTAACAGAAACCACAACAGATATCAGTTAAGTAGCACAGCAAAGAAATTAACATCCAAAGTGACAGCTCTGTGCAAAACAGAAATTAAGAATCTGCTTTCTTTTTTTCAGCTACAGATGCAAGGTTGCAAAATAATTGATTGATAATGAATACATGACATTGTAAGCAACTCACATAGCCCAGAATCTCTCCTTTAGATCAGGATTTCCCAGACTGAGTCACAGAACCTCTAGTGATCTCCCAAGTGCATCAGGGAACCCAAAGTATTATCAAAACGTTGTCATCCCTTGTTTTTTGCCACGGAATTGTGCAAACACAGAAATCAAAAGGAACACACCTTTTCTAGTTAAATTTATGCAAACATTAGGAAGAGGCACACAGTCACAGATACATTTGCCAGTTACATTGCCTCACCATGTTAACTCCTGGCCAAGCCACCTTATCATGGCCTGTTATTAACTGCATTAAAAGGAGTGATGCTGGAAAGCTGATACTCATATTGGACAGGCATACTTCTCTCTCCCTCACACACATATGCACACATTCATTCCCTTCCTTCTGGTCTGAGGCTCCCACAGGATGGCCCCCTTTGCTCCGAAGCCTGCACTGGACTATCAGCCATTCCCACCCACCCACTCCTGCTAATCAGAGGCTGAGCAGATCTGCAGCAAATTTCAAATGTGCCTATTTTATCACGGACCCTCTGAGAGGCTTCCACAGATTGCCTGGGTTATGCAGACCCCAGTTTGGGAACCTCTGCTTTAGGCGTTCACTGTGAATAACTGGACAAATCACTGTCTACATTCAAAAGTACAGTGCGGCCTGCTTATGGTTAGCTGATCAGCAAAGACTTATCTTACTTTCCCTCCTCTGTGCATATTCAAAACAATGTTGCCCTGGTTGGGAACTCCACAGCTCATCATTTATAGGTCTTGCGCATGTGTTATTACAGATCGAGGGTCCAGCAGAATCAGATTATTAAGTCTGCATCTACCCGTTTTGATTCTGCTTGTTTCATTTCTAATGTGTGTGTCAAATTAGCTCCCTCATATAATTAGACAATGTTTCATTTTAGCAATTAATGAAAGAAGAACCAATCAATATAGGGAATTGACAAACCAGTGAGTGGGCTTGTATACTAGCCTTTCACCTTCAAGAAAACCTTATCTGCTGCCTGCAAAGAACTAACATGAAATACTGAGTCAAATCAATTTCTAAGTGGCCTGGGCTAACGAGACAATATGGGCACTGATTTGATAATCACAATTAGATGAGTTTTAAGAAATGAAACTTCTACGTGGCAGTTCTGATGTTTGTAGTGAATGCTTTTCCCAAGTGAGAAAAGATCATTTTGAAAACTTCTCCTCAAATACGATTTCCTATGTAAAATATTCTCCAGCTTCAATTTTAGAGTTCCTTGCACTTAGTTTATTTCATTGATTGACATCTGAATAGTAGTCAGACAATTATCTGTGGAATCCCCTGCCCAATGAAGCAGCTGAGGCTCCCTCATTGAATGTTTTTAAGGCAAGGCTAGTAAAGGAATTAAGGGTTGTGGTGAGCAGGCAGGTGAGTGGAACTGAGTCTACAAAAAGATCAGCCACGATCGTATTGAATGGCTGAGCACTCTCAAGGGGACAGATGTCAACTCCTGCTCCTAATTCTTATGTAATTGTTTATGACCTCAATTCATTTCTGTTCCATGTAAATCAGTAACTTTTTTTGCACTGCTAACTGTTGAAGGATGATTTGACTCATCAGTTCAAAAGGAAGTGTTGTTTGATAATAGTCTGAGCTATTCCAAAATATTTAAAAATGGCACGATTTCTAAACTAATACTTACTGTTGTTTTAGACCGAGGGCTGCAGTCACCAGTTGGAGATTCCTCTGGGACATTGACCTTCATGTATGTGTTTGGAGTGTTCAGCCACCTTGTCTTTTCCCGCTGCTGTTTCTGTGCCAGGAACTTGAGGGGAGAGCGTGGCAGAGTATCATCTTCAAAGGAAAATGCCGTGACAGTTGCAGGGATTTCCACCTCACTCTTGTGTCTTAGTTTTTCTCTTAGAATAGGGTGCCTGTAAGTGTAGCCTGTTCTGTAGCCCTGAAGAGAGAAATTGAAGCGGATAACAACTGCATGGGAATTTGAGGAAGCTGATTTAACAGAAACATTAGAAACAAAACAAACAGCCTCAAAATTAATAGATTTATCAAAAAAAAAGCAGAAAAACTAGCCAATAATTCAAACGCAAATGCAAAATTCTGAACCAAAACAGGACAGGGACATGACAATAAAAGTTCAATTTTATACAAACAGCACTGAAAGCTAGTCCCATTTGGATGTTAATGTACTCATTTGCTTTACCAGTTAGTATGATTATAATATTAGAAGTGGTGTAATGCAGGAAAATACAATGACATACCTTTTTAACCAATAACAATGTTTCAGGTTTATCCAATTAACCAAACAGAAATAAAAAGTAGGACACGCAAGAGCACTGCACAGATAATAATATTTGTAAATTTTAAATTTACTCATAGAAGGTGAACAGCATTTTTAACAAGTTGTATTTACACAGTTTTGTCACCCTGAGTTACACAGATCTTTCTCTTAGAATGGGTATAGAAAAATTGCAAGTTCATTTATATAACTAGCATGCATCTGTAATATTAAAAATATTAGCTTTTTGTCCTCGACTCACCAGGGCAAATATAAAAGTGCGAACTTCACTGCAATATTAATGTAAGGTTATTTGTGACGCTAATAAATAAACTTACTTTTTGGTTCAAGGCAGCAGCTCACACCACTTCTCAAGGGCAATGAGGTATGGGCAATGAATTATGGCATAGCCAGCGATGCCCACATCCCATAAATGGAAAAAAGTTCCTATGTAATTCATATAAGATGCAAAGTTTGAATATGTTCCTTTTGCTTGCATAGAACAAATCTTTGTGCATAACGTATGTTCCTTCCAGCCAATGCGAATGAGCCGTTACAATCACAATTGGTTATCTTAGGTTTGTTATTTGAGCTATTATCGCACTCAGGATTGCTCAGAAAATGTTGCTAAATCATGGAATCATATCTAACAGTAGATGTTTTGTTTTGAGTTTTGCCAGTTGAAGGAAACTCTGCCTATTACAAAAATTGAAGGAGCATGCTGTTTGTTTCAATTAGCCAATTCTAGGAAGGATGACTTAAGTACCTGGCATTGCACCAGCACTGAAATTCTGTGGTAGGCAGAACATCTGTTTGGGCTAACACCAACACGCCTCATAGTCAAAGACACAAAAAAGCATCCCAAAAATAGTAGAAAGTCAAAAGGCAAAAAAGAGAGGGAGGAATAATCACCATCGCTAGAGAAAGAAATAATGGGGAAACTTAAAGGAATTTAAGGCTGACAATGACTGAGGAAAAGCTAAGAGATGTTGTGAATATCTAGTTCATAATTCATGTTTTAGAGAATAACTTAATTTTAGGAATTAAAATGCTAAATGCAGATAAATGGGATGGGATGGATTAGATAAGCAACGCTGAAGTAAACAAGCTTGAAATTAATTGAGGTTCATTAAAAGCTAACCTATGTTTATCTTGCAAGGTGGAGTTGAAGTGTAAACACTGAACAATAAATAATTCCTTGATAGAGCCAGAGTGTCTATTGTCTATAAAAGCTAACAATTTGATGAAAAGAGGTTGTAAAACTCTGTTAGATATAAATTATATACATGGGTTGCAGAATCTAAGAGTAGCTTTTGTTTACATTTTTGGTTGAATCATCCCAAAGTATATCACGTTGCTAGAGCAATAGTGATTCAAGATGGAGCACTGACAGAAGGTTCTTTTGCTCATTTTATCTGTGTGTGTAGACTGACAGAAGTAAATGTAGGAGCAAGTAAATGCAGTTGTAACTTTGCTTTTGCAAAAACTGCATCTCACCAGATTGAGAGACAAAACAAGGAATGATACCTAGGCCTGCATTTAAGAGATAAATACTAACTTAATTGTTCACTGCATGGCACATGGGGCTCTATCTCAGTCTGGATTGTGAGAGAAGGACTTGGGAGATTTGCCTAGTTTGGAGCCAAAGCAAGAAATCTACAATGGTCCTCACGGAGACTTGTGGCAGAAAGCAGTCAGCAGAGTTAGCTAAGAAGTTGTGGGAAGTCAATGGATGTCTACCAATAACCCAAACAAGGAGATGAGACATTTGTAATTTGTAACCAGTAAAGTTGGAGAGTCGCATAACCAAAAACTAATGAAATGATCTTCACTAAGTTTTACTCCAGAGGAGTAGCTAGAATATCTATAAAACAGAGATAAATAGGTTCTTGATTAAAAAGGGGATCAGGAGTTATTGGGGAAAAGGGAGGAGAATGGTGAAGAGAAAAATATCAGCTACAATTGAATGGTGGAGCAGACTCAATGGGCTGAGCGGCCTAACTCTGCTCCTATGTCTTACGGTCTTAATATGAACCTTCAAGGTTTTGTAAGACAAAGAAACTCTATTAGAAGATGGGGGAGTGATGGCTGCCCAATAGTAGCAGGATTGTTGGGGAGCAGATAGGGAAACAGATCCTGGAGAGACTTTAATTTCCCAAATATGGATTAGAATATCCCTACGATAAGGGCTTTGAATGGGGAGGAGTTTGTTAGGTGTGTTCAAGAAGATTTCCTGACACAGTATGTGCATAAGCCTACAAGAGGAAAGGCTGTACTCGATCTGGTATTGGGTAATGAACCTGGACAGGTGTCAGATCTCTCAGTGGGAGAGCATTTTGGGGATAGTGATCATAACTCTACCTCCTTTACACTAGCATTGGAGAGAGATAGGATCAGGCAAGCGAAGAAAATGTTTATCTGAAGTAAGGGGAAATATGAAGCCATCAGGCAGGAAATTAGAGATGTAAATTGGAAGGAGGTATTCTTGGGGAAATGTACTGAAGGGGGCAAATTTTCAAGAAATGTTTGTCTGGAATTCTGCATGACAACATTCCAATGAGACAGGGAGGTTTTGGTACGTTTCCCGGAACTGTGGTACATGCAAATTGTAACGAATCTAGTCAGAAAAAAAAGCGTACAAAAGGTTCAGGGAGCTAGGTAATGTTAGGGATCTAGAGAAGTATACAGCTTGCAGGAAGGAACTTAAGAAAGAAATTAGAGAGCCTGAAAGAGGTCATGAGAAGGTCTTGGCAAGTAAGATTAAGGAAAACCCTAAGGCATTCTACAAATACGTGAAGAGTAAAAGGATGAGATGTGAAGGAATAGGACCGATAAAATGTGACAGTGGGAAAGTTTGTATAGAACTGGTAGAAATAGCAGAGGTGCTCCATGAATACTTCGGTATTCACAGTGGAAAAAGATCTTGGTGGTTGTAGTGCAAGCTTGCGGTGGACTGAAAAACTTGAGTGTGTGGACATTAAGAAAGAGGATGTGTTGGAGCTTTTGAATAGTATCAAGGTAGTTAAGTGACCGGGATCACCAGGTTACCATGGAAGGCAAGGGAAGAGATTGCAGAGTCTCTGGGATGATCTTGGCGTCATTGATGGAGACAGGAGAGGTTCCGGAGGATTGCGGATATGGTTCCTATATTCAAGAAAGGGAATAGAGAGAGCCCTGGAAATTATCAACCGGTGAGTCTACCTCAGTGGTTGGTAAGTTGATGGACAAGATCCTGAGAGACAGGATTTATGAACATTTAGAGAAGTATAGTATGATCAAAAGTAGTCAGCATGGCTTTGTCAAAGGCAGCCTTTGTCAAAGGCTTACAAGCCTGGTTGAGTTTTTTGAAACAGTGACTAAATACATTGATGAAGGAAGAGCGGTGAATGTGATTTATATGGACTTCAGCAAGGCGTTCGATAAGGTCCCCCATGCAAGGCTTATTGAGAAAGTGAGAGGGCATGGGACGTCAAAAAGGACGTTGCTTTGTGGATCCAGAACTGACTTGCCTACAGAAGGCAGAGAGTGATTGTAGATGGTTCTTTTTCTGCATGGAACCAGTGGAGTGCCCTAGGGATCTGTTCTGGGACCCTTGCTGTTTGTGATTTTTATAAATAACCTGGACGAGGAGGTGGAGGAATGGGTTGGTAAGTTTACCGATGACACGAAGGTTAGTGGTGTTGTGGATAGGTTGGTGGTGTTAAGGATAGTTTGGAGGGATGTCAGAAGTTGCAGCATGACACAGGTAGGATGCTAGACTGGGCAGAGAAGTGGAAGATAGACTTCAACCCAGATAAATGTGTAGTGGTACATTCTGGCAGGTCAAATGGGATGAAGGAATATAATATTAAGGGTAAGACTCTTGGCAGTGTGGAAGGTTAGAAGGATCTTGGAGTCTGGGTTCTTGGACTCTCAAATTGGCTTTACAGGTAGAGGATGTGGTTAAGAAGGCGTATGGTGTACTGGCCTTCATCAATTGAGGAACTGAGTTTAGGAGTTGGGATATAATGTTGCAACTGTATAAGACCCTAGTCAGACCCCACTTGGAGTACTCTGCTCAGTTCTGATCGCCTCATTACACAAAGGATGCGGAAGCAATTGAAAGGGTGCAGAGGAGAATAACAAGGATGTTACATGGATTGGATGGCATGCCTTATGATGATAGGTTGAGAGAGCTCAGTCTTTTCTCCTTGGGGAGACAAAGGATGAGAGGGGACTTGGTAGAGGTGTATAAGATCTTGACAGGTATTAATCAGATGGATTCTCAGAGACTTTTTCCCAGGGCTGAAATGGCTGCCACAAGAGGACACAGATTTAAGGTACTGGGGAATAGGTACAGAGGAGATGTCAGGGGTAAGTTTTTCACTCAGAGGGTGGTGGGTGAGTGGAATCGGCTGCCTTCGGTGCTGGTGGAGCAAATTCGATAGAGTCTTTAAAGAGACTTCTGGATGAGTCTATGGGACTTAATAGGATTGAGGGTTATAGGTAAGTCTAGTAGGTAGAAATATGATCAGCGCAACCTGTGGGCCAAAGGGCCTGTTTGTGCTGTAGTTTTTCTATGATTCTATGAAATACGTAAAGAGCAGAAGAGCAACTTGGGAGAGAGTAGAGCCTCTTAAAGATCAACAAGGTCATCTATGTGCAGATCCACAAGAGATGGGTGAGATCCTAAATGAATATTTTTCATTTGTGTTTGTTGTTGAGAAAGGCATGGATGTAGGGAATTTGGGGAAATAAATAGTGATTCTTCAGAAGTGTACATATAACAGAGGTGATGGAAGTCATAAAGCGCACCAAGGTAAATAAATCCCTGAGGCCTGACAAAGTTGTGGGAAGGTAGGGAGGAAATTGTGGGTTCCTTAGCAGAGATACTTTAATCATCGGTAGTCACAGGTGAAGTGCCTGAAGATCAGAAAATGGCAAATGTTGTGCCTTTGTTTAATGGGCTGCAGGGAAAAGTCTAGAAACTACAGTTGGTGAACCTCATATCTGTGGTGGATACATTGTTGGAAGGTATTTTGAGAGGCAGGATCTACAGGTATTTAGAAATGCAAGTACTGATTAGGAACAGTCAGCAAGGTTTTGAGAGTAGAAAATCATGTCACATAAATATGATTGAGTTTTTTGAAGGGTTAACCAAGAAGGTAAATGAGGGCACTGCAGTTGTTGTCTACATGGACTTTAGCAAGGCCTTTGACAACATGGACTTTAGCAAGGCCTTTGACAATGTAGGTTGTTGCATAAGGTTAAATCCCACGGGATCAAGAGTGAGGTAATTAAATAGATACAAAATTGGTTTGATGACAGAAGCCAGAAAGTGGTGGTTATAGAGAGTTGTTTCTCAAATGAATGGCCTGTAACCAGTGGTGTGCCTCAGAGATCAGTGCTAAGTCCACTGTTACTTGTCATTTATATTAATGATGTGGATGAGAATATAGGAGACATGGTTAGTAAGTTTGCCGACGACACCAAGATTGGTGACATAGCGGACAGTGAAGAAGATTATCTAGGATTGCAATAGGATCTTGATCAATTGGGCCAGTAGGCTGACGAATGGCAAGTGGGAGATTAATTTAGATAAACTAAGGTGATACATTTTGATAGATCTAACTACGGCAGGACTTAATTAGTTGTAGGGTGTTGGGAAGAGTTACAGAACAAAAGTGATCTAGGGGTACAGATTCATAGATCCTTGAAAGTTGAATCACAGGTGGACAGAGTGGCAAAGAAGGCATTCAGCATTTTTGGTTTCATTGGTCAGAACACTGAATACAGGAGTTGGGACACCTTGTTGAAGTTGTACCAGACATTGGTAAGGCCACACTTGGGATACTGTGCATAGTTCTGGTCAGCCTATTATAGAAATGATATTATTAAATTAGAAAGAGTGCAGAAAAGATTTACCAGAACTTGATGGTTTGAGTTATAAGGAGAGGCTGGACAGACTGGGACTTTTTTCCCTGGAGCATAGGAAGCTGAGGGATAATTTTATAAAATAATGAGGGGCATAGATCAGCTAGATAATCAATATACTTTCCCAAAGGTAGGGGAGTCTAAAATTAGAAAGCATTGGTTCATGGTGAGAGGTGAAATACAAAAGAGTCCAGAGGGGCATTTTTTTCACGTCAAGGGTAGTGAGTGTCTGGAACAAGCTGCCAGAGGTAGTAGTAGAGATGGGTACAATTTTGTCTTTTAAAAAGCATTTAGGCAGTTACATGGGTAAGATAGGTATAAGGGGAATACGGGCCAAACATGGGTAATTGGGACTAGCTTTGGGGCTTAAAATAAAAGGGCAGCATGAACAAGTTGGGCTGAGGGGCCTGTTCCATGCTATAAACTTCTATAACCTTAGCAGGTAGGCCTGTATTCGTGAGAGTTTAGAAGATTAAGAGGTGGCCTATCTGCAAAATACTAAATTCTGAAAGGCCTTGATAAAATAGATGCTGAGAGGATATATCCAGTTAGGGGGAAATCATAGGAATAGAATTTCAAAATAAAGGGTGCCCCATTTGAGATGGAGATGAGGAGGAATTTCCTCTTTGAAAGTCAGTGGCGTTTGGAATTCTCTCTCCTTGGCGAGCAGCAGAAGTAGGATCATTGAATATATTCAAGGTTGCGTTAGACAGAGTTTTGATTGATAAGGGAGTCTGGGATTATGAGGCAATGTGGAGTTAAGGCCAAAATGAGATCAACCATGATCTTACTAAATGGTGGAGCAGGCTTGTGGGGTTAAATGGCCTACTCCTAGTTCTTGTGCTCTTAACCCCAAAGTTTTAATCTGCATCTGTTTATAGAGGGCTCAAGTGAATGCTGAGGTAATGCCCAATACATTCAGAAAATTAAACACAATTAATATGTACTTAACAGGCAATGGGAAAATTCGTTGACATTGCATTATTATTGCTCTGAAGCTTCTGACTAAATAACGTAATCAAGTCCTGAAGTAGGGTTTAAACCCTAAGCCATCCAACTCAGTGCAGGTGTGCTATCACTGAGTCAAGGCTGACATCTTTTATTGTAATATAAGCCCAGTTCCAATACTGCCAAAAGTAAATGCACTGGGGACTCTACTCAAAAGCAAGCTTTTACTCAGGAACTCATTAAAATAAGACAAAATGAAAACTTCTAATTTTTAAAAACATGCTTATGTTTGTGTTGTTCCTATAACACAACTTCCTTTTGCACTTTAAATGTCACAAAAGATATCCCATGGCTTGAAAGAAAACAGTGAACATTAAACAGAAAAGGAAAAAGGAAAGTTAGCTACATGGAAAGATAAAGAGGTTTGGCATAGTAATGACTGCAATAATTGCTACAGATAATGAAGCAAAGAACATTGACCATTCCAGAATTGAAATGAACTGAGGGTTACTGTTGGGTATGTGGCTGAAGGAGCAGGCTTTGAAAGCAAGGATCAATATCTTCAAAATATACGTACCAGATTATCCAACATTCTCATCATAGCTTCAAATTCTTGTTCTCCAATTCTCCACTTCTGTCCAACTCCCATATTGACTCCATCAATAGCCACTTTTTGCGTGAAAGGCTTGAATTTTTCCAGATCCAGTAGCAGTAGGTTATCCACACTACCTGCACTTGCCAAGGCCCGAACCTTCAAATAAATTATTTGGAATAAAAACGCAAAGATCACGCCCAGGTTTTAAAACAATCAAATGTATCAGCACACAGAAGCAATGCTTCAAGAATCATTCTTAGAAATATTTTCATTGTCCAAGTGATACATTGATAATACACAGACATTTTATAGCATAGTGATCTTCAGATCACTCATGACATCACTTCACACAGATTAGAAATTTACTGCATATCTGTTCAGTTTAATGAAATGAGAAGCATTGTTTATTGAAAATATTGTATTATTTGTAATTAAAGGGCCAATACAAGTATAAAATTGCAAAATGATTCATTATAGTAATAAGCAGTCTGATGATGTAAATCTATTCAGTTAATTTCATATAAAGAAATTCCTCTTTTTCTAAAAACTTGGAAATCAATTCTGTTCATAAATGTACTTCAATAGATTGCATTGTATCTGAACCAATTATGATTAATTACTAAAGAATGGGTTGAATCTAAAAGGAACTTTCTTCTGACAGGGGTTCGTAAATGCTGTAATTATTGACTAAACTAATATTTTTCCTTCAAATTTTGCAGGTGATTTGAATGCATGTTTCCCTATCTAATGTTCTGTCTTTCTAAAGGTTTCTACCTGCTTCATGTCTGCAAAGGCTTATAAAGTTTCCAAAAATAGTAGCAAATGTGAAGTTTTGGAAATTTTTAGAATACAGCAAAGGATGGCCAAGAAACTGATAAAGAAAGGGAATATAGAGTATTATGCAAATTAGCAAAAATATGAAGTTGCACTGTAAGAGCTTCTATAGATATTTGAAAAGGAAGCGTTTTGCTAAGATAAACGTGAGTCCATTGAGGGCAGAGTCAGGAAAATTCATAATGGGAAATAGAGAAATAGCAGAGAAGCTAAATGATCATTTTATCTGTTTTTACTGAAGATAATACAGGAAATCTTCCCCAATATAAAGATCCAAGCGATAACTGTGAAATCAGTATAAGAAGGTTGCATTGGAGAAATTGTGACTAAAGTTGTTAAGTCCCCAGGACAAGATATTATATATCCCAGAGTGCTGAAGGAAATTGCCATAGAGATAATTGATATATTGATATCATCTTTCAAAATTGTATAGAATCGGGAATGGTTCCTGAAGTTTGGAAGGTAGCAAATGGCATCCCACTATTTAAGGAGAGAGAGAATAAGAAAACAGAGAATTACAGACCTATTGGCCTTACGTCAGTAGTAGGAAAATGCTCAAACCTATTATAAAGGACGTTATAAATGGATACTTGGTACAATCATGATCTGATTGGGCCTGGTCAGCATGGATTTATGAAGGGGAACTCACATTTGATGAACAAGTTAGGAGTTTTTTTGAAGATGTTATTAACAAAATTAATAAAAGAGAGTCAGATGATGGATCTAGTATACTTGGATTTTCAGAAGACCTTTGTTGAAGCCTGTCACAAGCAGTTTGTTAGCAAAAGCATTGGAAAGGAAGCAATATACTGGCATAGATTACGGACTGTCTAACAGGCAGAAAACAGAGTAGAAATAAATGGGTTACTCTCACATTGATAAGCTGTGGCTAGTGGAATCAGTACTTGGACTCCAGCTGTTTACAATATATATCAATAATTTGGATGTAGGGATTAAATGTAATACTTCCAAGTTTGTGAATGATATAGTACTTGGTGGAATGTATGTTGTGAAGATGATGCAAAATACAGGAAAATTTGGACAGACTTGATGGTGAGCAAGAACATGGCAAATGGAATAAAATGTGAAGATATATGAAGCAATTCACTTTGTAAAAGGAACAGATGTGTAGAATATTCCTTAAATAGTAAGAAATTAGAAAATGTTAATGTACAAAGGAACATACCTAGGTGTCCTTATCCCTAAGTCTTCGAAGACTTACAGGTACAGCAAGTTATTAGGAAGTCTAATGGAATGTTAGCTTTTATCAGAAGACAATTTGAGTATAAGAGTAGTGAAGTCTTGCTTCAATTGTATAGAAGCTTGGTTAGAGTGTGTCTGAAGTAGCGTGTGCAGTTCTGATCCCCTTATCTCAGAAAGGATGTTATTGACATAGCAGGAGTGTCATTAAGGTTCACCTAACTTGTTCCGAGGATAGCAGAACTGTCTTATGAAGACAGGTTGGACAAACTGAGCCTGTATTCTCTAGAGTTTTGAAGAACGAGAAGTGATTTCATTGAAACCAACAACATACTCAGACAGGGTTGATGTTGATAAGATGGTTCTCTTGATTGGAATGTCTAGAACCAGAAGGCACAATTTCAAAATAAGGGGATACCACTTAAGGCAAAGGTGAGGAGAAATTTCTTTTCATAAAGGCTTGTGAATCTTCTGAATTCTCCCCCTCAAGGAAGCCTGTGAAAGCTTAGTCATTGAGTATGTTTAAGGTAGAAATTGATGGATTCCTGATTCACAATAACTTAAAGACTTATGGGATAGTGTATGCAAAAGGCTTTGAAGTGTCTGATCAACAATGATTGTATTGAATGGCAGAGCAGGTTCAACAGACAGAATGACCTACTCCTGTTCCTTAATGTATGCTTCATAGGTTCCAGTCTGATAAAGCAACTGAAGTAGTGCCTCATATATAAAAGAAATCCCTCTGACCGTGGACAAGAGAGAGGATCGCAACCGAAACTGACCATAACTAGTAACTGTTTGCATTCTACAATGTGGTGAAACAATTGAAGATGTTTTATGGTAATAGTTGCGACAGCACTGTTATAAAATAGTTTAAAACTTTGGTTTTATCTTTATCTACTTCCAAAAAGTGTAAAAAAAAAAATTGATAAAATAATTTCAAAGCCAAGGGATGTGAACACCAAACATGTTGCCATTGATAATGGAGCATGCCAACTGCGACAGACCGCTAGAATAAATTTCTTAAGTGAGGTTGGGCCATAATAGATATAAACACAAGTGAGCTTGGAATAAGGAATGACAAATGTGGTTGGAATTTTCAGTTATTAAAATTTGTGCTGCGTGGTAGCTGGCAAGGGAGAGCATCGCAGCAGAGGAGAATCAAAGTGGTGAGATTGGATGAGAGTTTGAAGGATGGGAATTAGTCTTAGCAATTCCACACTAGGTATTTAATCTACAACAGTCAAATAGTAATTTACATGGCTATTGGCTTCCATCTGGTCAAACAGTCAAAGGTGGCAACAGAATTGGGGAATTGGTGTTAGCACAGCTCATTGGATAGCAATCAATGGAAACTGTGGTTGACTTTTATCCTTATTGTTTAATAACAGCCAAGATAATCCTTCCTCTACCTTGGCTGAAATCATGTAATTATAGCGAGACAATTACTAGTCAGAGAAATTTAAATGCACGTACCACATAATATATATAGCAACGACATCATGAAAACATTATAGAAAATGGGTTAATTAAGACATTACTCAGTTAGCCAATATGAAGAGATCAACCCCAACACTAAAGCCTGTTCAATAAAAATAGGAACCAGGTACTTAAGTAATCAAATCGGGTTGTTCTAAGGTATCACTTAAATGAATTGGTACCAGTTGTACATTATTCTCTGTTTTACCTGGATCTCACAGGCTAATTGAACAGTGTAGATGTAGTGAAAAGCTTCCTCTATGGTCTCACCCAGTGCTATTATACCATGGTTTCTCAGAACCAACACCTGAAAACAAAATCATGATTAGAGATAGCAGGAAGAAAATGAACATTTAAGTACAGTGTAACTCAACAATCAATTTAAAATATTTTTCTGTTTTACTTTTATTAACAATGTTTTTTTCTTTCTTTGCTCTTGCCTTTTTCTTGTTTCCAAATATTCCAATTTTCTTATCTATGCCTAAAAACAAACATTCTACATGCATAGCGTAGTTGGTGAATATTGGAGAGTATCACACACACAGATTCAAACCATAAACAGCCCATCACAGCTAAGCCTAATCAGGTCACAGAATAGAATCTTACAGCATTGAAGGAGGTTATTTAGCTAGCTGTGCCTGTGCCAGCCCTTTGCAGAAATTTCAAATTTAATTTCACACCTCAGCCTTTGCTCATCATCCTGCAGATTAGTCATTTTCAAGTACACATTCAACTGACTCTTGATTGTTACTGTAGACTCAACATTGAGTTCAGCAATTTCAGACCATAATGTCTACTTGTAAACACTGCCCTCTCCACCCAATTTTGAGGAAGGTTTTTGATTTCAAAAGTAAATGCTTTTTCTCTCTACAGGTGCTGTCCGACCTGCCTGAATATTTCTAGCAATTTTTACTTCAGATTTCCAGTATCTGCAGTTTTGCTTTTAAAACATAGCAAGCTTTGAGTTCTTAAATACTCTCTGCTCAACTTTGCTGAGAAATTCTTTAAACTGCATTACAACTGTACCAATCAATCAGCAATTCAAAACATTATTAGCCTTTGGTAGTTTCTCCAATTTTCTATTTTTCATGTCCTAGACAGTGCCAATAAATTAGTAATCTTCAAGCTATTCGGTTGAATGTTATTCCACCATAGTTTGAAAGATACTGAACTCAAATATAGTACTTCCATTGCTGTAATCATTGAGATCAACAGACTTAGTAGCATAGGTCAAAGATTCAAGATTGGTCAAGCATTCTTATTTGTTGTCTTAAAATGCTGTGCAATCCACCTTAGATAGGGAAGTGGGGGAGAAAGAGGTGGGATAAAATCAGCAACATCAATTGTCCACTATAAACAGCTACTGTGATCTGACCTTGCAAGCTGTGCCTAGACACTTCTGGAGCTGAATTCGGTCACTTTCTTCATCAAGTGAACCATTATAATCATAATATGCAACACTGCCCACAATCAAGGCCTCTTGGGATATTGGCAGGATACCGCACTTCATGGTTGAAACCTGTGGTTCGGAGGGAAAACAAATAATTTTCAATATTTAAATGTGAAAAATGTTGCACAATTTAAAACTTAAAATATATATATTTTTTTAAATCACTTACAGCAGCAGCTGCTGGTGTGTATATATGTATAGCACATCGAACATCTGGGCGTATTGCATAGATGGCTGCATGGGGGCTGAATGATGCTTGGTCAATTCTCAGATTCGTGCTTCCCTGGTCCACTACTTCACCTAGTATGTTAACTTTTATCTATTTATAAAAAAACACGTGATGAGTTGGTATGATCCAGGCCATTTTTTTAAGAGACTGTGTTTAAAAAAAAACAAGTAAGTCTTCATTGTCTATTTGTATCATTTACTTTCATTTGATTTTCAAACAATAATGCTATTCATTAAAATGCATCACAAGTACTGGAATTTTACCGCCTTGCCCGTCATGGAATCGAAGCAGGCAAGGGGCAAACAATGGAAATATATTTCTGGTCACGCTCAAGCATGGCTGTAAAATCCTGCCCCAAGATATTTTCGATGATAGAAGTCTTTTTAGACCACTTTTGAATTTCTAGAATATCAATTGTATTGTGTTTCTTATACACATTGTCTTTCTATTGCAGAACCTTTTTTTAAAATGAGTTATGAACTGCTAAAATTGTATGTGCAGTATTAAAAGCATTTGATCATTAACTACACAGAAATACAGAGGCACCAAAAGGTTCTTGACTTAATTTTCATGCTGTGCTAGACTAACTGTTCTCAAGTGCAATGTTCCTGATAGAAAGGAGAGGAATATAATAGATCAATCAATCTTGATTATTTTGACGCGATTACTACAAACATGAAAATTGTGGCAAGGATTTGACTTAAGGCAGAGATGAGTGTGACCTTCCTTTGAGGGTCACAAATCTTTGGGACTCTCTTCTCCACAGCACGGTGAAGATAGGTCAATAAATAATTTTAAGGCAGACAAAATAGATTCCTCAACAAAAGGGAGTCAAATGGAAATGTGGAGTTGAGGCCACAATCATTAGTCACGATCTTCTTAAATGATGGTGCAGATTCAAAGGATCAAATGGCCTACTTCTACTTTATATGATCAAATTTAATATAGATGAAGAATGGTTGATAACCAAGGGCAAGAAATTGGAAACTAACAGCTGTCAGAGTCAATGCAAACTTGATGGGCTGAATGGCCTCCTTCTGTACTGTAGGATTCTATGATTAGCCTTCACTAATTTTCTCTTCATATACCTATAGAAACATTTAAAATCAGCATTTGTGATTCTCGCAAGCTTACTCTCATATTCTCTTTTCTTCTTCTTAAATCCTTAATCCTCCTTTGTTGAATTCTAATCCTCAAGTCTGTTGTTTTTTTTCTAGCCAATTTGTATGTCTCAGTATCGGATCCAATGTTATCTCTAATTTCCCTTATTAGCCATTACTTGGTCACTTTTCCCATTTTACTTTTACGCCAGACAGGAATGAACAATTGTTGCAGTTCACCCATGTGTTCTGGTATTGCGTATCCATCATTATTCCTTTAAGTCATGTTTCCCAATCCATCATAGTCAACTCACACTCATATCAAAATACATTATTATTATCTCACTCTCAGCAGAAAAAAATTATACTGCATGTCAAGAATACACGTCATACTGATTAATTCTCCAATGCCCTCAAGAAGTTGTGAGAAGTCAGTTTCTTGATCTGATACAATCAGTGTGTGCAACCATACCCACAGTATTGTAAAGTAGGGAAGTTAAGGAATTTGACCTAACAACAATGACAATGTTTTTCCAAGTCAGGGTGATGTGCAATTTGGGCAGCAACTTACAGAAGCTGGTGTTCCCATGCACCAGCCTTTCCCATGCCTTTGTCTTCTAGATGTTAAATCCTGAAGGTTTGGAAGCTGCTGTCAAAGAACTCTTAAGTGATTTCTGAAATACATTGTTGTAGTTGTACACATTGTAGCTACAATATGCCAATAGTGGCGAAAATGAACATTAAAGGGATAGATAGATCATCAATCAAGTGGACTATGTTGAACTTCGTGAAGTTTACTTGAGTTTGACTCACTCAGCCAAGTGGAACGTATTAAAAACATAGAAAATGGGAGCAGGAAGTAGGCCATTCAGCCCTTCAAACTGTTCTGCTATTCAACATGATCATGGCTATTCGTTGAATTCAAGTAACCTGTTCCTGCTTACCCTCTCATATTCTTTGATTGACTTAGCCCCAAGAGCTATATGTAACTTCTTTCTGAAAACAAAATGTTTCACTTCAACTGCTTTCTGTGGCAGTTGAGGCCAAAATTCCACAGGATCACCATTCTGGGTGAAGAAATTTCTCCTCGTCTCAATTCTAAATGACCTACCATGTATCCTCAGACTGTGACCCCTGGTTCTGGACATCCCCACCATCAGGAATATCCTTCTTGTATCTATCATATATAGTCCTGTTAGAATTTTACTCCTGTTAGAAGGTTTCTATGAGATCCTCTCTTCACTGTTCTAAACTCATGAATATAATCCTAACCGACTCAATCATCCCTCATAAGTCTAAGAAATCAGTCTGGTAAACCTTCTATTGATACTCATGGTCAGTGCGTTATGGATGGCGGAAAGGCTTTGGGGAGTCAGGACATTATTTCAAGGGGGTTGGAGTATACAAGGTACTGGTGGGACCACATCTGGAGTACTGTGAGCAGTTTTGGTCCCTTTATTTAAGGGGAGACGTTATTTCATTGCAAACAGTTCAGAGACGGTTCATTAGAATGATCCCTGGAATGGAGGACTGTCTTATGAGGAAACGTTAAACAAGCTGGGATTCTATGCATTGGAATTAAGAAGAATGACAGGTGATCGCTTGAAATATATAGGATTAAGAGCTTAACAGGGTAAATGCTGAAGGATGTTTAAGTATTTATTAGTGTCACAAATAGGATTACGTTAACATTGCAATGAAGTTGCTGTGAAAATCCCCTTGTCACCACACACTGGCGCCTGTTTGGGTATACTGAAAGAGAATTTAGTATGGCCAATATATCTAAACAGCACATTTTTGGGTTTTGGGAGAAAACCAGAGCAGCTGGAGAAAACCTACACAGACATGGTGAGAACATGCAGACTCCACACAGACAGTGACCCCAAACCAGGAATCGAATCCCAGTCCCTGTGAGGCAGCAGTGTTAACCACTGTTCCACCCTCATGGGACAGTCTAGAACCAGACAGTATTGTTGCACAATAAAGGGATGCCAATTTAAGATTAAGATGAGATGGACTTCCTTCTCTCAAAGGGTTGAGGGTCTCTGGAACTCCTTGCCATGGAGAGCTATGGGGCAGAGTCCTTGTGTATATTTAACGACAAGATGGATAGATTTTTGATAAGTAAGCATCAAGGCTTACGAAGAAAGAGCAGGAAAGTGAACATGAGGAAAGTCAGTCAGCCCTGATCCTATTGAAAGGCAGAACAGGCTCGAGGGGAAAAATGGCTTATTCATGTTCCTATTTCTTATGGCTTATGGACACAAAAAACTGTGCACAGAATATCCAGCCTCTGATCTATGCTTGTAGTCACAGTAGTTACGTGCCTAGCCCAGTTAGGTTTCTGGTCAATTGTGACTTCCATAGAACATAGAACATTACAGCACAGAACAGGCCCTTTGGCCTTCGATGTTGCGCCGACCAATATAAAAAGCAATGCCCCTCCAAACTAAACCATTCCCTTCTCTTCCATATACTTATCAACTAACCTCTTAAACGCCACCAAACTTGGCGCATCTACAACCACTGCAGGCAGGGCATTCCACTCCCGAACCACCTTTGGGTAAAGAACCTGCCTCTGATATCCGTCCTATAACTATCACCCCTCAATTTAAAGCTGTGTCCCCTCGTGCTAGCTTTTTCCATCCTAGGAAAAAGGATATCACTGTCCACCCTATCTAAACCTCTAATCATCTTATATGTTTCAATAAGGTCTCCTCTTAGCCGCCTCCTTTCTAACAAAAACAACCTCAAATCCCTCAGCCTCTCTTCATAAGACCTGCCCTCCATACCAGGCAACATCCTGGTAAACCTACTCTGTACCCTCTCCAATGCCTCCACATCTTTCTTATAATGTGGGGACCAGAACTGCACACAATACTCCAAGTGCGGCCGCACTAGAGTTTTGTACAGTTGCAACATGACGTTGCGGCTCCGAAATTCAATCCCTCTACCAATAAAAGCCAAGACTCCATATGCCTTCCTAACAACCTTCTCGACCTGACTGCCTACTTTCAGGGATCTATGCACATACACACCAAGATCCCTCTGTTCATCTAGACTACTAAGAATCCTACCATTTGCCCTATACTCTACACATTTATTATTTCTGCCATAGTGCATTACCTCACACTTTTCCACATTAAACTCCATTTGCCACCTCTCGGCCCAGCTCTGCAACTTGTCCAAGTCCCAAGTTCCAGTATGTTAATGGTGGATATCTGATGATGACAAGTGAACTGAATGCAAAGGAGAGGTGGTTAGACTCCCTCCTATTGGAAATAGTCATTGCTGGGTATTTGTATGGCACAAATGTTACTTATCACTAATCAGCTCAAATCACAAGGTTGTTCAGCTCTTTCTGCACCAGGGACAACTGCTTCATTATTTCAGGAGTTGTGAATGAAGCTGAACACTGCACAATTATCAACAAACATCAATTTCTGACCTCATGATGGAAGGAAAGCTATTGATGGAGCAGTTGAAAATAGTTGTGCCTAGAACTGCAACAACATCCAGAGGCTGAGATTGATTATTGGCCTCCAGCAAACACAATCATCTTTCTTTGATGCTACTCAATGAAGAGTTTTACCCAATTCCTATCAATTTAACTAAGGCTCTTCGATATCAGATTTGATCAATGTCACTTTGATATCAAGGGCGCTCACTCTCGCCTCATCAAAAGCTCTCATGCAGTCCAAAGCCAAGTAGTTCAATACTAGGTTAATATTGTAAAACAGTACTTCCAAAAAAGTGGATCTTGGAATAAAACTTTGGGCTTGTGACTTCTGAGGCAGTAATGGCTGCACTGAAGCTCTAATCAAGTGTAAGCGTCTGCAATGCCTTTTTAAATCCTTGCATTTCTTTAGATGGTGGGCGCAGCCTAACTGACTGATCTCTGAGGCCAGATTCCTGCTCTAAGGAAGTCATTGAAACAGCAGCTGCTTTTTATTTAAAAATCTTACAGTTTAAACAATGCCTGTGCTCAGAGATCTTCAAAACCCTTGCTTGAAGAGTTCTCCACTCCCTTCCTCTCACAGCTCAAAGCACCCCTTAGCTCTTGCTGAGTCACAGCAATTTAAGCTTCAAAACAAGATCACAGTGTGAAAAACTTTGGGAAGCACTGCTGTAAATAGAACTTGGCACAGGGACTAAAATTACAGTATGCATTAATGCTTGTTTGATGTTTAGCATTCTTACTGTTTTGTGTGTTACATTCTTTTAGTTATTTATTAAAGATAGTAATGTGCTTAGGTTAACAAGCTTTGCATATGCCACATCCTTTGATGTGGCATATGCAATCTCAATTATTCACATGACAACACCACTCAAATATTATAAAAGGACTCTCAAGGCTATCTTGCAGACTCCAAAAATCAGTAGCCTACTATAGCTTTTTTTTCAACTCATGTGCGGTGATGTTGAAATAAAGCATTACCAGGGTAAAAAAGCTCCTCCAGCAAAATGGATAAGCTTTTGAAATATGGATTTTAAAAAAAACTGGCTTGAATCACCTTGAGGCACTGCTTTGAGAACTATATTCCTTGTACTTCAACAAATACCAACCTTTTGTTCCTCATTATATATGGGGAAAATAGCAGTCCATGAAGACCAATCAGGAACTTTGAGGTCAGCAAGTTTCCGTGGAGAGAACTCAAATGTTAACATTTCAGGTATTACCTTTCATAGGTTCATTCCATAGATTGCTACCTTATTTGCTTAGCCTTTAAAGCATTTTTAGTTTCCGTTACTCGAAATTAATTTGGATTTAAATGGAGATCTAATATCACCCACACCGAGATTTTTCTAGTCTTAAACAAAGAAAAACCCTATATTGCAAATGACAGCTGATCTTGTGATTGTTAAAGAGTCTGTAAACATACAATGATATCATATAACCTTTGAAAATGTTTTTAACTCACTCATATTGTAGATAATTTCCATTCCGAAGCAACAAAAAATTTAAAGCACCCAACACAAGAATCTGAGTAAAAGGTTCTGAACATCACACTGTGACTCTCCAGCATTTTTTGCTTTTCTTGCACGTTAAAGAACATACTTTTTTTTATTCCTTCATGAGACACGGACATCGCTGGCTGACCAGCATTTATTGCCCATTGCCAGTTGCCCTTGAGAAATGATGGTGAACTCTGCAGCAGAAGCAGAGCGATATTCTGATGGAGGGGAAAAAAATCTCAAAAGTAACTTCATAAGTTCTTCACTGGGACTAAATGCTTTGGGGCGTCCCAAAGTTGTGAAATACATTATATAAATGCTAGTTTCTTTCAATTATTTGACTTTAGATTTCATTGTTTGTGAACTGATTCTGATCTCTAATCGTTACTCAAATAAATAGTGAAACCTTAAGTTCTGAAAAATGATCTGCTGGAGCATTACCAGTTACACAGATCTAAAGAGAAATATGGCTCATTGAGAAATATCTCTAACATTGTAAGCCCTCCTAAGTTCCCCCCAGCCTCCTGTTTGCTATGTTAATATATAAATATCAAACTATGCTGGTAATTTCAAATGTAATTCAGCAGAACAGTCTCATGCGAGAAATTTAAGCAAAATTGCTTTCCTCTCCATGAAGGCTAATTAGTGTCCATTCATAGAATCATAGAACCTTATAGTGCAGAAAGAGGCCCTTCAGTCTATCGAGAATGCACTGACCACAATCCCATTTGGACCATACCCCCATATCACTACATATTTTACCTGCTCATCCCTCTAACCTACACATCTCAGGTCACTAAGAGGCAATTTTAGCATGGCCAGTAAACCTAATCCACACAACTTTGGATTATGGGAGGAAACCGGAGCACACAGAGGAAACCCACACAAACATGAGGACAACATTGCAAGCTCCACACAGACAGTGACCTGAGCCAGGAATTGAACCCAGGTCTCTGGAGCTATAAAGCAGCAGTGCTAACACTGTGCTATCATGCTGCCCATTAATGTATGCTTTATAGAACATAGAACATAACAGCACAGAACAGGGCCTTCGGCCTTCGATGTTGCGCCGACCAACATAAAAAGCAATGCCCCTCCTAACTAAACCATTCCCTTCTCTTCCATATACTTATCAACTAAGCTCTTAAACGCCACCAAGCTTGGCGCATCTACAACTGCTGCAGGCAGGGCATTCCACTCCCGAACCACCCTTTGGGTAAAGAAACTGCCTCTGATATCCGTCCTATAACTATCACCCCTTAATTTAAAGCTGTGTCCCCTCGTGCTAGCTTTTTCCATCCTAGGAAAAAGGCTATCACTGTCCACCCTATCTAAACCTCTAATCATCTTATATGTTTCGATCAGGTCCCCTCTTAGCCTCCTCCTTTCTAACGAAAACAACCTCAAATCCCTCAGCCTCTCCTCATAAGACCTGCCCTCCATACCAGGCAACATCCTGGTAAACCTCCTATGTACCCTCTCCAATGCCTCCACATCTTTCTTATAATGTGGGGACCAGAACTGCACACAATACTCCAAGTGCGGCCGCACGAGAGTTTTGTACAGTTGCAACATGACGTTGCGGCTCCGAAATTCAATCCCTCTACCAATAAAAGCCAAGACTCCATATGCCTTCCTAACAACCTTCTCGACCTGACTGCCTACTTTCAGGGATCTATGCACATACACACCAAGATCCCTCTGTTCATCTAGACTACTAAGAATCCTACCATTTGCCCTATACTCTACACATTTATTATTTCTGCCATAGTGCATTACCTCACACTTTTCCACATTAAACTCCATTTGCCACCTCTCGGCCCAGCTCTGCAACTTGTCCAAGTCCCTCTGCAAACTATAACACCCCTCTTCACTATCTACAACTCCACCGACTTTAGTGTCATCTGCAAATTTACTAATCCATCCTTCAATACCCTCATCCAGATCATTTATAAAAATTACAAACAGCAGGGGCCCCAAAACAGACCCCTGAGGTAAACCACTTGTCACCGAACTCCAAGATGAATATCTCCCATCAACCACCACCCTCTGTCTTCTATCTGCTAGCCAATTCCTAATCCAATTAGCTAAATCACCCTCTATCCCATACATCTGCATTTCTGCAGAAGTCTTCCATGGGCCACCTTATCAAACGCCTTACTAAAGTCCATATATACCACATCAACCGCCTTACCCCCATCCACCTCTTTGGTCACTTTTTCAAAAAACTCAATGAGGTTAGTAAGGCACGACCTACACTTCACAAAACCATGCTGACTATCCCCAATCAATTCATTTCTCTCTAAAAAACTATAAATCCTATCCCTAATAATTCTCTCCAATACCTTGCCCACAACAGAAGTAAGACTCACTGGCCTATAATTCCCAGGAAGGTCTCTCTTCCCCTTCTTGAACAATGGGACCACATTCGCTATCCTCCAGTCCTCCGGAACCACACCCATAACCAACGACGACCTGAAGATCAGAGCCAGAGGCTCTGCAATCGCCTCTCTTGCCTCCCAGAGAATCCTAGGGTAAATCCCGTTCGGCCCAGGGGACTTATTCAACTTCAAACCCTCGAGAATATCTAGCACATCCTCCCTATCTACTTCAATACCTTCCAGTTTGCTACCCTGTACCTCAGTGTTATCCATAACTACATTTACATCACCCTGCGTGAATACCGAAGAGAAATATTTATTCAGTACCTCTCCAATATCCTCAGGCTCCACGCACAACTTCCCACTGCTGTCTATGACTGGCCCTAATCTTGCCCTAACCAATCTTCTATTCTTAACATATCTAAAGATATGGAGTTATGAGGAGTATAACTTTATGGAGTTATGAGGGGAGATGCCAGCATTGGACTGGAGTAAGCACAGTAAGAAGTCTCACAACACCATGTTAAAGTCCCACAGATTTATTTGGCAGCACTAGCTTTCACAGTCTCAAGCTCCTTCATCAGGTGAGTGAGTATTTGTGTTCATCATATACAAACACAAACTCAATTTACAAGATAATGATTAGAACGAGAGTCTTTACAGGTAATCAACGTGAGTGGAGAAAGGGCCAAGCACAGATTAAAGAGATGTGTATTGTCTCCAGCCAGGACAGTTAATGAGATTTTGCAAGTCCAGACAAGGCGTGGGGGGTTACAGATAGTGTAACATGAACCCAAGACAAACACAGGACACGGCTCACAGAGTACCCTTTGTCCTCTAGTATGTCTCTGGATTGGAGAAGCTACGACATCTTTCCAGAGCCTTCAACGTGATATCAAAGATGAACATCTCACCAAGGCCATCCCTGCACCCCACTTCTTGCCTTCATACAACCGCACAACTTCAAACTGACCATTAGAACCACAGAAAATTACAGCTCAAACTGTCACAGCAAATTACCCAGCCTTCAAAACAGTGACCACCATGTCACACAATCCTGCCACAGCAACCTCTGCAAGATGTGCCAGATCATTGACACGTTGCCATCATCTCACGTGAGAACACCATCCACCAGATACATGGTACATACTCTTGTGACTCGGCCAACGTTGTCTACCTGATATGCTGCAGGAAAGGATGTCCCAAAGCATGATACATTAGGGAAACCATGCAGATGCTATGACACTGAATGAATGAACACCGCTTGACAATCAGCAGGAGGAGTGCTCCCTTCCCGTCGGGGTACACTTCAGCTGTTAAACGCATTCAGCCTCTGATCTTCAGGTAAGCATTCTCCAAGGCGGCCTTCATGACACATGACAATGCAGAATCGCTTAGCAGAAACTGATAGCAAAGTTCCGCACGAGGACAGCCTCAACCGGGATCTTGGATTCATGTCACATTACCTGTAAGCCCCATGACTTGCAAAATCTAACTGTTCTGGCTGGAGATAATGTACACCTCTTTAACCTGTGCTTGGCCCTCTTTCCACTCACGTTGTCTGTACCTTTTAGACTTGAATACCTGTAAAGACTTGCATTCTAACCATTATCTTGGAAATTGAGTTTGTGTCTGTATACAACTTGTTTGTGAACACAAGTCCTCACTCACCTGATGAAGGAGTTTGAGATTCTGAAAGCTAGTGCTGCAAATAAATCTGTTGACTTTAACCTGGTTATGAGACTTCTTATTATGGAATTAGTCAGAGAAGACTACAAGAATAACATGATGAATTGTAATACTCATTTCAGGTTAATAATGAAGCAGCTCAATCAATAATTAAAGTAAGTCACATAAGCTACAGAACTATTATCTCCCGAGTAGATATTGTCCCCTGGCTAACCTAGAATTCTAAAGGCCAGCAATTATATATTAAAGGACTACTAATACTATTGTTTTGAAGCAATCAGCTTACAAATAAAACTGAACACAAGGTGGCCTGTCTCCAGTTTACGACTCCTGTTTTTATTACATTCCTGAGGCTCAGTTCAGAAACATGACGTAAGTCTTATGATTGGTGGAAGAATCCATGAACCAAACATGCAACAGATGACGCTAGGTAAAGACATGCCATTGCTTCAGTACCAAACTCTGTAAAATGAGTAAAAATCACTTCATAAATTCTTTCCAAAACAAAAAAAAACCTTATGATCAGGACAAAAAAGAAAATGATACTACAAAATTTGAGAAGTTCTCCAGTTTTCCATGCAGTCAAAATCAGACACTTCCAAATTGGGTTCTGTAAAGCCCTGATCTCTATCCTAATATTAGAATACACTACATTGCAGACATGTGACGTTTTCCTCATTAGCCATCTTATGGGCTGTCCGAAATATCTAATTTTGTAAGTAGATTGAAGGTGACAGTAAAAAGATGCACTTTCTGACTTAATTAGGATGATAGGGGATTAGAATAGAAAGCTGCTCAACAATCACAACAATAAATACTCCTAAACTTGATGCATTGCAGTGTAAAGCTGCAATATTCTGATAATTAGATAAAACCTAACAACAACTAGTATTTCTATCAGGCCTTTAACAAAATTTTCCAAGGTACTCCATAGGAGCATTTTAAAGTAATATTTCCTTAAAGCAAATAAACAGAAGACCAAAGAGGCAGGTTTTAAACAATATCTTAGAGTAAAGAGAGATAGAGAGGTTGAAAGAGGGAATTCCAAAACTTAGGTGGCCACAGCTGCAGCTGCCAACGATGGAACAAATAAAATCAGGTTTGCAAAGGTCAGAGGCCAAGCAGCGATTTAAAATGAGTTAAAAAAAAATTACTTGTGAGCAATGTATGTCTGTGAACACAGGATTTAGGGAATGGACACAGAGTTTTAAGAGATCTTACATTTTAGAGAGTGCAATGGGAAGGAGTATGTTGCAATAGTTAATTCTAGAGTGAACAAAAATATTGATGAGGGTTTCAGCAACAGGTGAACACAGGCACATGCAGATGATGTTAAAAAGGCAGAAATAGGCTTCCATCTTTCCAATATTTAACTGCAGCATACTTTTGCTCATTCATTACTGATTGTCAGATAAACAGCCTGACAATGTAGAGACGGTGGAGGGGTTGAAACAAGTACAAAGAACAAACAAAACAGCATGGGAAACAGGCCCTTCAGCCCAACGAGCTCACACCGCCACACCGATATTCCCACTTCAACCCGCGATCCCTGTCTCTGTTTATAGATCTATGGATTAAAAACCAAATTTGAGACAATTTAGGGAGAATTTGTTTTGCCACTTAGCCTAAGAGCACATCTTTGGGATGTGGGAGGCACCCGGAGAAAACCCACGCAAGCACGGGGAGAATGCGCAAACTCCCACAGACACAGGCCCAAATCCATGTATCTGCACAGCACAGCGATAGTCACTGAGCTGTCGTGTTGCCCATTAAATGGTCCAGGTCAAGCGTACACTAACGACGTGAAGCACTAGGATACTCTCGAAAAAAATCCAAGAGCAGCCCTCTCACGACCCATCGCGTGTATGCCCCTCGTTAGACAACAAGGTGGACCAAAGCACCTGTAGGATAAAAACAAGTACATCAATATCATCACCTATTTACACACTTCCCAGGGACTCCCAAGGCTCATGATCCCTATTTTAAATCAGTTTTCTATACTCCTCCATTCCCATTCTGTTCATGTGCCCATCTAAGTATTTCTTAAATAACTCCAGAGTACCTGCCTCCACCACTTTACTTGGCAGCGCATTTCATACCCCCACCACCCTGTGTGTGAAAAAACTCCCTCTAGCATCCAAATTATACCTTAAACCCCTTCACCCTAAGCCCGTGAACCCTCGTGCTACTCAAGTCCATCCTAGGAAAAAGCTTAACCCTGTTTACTCTATCCATGCTCCTCATAATCTTGTACATCTCTATTAGATCTCCTCTAAGTCTACGTCTTTCTAAGGAAAACAGTCCCAATTTGCCTTACCTCTCCTCATAACTCAGACCTTCCATATCAGACAGCATCCTGGTAAACATCCTCTGCACTCTCTCCAGAGTCTCCACGTCCTTCCGGTAGTAGGGCGACCAGAACTGGATGCAGTATTCCAAATGAGGTCTAACCAACGTTTCATACAACTGCAACATTAAAAGCCAGCTCTTGTACTCTATACCCCTTCCTATAAAGGCTAACATACTATATGCTTTCTTCACAACCTTCTCCACTTGCTCTGCCACCTTCAGAGACTTGTTCACCTGCACCCCCAGGTCCCTCTGCGTTTCTATGCTCTTAATAGGTCTACCCTTTATCATATACCTCCCCCCTACATTCTTTCTCCCGAAATGCATCACCTCACATTTATCAGGATTGAATTCCATCTGCCATCTGTCTGCCCAAGCTACCAGCCTATCTATGTCCTGCTGCATCGCCTGACAATGCTCCTCACTATCCGCAAGTCCAGCCATCTTTATATCGTCTGCAAACTTGCTGATCACTCCACTTACTCCCTCTTCCAAGTCATTTATATATATATTACAAATAGAAGAGGTCCCAGTACCGAGCCCTGCGGCACACCACTAGTGACCAACCTCCAGCTAGAAAAACACCCTTCCACTATTACTCTCTGTCTCCTATTACCAAGCCAGTTACTTATCCATCTAGCTACCTAAACTTGTATCCCATGAGCCCTGACCTTCTCAACTAACCTCCCATGAGGGACTTTGTCAAACACCTTACTAAAATCTATATAGACGACATCAATGGCTCGCCCTTCGTCCACCGTTTTCATCAGCTCCTCAAAAAATTCTACCAGATTTGTAAGGCACAACCTCCCCTTAACAAATCCATGCTGCGTATCCCTAATCAGATCGCAACGCTCTAAGTGCCTATACATCCTATCTCTAAGAATCCCCTCCAAGAGCTTCCCTACTACTGACGTCAAACTCACCAGCCTATAATTTCCAGGGTTATCCCTACTACCCTTTTTAAACAACTGTACAACATTAGCTATTCTCCAGTCCTCTGGGACCTCACCTGTGTCCAAGGAAGAGACAAAGATTTGCGTCAGAAGCCCAGCAATTTCACCTCGCACCTCCCTAAGCAGCCTGGGATAAATGCCATCAGGCCCTGGATATTTATCAGTTTTAATGCTACCTAGAAGCTTCTAATACTTCCTCCCTCAGTATGGATATTTCCCTCAACTGGTCCACAGCTCCCTCAGAGACAGGAGCTGTCAACAAGCCCCTCTCCTTCGTGAATACTGACGCAAAGTATTCATTCAGGATCTCTGCCATTCCCTCAGGGTCTAAGCACAGTTCCCCTCCACCGTCCCTAAGAGGTCCGATTTTTCCTCTAACCACCCTTTTATTCCTAACATAGGAGTAAAAAGCCTTTGGATTTTCCTTAATCCTATCCACCAAAATCATTTCATGCTCCCTTTTTGCCCTTCTAACTCCCCGTTTGAGCTCCCTCCTACTCTCTCTACATTCCTCCAACGCTGTCTCTGTTTCCAGCTGCTTTGACCTGTCATACGCCTCTCTTTTTTTCCTAACCAAGTCCTCAATATCCCTAGTAATCCACTGCTCTCTAATCCTACCTTTCCCATCTTTCCTCTTGGCGGGCACATATTTATCTTTCAACATTTTCAGTATTCCCTTGAAAGAGTCCCACATGCCTAGCGTGGACTTATCCTCGAACAACCGTTCCCAATCAGTTTCCACAAGTTCCTGCCTAATCCGACCGTAGTTAGCTTTCCCCCAATTCAGCACCCTGTCCCTAGGGCAACAAGCATCCTTTTCCATCTGTATCCTAAAGCAGACAGAATTGTGGTCACTGTTAGCCACATGTTCCCCTACTACAACATCAACCACCTGCCCTGGCTCATTAGTCAGAACTAAATCCAATATAGCCCCTTCTCTAGTCGGGCTAGCCACATACTGCTCCAACGATCCTTCCAGTACACATTTTACAAATTCCTCCCCATCTAAACCTCTAGCTCTAGGTACTTTCCAATCCACCCTAGGGAGATTAAAATCTCCCACTATAACGACTCTGTTCTTTCTGCACCTATCCAAAATGTCTTTACATATGCCTTTTTCAACTACTCGCGGGCTGTTGGGTGGCCTATAATACACCCCTAGCATAGTAATCGCCCCCTTTCTATTTCTCAACTCCACCCACAGCGACTCCACTCCTAACTCCTCTGTATTGTCCTCCCTCTGCACCTCCGTGATGCTCTCCTTAACTAACAACGCCATTCCTTCACCTCTTCTGGACCCTCCTCTGTCACGCCTGAAACACTTATACCCAGGAATGTTCAGTTGCCACTGCTCCCCTTTCTTTAACCACGTCTCCGTCACCGCAACCACATCCAAATTCCTCGCAAACATTAAGGCCCTAAGTTCATCCGTTTTTCCCGTTACGCTCTTCGCATGAAACAGACACACTCCAGACCTCCAACCCCACTCGGAACCCCCTTCTCCCTGGTGTATTTCTTCTCATCCGAGCTTACTCTATCTCCCATCTCGTTCTCTACCGAGTTATCGGTCTCAGCCCCTCCCCCCTCCATATTAGTTTAAATCCTGCCGAAACACTCCAGCTAACCTCCCAGCTAAGATATTCACGCCCTTCCCATTCAAGTGTTCACCGTCCCTTCTATACAGGTGCCCTTCTTTCACAAAGACTACCCAGTTATCCACAAATATGAAACCCTCTGCCCTACACCAGTCCTTCAGCCACGCATTCAGCTGTAGGATCTCATTTCTCCTGGCTCCGCTATTACCTGGCCCTAGAAGCAGCCCTGAGATCGCCACCCTGGAGGCCCTGCTCTTCAGCCTACCCCTCAACTCCCTGAACTGCCTTTGTATATCCTCCCTGCTCTTCCTTCCTACATCCTTCTCTCCTATGTGAATAATCACATCCGCCTGGGTCCCCTCACCCTTCAAAATGCCCTTTACCCTGTCAGAGGCATCTTGCACCCCTGCTCCAGGGAGGCAAACTACCATCCTGGAGTCCCGCCTTGGACCACAGAAGCACCTATCTATTCCTTTAACCCTCCCATCCCCCACCACTATCTCCCTTTTCGCCCCTTTCCTCCCCTTTGAGATACGCTGGTCTTTGTGCCTTGCCTTTTTAAACCCTCCACCCTCGATATTTTGGGGGGCTGCCACTGGGGAAGTCTTTGGACTGTCTCCCCTCTCCTTTTTCCCCTTCCTGACAGTAATCCACTTGTAAGGGTCAGGTTCCCCCACCTTAGGCTCCGGGTCTGCCACCTTATTCTGCCTCCCTTCCATGATTGCCTCGTTCTCCCTGACTAAAAATGCATCTTCCAATTGCCGCTCTAGTTGCTTGACCCGAGCCCTCAGATGCTGCAGCTCCAAACACCTGACGCATACGTGGGCTTTCGGCAGAGGTCTTGCCTCCAGGAACTCCCATATATGACACCGTACACAGGTGAGGCGTCTTCCCTTAATCCCTGCCATTGTCCTGAACACCTTTGGAGGTGTGAATTCTAATGGAAAACCAGTAGCACACTGTGCCTAAGCCTGTTCTCACCCAAGCCCCGCGAGCCAAAGCCCTTATATCTCTCACTCTGCTTCCCTATTCACTCCCCTGCCCGCTCCCGACGCTGCCCGCTGTCTACTGCCACTTTCTTTTTATACTCCCCGGTTTCCTTCCCAGCTAGTCCCAGGCCTAACTACAGCAGCAAAAAGCACTCAAAAAGAGTGAGAGAAAAAAAAGCAAATTGAAAAATTCACTCTCAGCCACCAGCACTTCCAAACACTCTGTCCCAGTAGTGTTATAACAGAACTTGCTATTAAGGACAGATGCTCAGAATATAGTGAACAAGAATTATTGGAGTTTATTGTCTGGTTAAAACTAAGTAGGTAAGTCTAGTCCCACCCAAAGGATGACTGTAAAAGGCATCAGAGGAGTAAGGTGTGTTCAGTCACATCAAAGGCTGCAGACTCATCTGGTTCACTTATATCCTTTAGGGAAAGGAATCTACTGTTGTTACCTGGTCTGGTCTACATATGACTCCAGAGCCAGAGCAATGCGGTTGACTCTCAACGGCCCTCCAAGGGCAAATAGGGATAAGCAATAATTGCTGGCCAGCCACTGGTGCTCATGTCGCACGAATGAAGGTAATTTTACCTTTGTCACAATTGTACAAGTTGTTGTTTATGATTTTGATAAACTGCTTGGGAGGAAAAAATATGTTCAAGAACTTTAAAGAGACAATGATGTTGGAGATGGAGCAGTAGTATGGTGGGTTTTTATGACGAGGGGGTGATAATGGCAGTCCTGAAGGAGAGAAAAAGAAATGAAAGAAAATAAATATTAACCTGTTTCATTAACATTCAAAAGGAAGTTGGATCATCAGTAGTTTAGCAAGAATAAAGGGGCAGGGATGGGTCTCATGAACAAGATAAGCTTGGAGAGGACAAGAGGAGAGAAAGGTAAGAAAAGCTAGAGAAAAGTGCAAATTCGGAGTAGAAGGGAAATTGAGAGGGAATTTGATCAGATGAGCTACAGGATTAGAAAGTAGCAGAGGTAACAGATCCAATTGTCTCAACCTGAGTGACAGAAATTCACGAGTTTCTGTGGAGGAGTTTTAAGACAGTGGTTCACAGGAATTCCCAACTAGGGACTCATGAGAATGTTGCAAGGGATCTGCCAAAAAATAATCAAAGAACGTGTAGGAAATAAAAACTAGCACAATAACAGACAAATTACTGTCAGAGTCAGGACAAACAGTGACCAAGATGCCTTCACAATCATGGAATGGTATCCAATGAGGATGGATCAGAGCCAGAGTCTGAGATCTGTCTGAATTAAACGGAAACGGCAAAATGCTACAACATGCAACAGTGCAGAGGGACCTGGGGGTCCTTGTGCACGAATTGCAAAAACACAGTATGCAGGTGCAGCAAGTGATTAAGAAGGTGAATGCAATGTTGGCCTTTATAGCTAGGGGGATAGAATATAAAAATAGGGAGGTAATTTTGCAGCTGTATAGGGTACTGGTGAGGCCGCAGCTGGAGTACTGTGTGCAGTTTTGGTCGCCGCATTCGAAGAAGGATATATTGGCCTTGGAGGGGGTGCAGAGAAAGCTTACTAGGCTGATACCAGAGATGAGGGCATTGGATTATGATGAGAGACTGAATAGGCGAGGTTTGTACTCTTTGGAGTTTAGAAGGCTGAGAGGGGATCTTATAGAGACGTATAAGATAATGAAGGGGATGGATAGGATAGAGGTTGAGAGACTCTTCCCGCTTAGCAAAGATAGCAGGACTAGGGCACAGCCTCAAGACTGGGGAGGGGGGTGGTGGTGGTGGTGGTTCTTCAGATCAGAGTTGCAGAGGAGTTTCTTCACGTAAAGGGTGGTGAATCTTTGGAATTCTCTGCCTGATGAGGTGGTGGAGGCTTCCTCGCTGAATATGTTCAAGTCAAGAGTGGACAGGTTTTTGACTGACAAGGGAATTAAGGGTTACGGGGCGAAAGCGGGAAAGTGGTACTGAACCACTACAGATCAGCCATGATCTTACTGAATGGCTGGACAGCCTCGAGGGGCTG
Organism: Sphyrna mokarran; assembly: GCA_024679065.1. NCBI lineage: Eukaryota > Metazoa > Chordata > Chondrichthyes > Carcharhiniformes > Carcharhinidae > Sphyrna > Sphyrna mokarran. Next base: position 15,300,036 of record JAGIQG010000017.1, on the reverse strand, counting down.
GATGGACTACTCCTGCTCCTATTTCTAATGTAGAAACAAAAAAATGCCATCTGGTGCTCAAGACAGTGGTAGAGAGATGGAAAGCAGTGGGGGAGTGTAGGGCAAGGGGATAAAATACTGATTCTTTACCAAGTGAACAGTACTGAGAATTGCTTACAAGGAAAGTGAGACAGAGGAGAGGACAAGAGAGGCTGAGATTTTAAAGCTCCATTTATTTCTCCAATGGCTTTCTTATGTGGGCCAAATCAGATGGCAAAGTTCTGTGTGGGTGTGTGTGTGTGTCATTTTACTATCCTCTCACTTTCAACAGAATTACTGTCTGCTGTATCATTGGAAATTAAACACTAATAAAAAAGCAAGATTTTGCTGGAAATCTGAAATAAGAGTTCTAATGGCAGGTCATCAATCTAGAAAGCTAATTCTATTTCTGTCTCTCTACAGATGCTGCCTAACCCACTGAGAACTTGCAGCATTTTCCGTTTTTATCTCAGTGGAAATTAGAATTGTGTCCAGTATCATATTTATTTGATATGTGGACTTAAAATAAACTGCTTAAAGGTACAAAGAACTTTCAAATTTGAAGACTAATTACGTAAGGTGTCTCAACTCAGTGCAAGACTTGAAGGAAAAAAAATACTTCAGCCCAAGAGAAGGAAAACTGGATGATAGAGATCAAGTTGCAAGTAAATGAAAAAACTAAATACGTCGAATTGTATAATTAATTTTAATACAGTATTTTTTCTGTGTAAAAGGGGAACCATTTTATAACATAGGTGCTCCAAAAGTAAAAGATTGCAGTTGAAAGAAGAAACCGAGTATTCCATGCTTTTCACAATGACCCTGGAATAGTAAACATGTTTGGCAGATGAGAGCAAGGCTTGCAAATGTTTTATATGGGTCCAGCCAGTTAAGTCTTTCAGTTACAACAATTTCACCAAATGCCCATTATGACATCCTCTAAATAGCTGAATGCAATTTCATTCTGCAAGATTGTAACTTGGTTAAACTGTCCAATATAATTCATTTGCAGACCCTTAAGAGACAAATAATCTGATTTTACCTGCGTTGGATGTTACCCCAGCTTGCAAAGATCAAAGGATAGTTAGTACTTGAAACTAACCAACTCATAAACTGTGAAGAACATTTAAGGCCAATTCTTGACCAGCATTCTACATGAATGCTGTTCAAGCGCACATAACTGGGAAATAGGTCAAAAACAACAATTAATCTGTGGGAAATTTTATACATCAAACAATAGCTCACTGGGCTAACATTGCAAGAAGCAAAATCAAGAAGTTGTGACAAAATCGTAACACATGCATTAAGTTTAAATATTTTATTAAGTCTCCAGAATCCAAAAAATATCTCCTTCCTCAAATCTGTACATTTTAGTTTACTATCCTCGTTCTGACCATGTGTTGTCATGACTCAATTAAGGAGGAAACAAACCTATAATTAGGTAACTATGCTGATACAGCATTACATGACAGAAATAGAAAACATTTTTTCAGCATTGCTTGTTTAACAATTGTCAGAAGCATTCTTAAAAATTTTTGTTACAGGAATCTCCAATCAGTTCAAGTGATTTAATCTAGTAGTTTAGTTCACCAACCAGAAGAGTCCCAAATTTGAACCTTGGTTGCACTGCCGGTATACACTAGCATTAGCTATACCGTCTTGGATTTAAAGAGTGCGGTATAAGTCACATTAGATAGACAGTCAAGTTAATGTTCCACATTATTACTCAATGACCTGCTAAAAAAACATGCATGTGGATGACAGATGAAAATGAAAGTCGACAAGTTCTGATGTACTAAACATTACTTTAAATTGCTGTCAAGCCTGAAATAAAAGGCCACTTAGAGTACGTACTGATGGATTTTTTGACGAGTTGCTGTATGGGGCAAAAAAATTGTCAAGACATGAAATATTCTGAAAACAGCAGTTTTTTCTAATTTTAAGTCTTGGACACATAATTAAAGAAATTCGTATAACGTTTTTGTCTCCAGAATTTTCTCCCCTGCTCTTTTGGAGACATTGATTACTTTGGGATATGCTTCCATAAAGTTATTTTGGCGTCTCCTCCAAGTGCCTTTTCTTTGCATATATGGTGAATGCTGAAAAGTTATTTAACCACTAAGGATAGCACAACCAACTGCTTTCCCTCCTGATACTCAATAACTCTTATTTTATTTAAGTGATAGTTCAGATCAGCAAATTGTCCCATAATTGAATGTACCCATCAATATGTTATAACAAAACCTTTGGAAAAGGAACAGTTAAATAGATGACGTATGTAAACTTACAAGATTTGAAGCTGTGGCCTCAGCATATGACAGGCCCTTGGGAATAATGAGAAAATGTTCCTGTTCTTTGCTTACTCTAACCTATGAGAATGAAATTGAAAACAGTCATTAAATTTTATGTCCAATAATAAATGCCTCAAAGAATCCACACAGATTATTCCCAAATTTTCTGACATTGTACGAAGAATACACGAATTTCAGAAACTTATTCACCATTAATTATTAGAACAATTGTGTGGGTTACAACATGAATTTTATGTGCAAGTGACAAATGAACACAGTGCAGAAAAGAATGTCCAATGCTATTCAACACCCCCAACTTATGCAAAGCATATTGTTAAAGATTATATCTGCCTGCACTGTACAAGAATGGATCTGAGAAAAGCATGGCATGTTTTCCATTCCTTCTCATGTTGTTCTCTTTTGCTCAAATTATCATGCACATTGGGAGCAATCTGGTATCTAATCCAGCTGACCATTCTTCACTTGATATCCATTTGATTTGATTTATTATTGTCACATGTATTGGTATACAGTGAAAAGTATTGTTTCTTGCATGTTTTACATACAAATCATACTATTCACAGAGAAGGAGAGAGTGCAGAATGTACAGTTACAGTCATAGCTAGGGTGTAGAGAAATCCATTCAAAAGTTTGATAGCAGCAGAGAAAAAAAAATTGTTCTTGAGTCAGTCAGTTGGTACATGACCTCAGACCTTTGTATCTGAGTGCTCCAATACAAAGTGGACTGCACTTTGGAGTGCAGTCCAAAGATGTGCAGGTTAAATTGTTTAGCCATGCTAAAATTCCCCCTTAGTGTCAGAGCATTAGCTGGGTAAACACATGGGATTAGGGATACAGGGGCTGGGTGGAGCTGTTGTCGGTGTAGGTTCAATGGGCTGAATGGCCTCGTCCAGCACTGGAAGGATTCTATGATTCTAGGAATCCTTGATTCTGCTGGCTGCTTTTCAGAGGCAGCAGGAACTTTAGATGAAGTCAGTGGTTGGGAGTCCAGTCTGCATGATAGACTGAGCTTCATTCACAACCCTTTGAGCTTCTCACGGTCTTAGTCAGAGCAGGAGACATACCAAGCTGTGATACATCCAGAAAGGATGCTTTCTACAGTGTATCTGTAAAAGTTGGTGAGAATCATTGCAGACATACTGAATTTCCTTAGCCTCCTGAGAAAGTAGAGATATTAGTGGGCTTTCTTAACTATGGCACTAACATGGGAGGACCGGGGCAAGTTGTTAGTGATCTGGACACAAAAAATTGAAGCTCTCTGCTTCATCCACTTCTATTTTGCTGGTAATTCATTTAATTTTGGGGCAATACAGTGGCACATTGGTTAGCACTGCTGCCCTACAGCACCAGGGACCCGGATTCAATTCGGGCCTTAGATGACTGACTGCGCAAACTCCACACATTCACCCAGTGTCTGCATGTGTCTCCTCCAGGTGCTCCAATTTCCTTCCACAGTTCAAAGATGCGCAGGTTAGGTTTGATTGGTAAATTACTCCTTCGTGTCAGGGAGATCAGCTGATTTGGATATGACTTGGGTTGGTGCAGGCTCAATGGGCCATATGGCCTCTTTCTGTACTGTAGAGATTCTATGATCTTAAATGTCATCACAGCCTAACGAAATGCTGTCCTCACCTTAAGTTCTGAGAGTCATTGAGGTTTACAGCATGGAAACAGACCCTTCTGTCCAACTTGTCCATGCCATCTTTTTCTTTAATCACTAAACTAATCCCAATTGCCCATGTTTGGCCCTCATCTCTCTATATCCATCTAAACGCTTTTAAAGGACAAAATTGTATCTGCCTCTACTACTACCTATGGCAGCTAGTTCCACTCACCACCCTCTGTATGAAAAAAAAATTGCCCCTGTGGAAAACCTATGCCCTCTAGCTTTAGACTTCCCTACCTTTGGGAAAGATATTGATTATCTAGCTGATCTATGCTCCTTATTATTTTATAATTTCTATAAGATCACTGTTGTGAAGCTGGTGTTTATAAAAGTAAAAAAAAATTGTAAAATGCTAAGAGTTGTAAAATTACATGATTTGTTTTTCTGTAGTGAAGAGATGCAGATGCATGCAGTATGCAGATTGAAATATTGTATTCAAGGCTAGCAAGACAACTGGTTGTTTTTAATTTTTAACCAGTGTAAACTAGACATTTGAATAACAGCAGCTTATCAGATTTGAATTTGATGTTTTGGTTACCTGTAAATCAATCCTACTGTGGGAATTTTGGTACGTCGTCAGAAGTACAACAGCCAACTTCTAGCTTCAGAGAGCCAGACAGCAACTGCCTCAAGCTCACAGCTTGAGAGAGACACACAGATAGCAACTTATCTCTGCCAGCATTACAGCCACATTTATGTCTTAAAAGAAAGCCTCATCTCGATAGTGAAGACAGAAGAAATCAGCAAAGACAGAAGATTCTGGAAGGTGACAAACCTGGTTGAAATTTTTTTTGTTAGTAAATGGGAATTGGATTTATCAAAACAACATTCCATTAGAATAATATTTTATTTGGTTTGTTAATAGTTTAGTTAAACTGTTCCCTGTTAGTTAGATAAAGTGTTACCTTATTGCTTTTACAGAGAGTCTCAAGTAGTTATTTTTATTTAAGAACATAGAACATAGAACATAGAACAATACAGCACAGAACAGGCCCTTCGGCCTTCGATGTTGTGCCGACCAAAATAAAAAGCAATGCCCTCCAACTAAACCATTCCCTTCCTCCATATACTATCAATAACCTCTTAAACGCCACCAAATTGGCGCATCACAACAGCTGCAGCAGGGCATTCCACTCCCTAATCACTCTTGAGTAAAGAACCTACCTCTGATATCCGTCCTATAACTCATACCCCTTATTTAAAGTGTGTCCCCTGTGCTAGCTTTTCCACCTAGGAAAAAGGCTATCACTGTCCACCCTATCCAAACCTCTAATATCTTATATGTTCAATAAGATCCCCCTTAGCCGCCTCCTTTCTAACGAAAACAACCTCAAATCCTTCAACCTCTCTTCATAGGACCTGCCCTCCATACCAGGCAGGTATTTAACCACTAGAAGTTGCTGGAGCACAGGTATTACCTCTTCTCTCACATACTTTCACAGATTATGAAGCAAGGTACTTCTCTTTGAGTGGCTGAGTGTTAATTGTCAGGGAGGAGATCAACCTTCCCCTTCATAATTGCCCTTCAGCCTCCTACGCACAAAGGAAATTCATCCCAGTCTATCCAGCCTCTTTTTATAACTCAAACCATAAAATCCCGGTAGCATTCTAGTAAATCTTTTCTGTATTCTTTCTAGTTTAATAAGATCCTTTCTACAATGGAGTGACAGAACTGTACAGAGTGAATAGTTTGGAGCAAGGATAACTGAACATGAAATTCCAGTTGATATTTTCCTCTATCCTGGGAGTACCCAGTTTAATTGTAGGACATCAACTTCTGCCTTGCTGTCATGAGCTAACTCAACACGGAAAGCAAATCCAACCAGTATTCTCACAATTTGTATGGCTCAACACCACAACAGAAATTAAATACGAGTTTCTATGATTTCCAGATGCAGAAAGGTGATAGGTGATTGAGAATGGGTGGAGGGCTAAATCTTCTGTTCTCCAAAATACCTGAAACCGACATGCAACTGCAGATGTGTTTTGAGGCCCTGTGATAGTCCTGATGGAGTGACATACATTGAAATTGCCTGATAATCCTGCTGGACTGACATGCATTGAAATTGCCTGAGAAATTTAAATTGCTCAGGCTATTGTCCTGCTCTCCAGGATCCTAAGCAATTGTCTCCAAGTCTGAATTAAGTTCAGAGACTTTGGACAATTCCACCCTACTTACCTGAAATTAGTTACCTAGGAAATGTTGGACAGGTAAAACCTAGTAACACTTGGCTACCTCAACACAGACATCCCCAATCATCATGCACAAACCTCATTCACCCATACCTGACCACCCTTTTCCCACACTCCTTGAATCACCCGAATACTCCTCTAACCTGATAAGCTAACCTGACAAACCCCAGCCCCCAAAGACCTATGAAGATATGATGTAGTGGTAATGTCAGTGGATTAGTAATGCAGAAGTTCAAGCTAATGCATTGGTGAAAAACATTCAAACCCCACCAGCAACAGCTTGTGGAATTTGAATTTCATTAATTAATCTGGAATATAAAGCTAATCTCAGTAATGGTGACAATGACGACTATAACCAATTGTTGTCAAAACCAATCTGGATCACTAATGTCCTTTAGGGAAGAAAATCTGCCTTCCTTACCTAGTCTGGCCAAAATGCAAACCCAGACCCACAACAACATGGTTGACTCTTTGCGGCCCTCTGAAGCAAGCAAGCTACTCAGTTTAAGGCAATTAGTGAACGATAACAAATGCTAACCTCACCAGTGACATCCACACTCGTAAAAGAACGAAGACTATCCTCCCGACCAACTGACTTCCACTCAACCTGACATAACCCTCTGACCAACTTTCTGATCTTAATACTCCATGCCCTGACTAGCCACTTACCTATCTTCCTATTCAGGCCACTCACCCATCCACTCACTAAAATTCAAAGATTGTATCTTTAAACTTAGCAAATAGTAGCAAGTGCAAATATGGACTGCCCTATCTTTACCCCAACTCTACTCTGCTCCAGTGGAATTCTGCAAAGATCATTTCTCTGTGCATTTCTTTGCCAGTCAAGATTGGAAAATCTCGGAAACAACGTGCAGCAATGTCAAATCAGGGGAATCAAGCACAACTGCAATTCTTCATCATTGCTGCTGCTCCGAAGATCTGGACCATAGTGTTGATAAACAATAAATCTTGTCTCTTCTCTTTTAATACAGAATAATTTCATGGCAAAGCAGAAAGAGACTCTCCAAACATCTTAAGTAAACTAATGCATCAGATTTAGTAAAAGGATAGATTGTGTCTGACTAATCTAGTTGAAATTTTGAGGTCAATAGCATAGTTTCTCTATAGACTTTCATTTGATATGGTTTCACCGAGAGATTAGTAGCTGAGATGATAATGCATAGAAGTGAAGGAAATTTTGTAGCTTGGTTGGGAGGAGGAGATGGAATGGAAAAAGTGTGTAGGAATAAAAGGAACGTACTATGATTGGTGCAAGATGACAAGTAGCATTCACCAGGAATCTGTGTTGCGACTTCAATTTCTTATCATATGTATCAACTGCATGAAGAGTTGCATATTTAATTTTCAAATGATTCTGTGTTGGGACGGCCAAAGGGGTAAAGACGGAAGAGAGAAATTTTGAAGGCACACAACAATTAAGTAAGTGAGAAGAAATGACTGATGGATTTTTACATGGGGAAGTGTGATGTTGTCCACCTTGAATCAGAAAAAGACATTTTCTTAATGGTGGAAGACAAAGGACTTTATAAAGCAAAGGGATTTGATTATCCATGAACACAAATCACTACAAACTGGCACAGGGATAGAAAACATAATAAAATGCAACGTTGACCTCTATCTCAAAAGGGTTGAAATAAAAAAAGAAAGTTATGTTTCAGTTGCACAATGTTCGAGACAGACCGCATCTGAAGTACAGCATTTCGCTCTGAGCAGGGAAGAATATAATAGAGTTGAAAGGGGTATAGAGTTACCATATTATACAGGGATTGAAAAAATTCTCTTGAATTTAGGAGATTGTGAAAGGATCTGATGCTTTTTTTTCAAGTGATAAAAGGGATTCAATATAGAAAAAAACTATTTCCTCTGGTTGGCGAATCCAAAACAAGGAAACATTATCTTAAAACAATTGCTTGGTTATTTACAGGTGAAATCACAAGCATTTTCCCACACAAAACATACAGGAATTCTGTACCTCTTAACACCTCTCAAAAGGCTGTGAATGCTGGGAAAATTAAAATTTTTTAAGATTGTGGTAAATGGATTTTTGTTAGCGAGAGGTATGAAGGGATATGGAGCAAAGAAAACAAATACAGTTGAGGTACAGATCATAATCTAATAGAATGTGGAAACAAGTTCAGGAGGCTGAATGACCAAATTCTTTTTCATAATGCATCTTACAGTTACAACATTCAATGAGACTTAAAACAGGGATCTTCCTTTGAGCTGAAGACAGTAACATAGCAAAGGACAAATAACATAATTACATTTTAGACAACTATGTTTTAATATGTACATAGTAGTTCTTCTGGTCATAAAATCAATAAAGAAATTAGGAAACACTACTCACTAAAAAGAAAACAAAGAACTCCACTTTTAAACTGCAAATGAATTATAAAGCGTTTCTAAATTTTAAGAACCCATTAGCAGTATATTTTATAGTTGTATTCTCTTTACTATTTAGACTCTAAGTCTGAAATTAGAAATTAAGAGTGAGATAAAGCGTTGTAAAAACTAATTATATGCCGTGCTGCATACTTACTGTTATGCAGGTATTGGTCAAATGTGCCCATCCAAATAGATCTACCATTCTGTAAAGGCTCGCAACTTTACAGCGGGTCAACTTCTCTCCTTTCACAAAAGTAGCAGATTCAATGCCACGTAGATCATTGATGGGTGTAGTTACACCTAGATCTAAAGGAAATATAAAGCTCAATATATCTGAGTTCTCTAATAAACATATATATTTGTTGAAGTGCTATCTAAAGTGTTTTCAGGCACTTACTCAGTTGTGCTGACGGCAAACTGGCAACAGAACTTGCCATTACAAAATCTGCTATTTGTCGTAGAGCAAGCAATCCAGTAGGGTTATTGCCCTTTTTCATCTGTTCTTGAATAAGAATCTCAAGCTCATCTCTGAACGCCTATAATCAAATGTATTTGTATTAAAATATGAATATGAAATCATATAAATATACTGGCCTAAGCAATAATTTTACTGTCCACAGGACTAATACTTCACATGAAAGTCAAAAATGGCAATTTACATGCACCATAAAGCTATGAAAGGAGCAAATGCACGAAAAACCTAATTCCTATTCTACACTATTGTTTTACAACATTTATTCACTGAAAAAAGTAACAACAATTTTGCACTAAAACATAGCTTCTTTATTTTCTAGTTAGTTCTGTTCAAATTTAATACAAGTGGAATGACATAACCAAAGTGACGATATATAACTATATAGTTTTTGTGAAGCAGGCATCATTCACTTTACACATTCTCCAATTTGAATAACTCTATAGGTGAGACTAATCATTTCCAGCTGATTCTTTAAAATAAAGACACAACTTAAGCAGCAGAAAGATGGAATTATTTAAAGTGCTTCAAAGTTCTGCCAAAAAACTACACTGGATAAATAACAATATCTCACCTACTAAATAGCGACTCATAAAGAAGTCCCTGTACTCCAAGATTCATTATGGATCTGTCACATTTATAACTGTTGCAAACTCACCACACCAGAATTAAAAACATTTCCCTATCACTGTATTAACAAATCTTCATTGGTAGTGGTTAGCCTACATTTTATAGTTTTAAGATGCAGGAAAGTGAGAAAACTGGATTATTTTTGACTATAGCTATTTGAATTAGATCCTACCATGCAAGAGAAAAATCTAAATTTATATAACAGTTTGGATTACTAGTATTCTATGATTTGTTTCCTTCCCAAAAATCCCTTGCCCATATTGCTTCATGGCTATCATTCATCTTTCGATAAATTTCCCAAGAGCCCAGACAATGAGTTTTACCAGGCTACTGTATGAAGGAAGACAACTCAACTGGGCCTATCTTTCCCCAATATCCACATGTTGCACAACATTTGGCCTATTAAAGTACACAGAAAAAACTCCAAGCAACTTTCTCACTACTTTCACCACTTCCTTTTTGGAATATTGCTGAGGCCTGAAACATAGAAAATTGGTGCAGGATTAGGCCATTCAGCCTTTCAAAGCTGCAACATCATTCAATATGATCATGGATGATCACACACTCTCAATATTCCACTGTGTTTTCTCTCCATACCCTTTATTCTCTTTAGTCACAACTGCCACGTCCAGCTTCCTCTTGTACATATTTAATGAATTGGCCCCAACAGCTTTCTGTGGTAGAGAATTCAACAGGTTCACAACTCTGCATTCTTCCTGAATGGCTTATCCCTGAATGGCTTATCCCTTATTCTTAGACTGTGACCTCTAGTTCTGGACTTCCCCAACATCGGGAACATTCTTTCTGCATCTAGCCTGTCAAGTCACATCAGGATTTTATATGTTTCTATGAGATCCCCTCTCACCCTTCGAAATTCCAATGACTGCAAGCCAATTCAAACCAGTCTTTCTTCATATGTCAATACTGCCATATTACTTGTGGCTACCTCAACTTAGATTAATAACTCATTAGTCAGGGAACTACGAGGACAGTACAGCGAATTGGATCACTAACCCAAAAGTAGTAAACATTTTAGTAATAAAATGTCTTGTTGCATTTTTGGCATTCAGACAAAAGTGCTCCTATAGATTTCAAAATGCTGTTAGGAGTAGTGTATGAGTCAGTGAGTGAGTCAGTGAGTGGTGTACAAGTGACAGGAAGAAAATTGGGGGGTGGGGGGGAGAAATCGCCTTGTGATTGCTCAGTGGGGTTTTGGTTGTCTCGGGGGAGCCATCAGTGCAGTGAAAAGCATTGAGTGAATGCTCAGAATTTTACTGGAAAAAAACCATTTGCAACTGTGTCAGCTCAAGCAAGACACTGATATCATGATAGTGCTAAAACTTCAGGGCTTTGTGTTTATAGATATTGCTGGATAAAGGAATATTGAGAAATTGAGTCACAGAGGTCTATAGCATGGAAACAGGCCTTCAGCCTAACTTGTCCATGCCACCCTTTTTTCTTAAACCCTTAAGCTAATCCCAATTGCCCACATTTGGTCCACATTCCTATATACCCATTTTACCCATGTAACTGTCTCATGCTTTTTAAAAAATAAAATTGTACCCTTCTCTACTACCATCTCTGGTAGCTTGTTCTAGACATTCACCACCCTCCATGAAAAAACTGCCCTCTAGATACTTTTGTATCTCTCCCCTCTCATTCTGACTAATGAAACCAAGCATGTGAATGCCTTCTTCACACTGTCCATCTGTGACTCCATTTTCAAAAAGCTATGAACATGTACCCTGAGATCTCTTTGTTCTGTAACTCTCTCCAAAGCCCTACCATTAACTGAATAAATCTTGTCCTGGTTCAATCTACCAAAATGCATGGAATCTATAGGCACATTTACCTAAATTAAACTCCATCTGCCATTCATTAGCTCACTGGCCTAATTGATCAAGATCCCGTTGCAATTGGAGATAACCTTCTTCACTGTCCATTATACCACCAACCTTGGTGTCATCTACAAACTTACTAATCTTGCTTCCTATATTCTCATCCAGATCATTAATATAAAAGACAAATAACAGTGGATCCAGCACTGATTCCTGAGACACACTGTTGGTCACAGGCCTCCAGTTTATAAAACAATGCTCTACAACCATTCTCTGATTTCTGTCAAGAAGCCAATTTTGTATCCAATTGGCTCCCTCAGCCTTGATCTCATGAGATTTAACTTTATGCAACAACCTACCATGCGGCACCTTGTCAAAGATCTTGCTAAAGTTCATGTAGACAACATCAACTGCATTGCCCTCATCTATCTTCTTGGTTACCCTTTCAAAAAATTCAATCGAATTTGTGAGACATGATTTTCCACTCACAAAGCCATGCTGGCTGTCGCCAAGCAGTCCTTGCCTTTCTAAATGCCTGTAGATCCTGTCTCTCAAAATACCTTCCAACAATTTACCCATCCCAGATGTGGGGCTCACTGGCGAGTAGTTCCCAAGCTTTTTCCTGCAGCCTGTTTTAAACAAAGGCACAACTTTTGCCACCCTCCAATTTTCAGGCACCTCACCTGTGACTATCCAGATCATTAATATAAATGAATCATCATCTTGTATTTGTATTGAAACCTTTCCAACCTGTTTGCCTGGTATAATAGTTTTCATTATTCTGGGTTAAAAGTTCATCAGCAAACTCCTGTGAACTTATTCAGTAATGTACCTTCACAGTTTCTTAAAAAAAGTTAGAATCTATCAAGTCAGGTTTCACTCAGGGATCTGACTTGTCCAGTACATCAGCCAGGATTGTAACGATAACCAATCATACCAAAATTATAATATCTCATGAGCTGTTATAGTCTATTTTGAAAACTTTCAGAAACTCAATTTTCAAGCAAATAGCAAATCCTCCAATTTTCTATTCCACACATACAACTAAATACATTATCATTTTACTTTCTTTAGTACTATACCAGGATTATCATTTTCACTAGATATTGTGGATGGTGTGCATCATTAAGAAATACAGATTAATCCACTACTTTTAATGTTCCATATTCAATGTTAAATTATATCTGTAAAGTTTAATCAAGATATGACACAAAAGGAGAGTTCACTGAAATCCAAATTCATGCTATGGTTTAAACCCATCTCTCTGCATGAACAATTTAAATTTAGCTAGTCCCACTCTGTGTTTCCCTGTAACCTTATTAATTTTATTCCCCATAGGTGCTTATCCAATTTTCCTTTGAAAGCCATTATCCAATTCCCTTTAGAAAGCCACAATTGAATCTGCTTTCACTATCCCTTCAAGCTGTGCATTCTAGGTGGTAACTGCTCACTGCATGAAGGAAGTTCCTCCACATGCCACTTACTTTAGTTCCACCCCCTCAGGTTTTCACCTCTTCTGCCCATGGGAACAGCTCATCTCTATCCTGTCTCGAACCCTCATGATTTTGAGCATCTCTATTAAATCTCCTCCCAATTTTCTCCTCTTCAAGGATACAAGGCAATCTATCTAGTAGTAATCTATCTAATAGTAATTAAAGTCCCTCATCGTTAGAACCATTCTCATGGCTCTCTTCTCTAAAACCTCAGACATGTCCAAAAGTGCAAGTCCAGAAAATACTCCAGTTGAGGCTGAACCAGAGTTTTTTTAAAGGTTCATCATAACTTCTTTAATGTTGTACTCTGTGTAAAAACTTTGGATCTTGAATGCTTAAAAAAAGTCCTTCTTCAACCTCGTCTACCATTTCAATGAAATGTACGTATACATCCCCAGATCATTTGTTTCTTTTAGGACTGTACACTTAGTTTATATTGTCTCTCCTCATTCTTCTTACCAGAATGTACAACTTCACACTTCTGTTTTAAACTGTATCTGGCCACCTAATCAATCAGCCTATGGCCTCACAGTATACATCCAAGCTTTTTGTCACTTGCAGATTTTGAAATTCTGCCCTGTATACTTATTACTATAGATCAAGAGAAGTGGTGGCTCTAATATGGACCTCTGTGTTATATCATTGTACATCGTCTTCCAGTCTGAAAAGAACAGTCCTTCATCACACTCTCATTTTCCTAGCGCGCAGGATATTTCACATCCATGCTGCTATTGGCCCTTTTATTTCAAAGGTTTCAACACTGCAGATAAACCTATTATAGGGCATTTTATCAAACACATTTTTAGAAGTCCGTATACACCACATCAGCTGCATAATCTACACCATTACCAAAGGTCCTACAGAACTAACTCCAGTTTAAACACTAATTCCAATCAGAACCTATGTTTCTTTTTAAAACCATTAATTTATGGAATGTGGTATTGCTGGCTAGGCCAGCATTTACTGCTCATCATGAATTACCCTCGAGAAAAATGGAAAATAGGATCAACAGGCTATTTGGCCCCTCAAGTCTGCTCCACTATTAACTATAGTCATGGCTGATTGATCATTATCTGCTCAATTGCTCCCCATACCCCCTGACCTTTAGTCTCTAAAAATCTATTTCCTTCTTAAATATATTCAGTGACTTGGTCTCCACAGCCTTATGTGATAAAGAATTCCACAGGTTCACCATCCTCAGTGATAAAATTGCTCATCTCAGTCCTAAATGGCCCACATAGTTTTCTATGATTGTGACCCCCTTATTCCAGGCAATCCAGCCAGCAGAAACAACACCCCTGTATCCAGTCTGTTCCTCTTTATCAGAATTCTGTGCATTTTAATGAGATTCCCTCTCATTCTTCTAAATTCCAGTGAATACAGGCCTACTGAACTCCAGTGAAAACAAGCCTACCCGACCCTATCTTTTCTCACATGTCAATCCTGCCATCCCAGGAATCAGTCTGGTCACTGCACTCCATCTTTGGCAAGTATATCCTGACTTAAGTAAGAAGGCCAAAATTGCACACAATCCTCCAGGAGTGGTCTCACCAAAGGCCCTATACAGCTGCAGTTGGACTTTAAGCTGGTGTTGTGAGATTTCTTTCAGTGCAGTGACACATCCTTGCTCCTGCTTTAAATCTTTTGGCAATGAAGGCCAACATTCTATTGCCTTCTTAACTGCTTGATGCACTTGCAGGCTTGGTTGCTTTGAATGACTGGTATTCAAGTCTCTTTGTACATGAACATTTCTCAACAATGTTACCATTTAATAGTATTCTGCAATTTTGTTTTTCCTATCAAAGATTCAGTTATCCACATCATAATGCATCTGCCATGTATTTACCCAATCACTGAACATGTCTAAATTGTCCTGAAGTCTCTTCACATCCTTCGCACCACTCATTCCCACCTACTTTTGTCTCATCAGCAAACTTGGAAATATTATATTTGGTTGCCACATTCAAATCATTGATATATATTGTGAATAGCTGGGGCCCAAGCATGAACAAATGCAGTACTGACTGCATCCTCAGAAAGCTCCAGTAGGTTTTTTCAAACATGATTTCCTTTTTGTAAATCCACGCAAATTGCTCTAATTTTTTTTAAGTGGCCTGTTAAGGGTACAGCATATAGTAAATGCTGAACTGTTCAAATCCCATAAGGGAAACTTGAAACAGCTGCGCTCATGTTTGTATTTGCAATTGGGATAGTATGAGGAGAGGTTTTGAAATCCAGAAATGACACCCTAACCTTCCCTTGACATTTGATGGCATTACCATTGCTGAATACCCACAGTAGCAACATCCTGTGGGTTACCATCGACCAGAAACTGCACCAGATCAATCATATAAATACTATGCCTACAAAAAGCAATAGAGAAGCTGGGAATTCTGCAGTAAGCAGCTTGTTTCCTTAAATCCCAAAGCCTGACCAGCATCTACAAGGCTGAACTGTAATGGAATACTCTCTGCTTGCCTGGATGGGTGCAGCTCCAACATCATCAGCAAGCTGGACACCTTCAAGTCAGAGTAGCCCACTTGACTGTCATCCTATTCACCACCTTCAACATTCACTCTCTCCACTATCAACTTACAACAACAGCCGTGTGCATCATCTACAAGCTGCACTGCAACAACCCACTAAGCATCTTTAACCAGCACCATCTAAATTCCATGACAGAAGGTCAAGAGCAGCAGATACATAGCACACTCCAACCTTAAGTTCCCCTCCAAGCCACGTACAGTCCTAACATGGAACTATATTGCCATTCCCTTACTGTTATTGGGTCAAAATCCTGAAATTCTCTTTCAAACAGATTTTGCTGCAACACATTTTCACTTTTGTAAAGTTTATTTGAAAATAAAGTTTATGTATTAGTCATAAGCAGGCTTACATTCATATTGTGATAAAGTTACTGTGAAAATCCTTTAGTTGCCACACTCCGGCACATGTTTGGGTACACAGAGGAAGAATTTAGCGTGGCCAATGTACATCTGCATATTTTGGACTTTGGGAAGAAATTGGAGCACCCAGAGGAAATCCACACAGACACAGGGAGAACATGCAAACTCCACACAGGCAGTGACCCAATCTGGGAATCGAGCCTGAGTCCTTGGCACTGTGAGGCAGCAGCGCTAACCGCTGTATCACCATGCTGCCCTTACTTTTACTTACAGAAATTCATTTTCCATATAAATGCAACAGGAGCCAACACCATGAATGCAAAATCATCTTTCCACATTAGTTTAGAGCTCTAAGAATGGCAGCTTTTACATATTAAATTCATTAAATGGATTAACAATAAATTGTAGGTGAACTTGTGTCTAATGAACTGCATTTAAATAGCAAAACCAATCTCACATATCTATGCATTACACTAGCTCTGATGGGCATTAAATTAGTAGAATATGGAATTTCAAAGGCAGGATAGAAAGAAACAAAGCCAAATAATTGTTTTAACTTCTCTACGTTTCTTTGCCAGGTCACTAACTGGATCACTGCATGGAAACACTGTGTTCAGTGGGAGGGGCAAATTCTATCAGCTGAACACGAAATGGAAGACTGTAGCATATTGTTTTGGCAGAAGAATGAAACAAAACACAAGTAAAGTTTAACAAATTTGAAAGCTTGCAGTAAATTTTTGGACACTCTTTGTTCAAACTTCACATTTCCTCGTTTTAGCCAGTGTACCTGCATAAGTGACTGCATAGTGAACCAGTTTTCCATGGGATCTGTGCATATCAAATTAGGACTTCAATAGAAACTGCAGATATAGGGACTTCTACAACGCTCCATATGGAGCGGCGTAGACTTGACAGCAATTTCTAAATTTTGATGTTGTTCTGTGCTCCCAGAATTTCTGTCAGTTTCAGTGATGAGAGAGAGTGCTGGCAGTTTCATTATCATTACCACTGTAAACTCAGGTCTCTGGGTCTCAACTGCTGCTAACACTGAGGCCAAGGCTGTGCTGCAACTTTCCAGGTCTGTATGACTAAATCTCGCACTAAGTAGGAATCAGAATAACAGCCACTATTAACTATCTATTGCCTAAAACAGCAATTCTATTTCAGTAAAGGAACATCATATCAGCTTTGCAAAATCTCCAACTCTGTAGTCACTTTAAATGGTTAATAAAGATCAAGTTTTCCCAACAATTTAATGTTTAATGTTTGTACCCATACCACATATTGCAAAACAATTCTGGATTACTGGCACTTCTAAACCTTTAGAAGATGACATGAGTGAGCAATTGTTAGCCTGAAAGCTGCCAAAGAACACAGTTACATAAAGACCTTGAGTTCTATGTTCAACCCACACATGAGTAGACCAGTCATCTGCAAACCAGACATCTGTAAAGGCACATTGTTTACTGCTGATCTACAAAACAGAACTGGAACCATAAAAGTTACTTCAATAACTCATTGTTCTAAGGCAGTTTTATCAAATACAAAGCCACCAATGTTTCACAATATTTTGGTTTATGGAGATAGGGAAAGTCACAGTGCAGATATATTGGTTAGCTCATAAGGCGTGGATTTTACAACTGTTCTAACTTCATTCAAAACCCTCCTTTAGGTTTGATTGTAAATCTTTATTACATTTAAGAGGAAGATAAGGTAATGCATTTGCCAATGCCCTTTCCAGCATTTCCCGTTTTCAGTCCAGAGGATAGATACTGCTTCCCAAATTTGTACTAGTTTGAATCAAAAATCCAAAAAAAAATTGTGTTAATTAGATTGGAAAGAAAATTACGGCTGGAGTTTATGGTGTGCCTGGTCTCTATGACTCCCTGCCTAAAAAGTCAGGAGGTGAAACTCACCCACAATCTTGTAGGCTGCCCCTCAACAACGGGTTCACAGTCCTGCAAAGATGGTTCCCTCCAAGCCTCCATCCTTGCCTGACACCAGCCCACACAGCTAAGTTACCGGGCTTCCTTTCATTCTGGATAAAATATTAGGTGTAGAAAGATAACACCTTACATGGCCAATAGAGGAGACTGTGGTGAAGTGGTACTGCCACTGAATGAGGAATCCCGTGACCTAGGTTAATGCTGTGGGGACACAGGTTCCAATCCCACCATGGCAGCAGGTGAAATCTAAAGTCAATTTTTTTTAGAGAAAAAAAGTGGAATTAAAAGCTGATCTCAATAATGTTGAACATGAAACTATCATAGATTGTCACAACAAGCAATTCAGTTCACTAATGTCCTTTAAGCAAGGAAATCTGTTGGACTTACCTGCTCTGGCTTACATGGGACTCAAGCCACAACAATCTGGTTGACTTTGTGATAGGGTTGAGAAGTGGCAATGAGGAATGGCAATAAATGCTGGCCTTGTCACTGACACCCACATCCCATTAAACAAATTTAAATTAAATGAAAAAAAAAATCAGTCACTTAAAGACCTCAACAGGTCCAAGGGTAGGCAGATGCCTGACATCTCAATCTTTACATCTGAAATGTGGAGCTTATTCAAGGAGCAGCTGCTGCGAGTCCTTGATAAGTATGTCCCTGTCAGGCAAGGAGGAAATGGTCGAGTAAGGGAACCTTGGTGTATGAAAAAAGTTGATTCGCTGGTTAAAAGGAAAAAGGAGGCTCATGTCAGGATGAGGCTTGAAGGCTCGGTTAGTGCAATGGATAGCTATAGATTAGCCAGGAGGGAGCTAAAGAGTGAATTGAGGAGAGCTAAGAGGGGACACGAGAAGACTTTGGCTGATAGGATTAAGGAGAATCCTAAAGCTTTCTTTAGATATGTTAAGAGTAGAAGATTGGTTAGGGCAAGATTAGGGCCAGTCATAGACAGCAGTGGGAAGTTGTGCGTGGAGCCTGAAGAGATTGGAGAGGCACTGAATAAATATTTCTCTTCGGTATTCACGCAGGGAGATGTAAATGTAGTTGTGGAGAACACTGAGGTACAGGGTTGCAAACTGGAAAGTATTGAAGTAGATAGGGAGGATGTGCTAGATATTCTTGAGGGTTTGAAGTTGGATAAGTCCCCTGGGCCGGACGGGATTTACCCTAGGATTCTCTGGGAGGCAAGAGAGGAGATTGCAGAGCCTCTGGCTCTGATCTTCAGGTCGTCGTTGGTTACGGGTGTGGTTCCGGAGGACTGGAGGATAGCGAATGTGGTCCCATTGTTCAAGAAGGGGAAGAGAGACCTTCCAGGGAATTATAGGCCAGTGAGTCTTACTTCTGTTGTGGGCAAAGTATTGGAGAGAATTATTAGGGATAGGATTTATAGTTATTTAGAGAGAAATGAATTGATTGGGGATAGTCAGCATGGTTTTGTGAAGGGTAGGTCGTGCCTTACTAACCTTATTGAGTTTTTTGAAAAAGTGACCAAAGAGGTGGATGGGGGTAAGGCGGTTGATGTGGTATATATGGACTTTAGTAAGGCGTTTGATAAGGTGGCCCATGGAAGACTTCTGCAGAAAATGCAGATGTATGGGATAGAGGGTGATTTAGCTAATTGGGTTAGGAATTGGCTAGCAGATAGAAGACAGAGGGTGGTGGTTGATGGGAGATATTCATCGTGGAGTTCGGTGACAAGTGGTGTACCTCAGGGGTCTGTTTTGGGGCCCCTGCTGTTTGTAATTTTTATAAATGATCTGGATGAGGGTATTGAAGGATGGATTAGTAAATTTGCGGATGACACTAAAGTCGGTGGAGTGGTAGATAGTGAAGAGGGGTGTTATAGTTTGCAGAGAGACTTGGACAAGTTGCAGAGCTGGGCCGAGAGGTGGCAAATGGAGTTTAATGTGGAAAAGTGTGAGGTAATGCACTTTGGCAGGAATAATAAATGTGTAGAGTATAGGGCTAATGGTAGGATTCTTAATAGTGTTGATGAACAGAGGGATCTTGGTGTATTTGTGCATAGATCCCTGAAAGTAGGCAGTCAAGTCGATAAGGTTGTTAAGAAGGCATACGGAGTCTTAGCTTTTATTGGTAGGGGGATTGAATTTCGGAGCCGCAACGTCATGTTGCAACTGTACAAAACTCTAGTGCGGCCGCACTTGGAGTATTGTGTGCAGTTCTGGTCCCCACATTATAAGAAAGTTGTGGAGGCATTGGAGAGGGTACAGAGGAGGTTTACCAGGATGTTGCCTGGTATGGAGGGCAGGTCTTATGAAGAGAGGCTGAGGGATTTGAGGTTGTTTTCATTAGAAAGGAGGCGGCTAAGAGGAGACCTTATCGAAACATATAAGATGATTAGAGGTTTAGATAGGGTGGACAGTGATAGCCTTTTTCCTAGGATGGAGAAAGCTAGCACGAGGGGACACAGCTTTAAATTAAGGGGTGATAGTTATAGGACGGATATCAGAGGTAGGTTCTTTACCCAAAGGGTGGTTAGGGAGTGGAATGCCCTGCCTGCGGCCGTTGTAGATGCGCCAAGTTTGGTGGCGTTTAAGAGGTTAGTTGATAAGTTTATGGAAGAGAAGGGAATGGTTTAGTTTGGAGGGTCATTGCTTTTTATAATGGTCGGCGCAACATCGAAGGCCGAAGGGCCTGTTCTGCGCTGTAATGTTCTATCTCTCCTACTCCTGTAAAATTTCATATTGGTAAGGGCAGGCAGGTAAACAGTGGAAATCTTCCTGGATTTTATATACCCCTCTGCCCTGGAACCTGCCAACGGAAGTGTGTGAAATCCAGCCACAGAGCTGATGACTGAGAGCATGACAAAAAATTAAAGTGAAATACATCTGGCTGTCCAACTATAATGCATTAATATACACTGCCCCTGAAGAGAAGATATTGTTTGGTACAGTGCTAAACCATTGAGACAGAGACTAGGATTTTCAGCTTTCATCACCAGCTGCAATTTTTCAACTTATTTACTTGCAACCACAAAGCTCTGGTCAAAAGTTTCAGCTTGAATCTCTATTCCAAGTTAGTTATCTTAGCTTGGGATGTTGTAATTATCCTCACCACCCCTTGGTGAATAAATGGAAGGAGTTTTGTTTTTAGACACAGCATGCACACAGGAGGAACAAAAGTATTTTATATTTCTACCAATTTATGACATTCAACTCTTCCAATATAGTATGCAATTTATTTATCTATAATAACAAGATTTATGAACAGTGGATTCTGACACTTTTATTAAAAATATCAATTCAAGTGGTTTCAAAAAATGATGAATCTAGCACTCAAATAACGGGTGGTAACGGTCTTGTTTCCAACATTGTCAGTATTTTTTTCCAGCCAAAATCAGCACATTGAAGCTGTGATGCGTGTAACCATCTTTGTAATTAACGATTGACAACTTTTATAATGAACTATTTGAATTGTAAAGCCAATTGTGCACTGTAGTAAATCACCAAGAGTGGCACAAGATGACACTGAGATAGAGATTCTATGTGCCAGTGAATAAACTAAGAAAGTGGAGTGAAACTTCTAACTCTGTTTCAAAGGAGAAAAGTCACACCATTTCAGGATAATGTTCTTAAAGTTAGAAAGCAGAAAACATGTCAAATATTAATAATGTTTCTTAATAAAGTCAGGTCTGTTAGAAGGGTGCCATCTTCCCTTATCAAGAATATGAAGGAAAAAAAATGAGGAAAAAATTTTATTTTTGAAAGAAACCCTCTCATTCAGGCAAGTGGGAAATATTCCATTATGTCCTTGATATGTGCCTTGTATACATGGTAGAAAGGCTTTGGGAAGATGAGTTACCCACTACACAATTCCCAGCTTCTGAACTGTTCCTGTAGCCACAGCATCTGTCAATGTATCTGCTATGCATCCTTTGGCAATTACACCATTAAGCCACTTGCATTGTTTAAGACAGGTGATGAGGGAGTGGCACAGTGACACAGTGGTTAGCACTGCTGCCTCACAGTGCCTAGCACTGCTGCCTCACAGTGCCAGGGATCTGGGTTTAATTCCAGCTTTAGGTATGGGCAGCAGGGAGGAAGTTCAAGATCAACATGCTCAATCTAATTGCAGAGCAGGCTCCATGAGCCATATGGTTGACTCCGGCCTATTTCTCGTACGTAGCCAGGAAAGGAGATGGGTTCACAGAGATTAGCACTGCTGCCTCACAATACTAGGGACCCATGTTCAATTCCAGCCTTGGAGAACTCTGTGTGGAGTTTGCACGTTCTCCTCCTGTCTGAGTGGGTTTCCTCCGATTGCTCTATTTTCTTCCCGCAGTCAAAAGATGTATAGTAAGGAGGACTGGTCATGCTAAATTGATCTTTAGTGGTCCAAGATGTGTAAATTAGGGAGATTAGCAAAATAAATATGTGGGATTACAGGGATTGGGCCAGGGTGGGCCTGGATAAGATGCACTGTTGGAGTGTTGGTGCAGACTCGATGGACTGAATGGCCTCCTTCTGCAGTGTTCTATGATCATTGTCTTAATTAAAAGAGTACAAATGACACAGCTGGAACAGTTGCTGCAGGGAAGCAGAAAGACAGTTATGTTCAGAGTAAATCTTGTTAAAGATAAAAGACAAGTTTCAGACTCATTCTTTCACTATATCCACTTGTTGGAAGTAACTGGACTAACCACATAAATCCCAAGATTTGATCAATTGTGATCTTATCGTGGAGGAAAGGTCTTTGACTAAATAGATGAAGATGCTTCAGCACTACCCTGAGGAACTCCTACAGCAATGAATAGGTTAAAATGATTAGCCACAAACAACCACAGCCACCTTTCTCGTGCTAAGTGCAACTCCAACTTGTGGACAGATTTCCCCTTGATTCCTGTTGACTTCTATTTTGGTGGTTCCTTAATGCAATACTTGATCAGTGCAGGGGGAACAAAATTGCAAAATTTATTTTACCACGATTTCCCTTCCAGGGAACAATGTTAAAAATCTGCTCATCTTTGAGATTAATTATTGCCAATTAAAGTTGACGTTTGTACTTGTAACTTGATTCATTTCCAAAATTTGCAATTAATGAACTCACCTAGAATCACAAATCCCCTTAAAACAATACTACATTGCAAAAAAAATAAATGTACGCCTGTTTAAAGTTACACGAGCATTCTTTAATCTTGACTACTCTAACACATTGCAGTTCAGCCTTCTACTTTCTACCCTCTTCAAACTTCACATCAGCCTAAACGTTGCTACCAATGTCATCTGCTCACAGATGTAGAATGATTCTCAGTTAAGCAACATTTTTATTTGAAAATTCTCATCTATGTTTTCAGACTTCAGCCCCTCTCTACCTCTCAACCTCCTCCAGTCTCACAACCCTTTGAGATGTCCTCTAATTCTCACCTCTTAAGCACAACCAATTTTAAATCACTCCACCATTGATGACCATGTCTTCAGAGTTGTCCGGACTGAAATTCTGGAATTCCAGCCCCCAAACCTCTCGACCTCTCATCATGCTCGCCTCTTTAGGCACTCCTTAAATACCACCTCTTTCACCATCTGTCCTAATTCACTTGTGTTTCATAATGTCCCTGTAAAGCACCTCGTTATGTTAAAGGTGCTATAAAAGTACAAATTGTTAAATCTCACTATAATCAAATGAAGCATGTATTCTGCTGAATTTATAGCACGTTTTTCATTCTTTGTAGGTTATTGAATTGTAATTTCTATAATTATACAATAGCAAATTTATTGAATAATAAAAATAGTCTCACACAATAAATGGACTATGGATTTGTTTTGTAAAGTGTTACTGTGCACCACCAGGTTGTAGTCCTCACAAGCAGTACTTAATTACATGAGCATTCTTTAAACTATCATTTTTAACATGTCAGTCTTACAAGATGAAGTCTTAAATAATTTATATATATATATTACATATAAAAGCACCAGGTATTTTTTCAAATATATGCATTTACCTAACCAGTTTAATTCTTAACAGAAAATTATTTTTTACAGCTTATTTTCCTCAATGCTCTCATGCAATGAAATAGTCATAGCATATTTATTAACATTACATATGGGTGATAATCTGTAGCAACTTGCAAATAAATGATACATAATGCCTGAAAGTATTCTGGAATATTTCATGGTCTGATAAGCAAATGATCCCATACAACAGCTTTGGAAGTAGAACATCGAGTGTGTGCAGCCATTTCAGCACGGACATGAGTTGGCTTCAACATGCCCTGCCAGAAACAGCCTGAAGCTCCACCCAACTATGCTGATATTGTGTCTGAGGAAGACCTTGCTAAACAATTTTCATCCCTTCCACAAGCTGATCATTTGGAGCATGAATTTGGGTGCCCCATATTTGCTTATATTCAGGAGTTCCAATTTCAGCCACCACCCATTTATTCAGAAGTTGACTCTAACCCGACCTTCACAGAAGAAACACACCATGAAGTTCCATTTGATACCATTACAGTGATGGTTTTAAAGGAATCAATAAAGGATTTAAATCTATAAAACTGGCAGGTTTTAATTTTTTTCTGTGATGGAAAAATTGTATCCGCTACCAACAAGGAAAGCAATTACTCCACTGGAGATTGTTATATTACTATACACCAAAATCTAACAGTTAACATTCAGAAGAACACAGAATTCTACTCGCAACATGGATGTGGTATGCCTTATCCTTGATAAACTGAAACATGTTAAGCACACAGAACCAACTGGATCATTTGTTATGTCAGGGTCTGTACAATTTGAAAAACTGAAAACCACAGGAAAGGTCATGCATTGCTACTATTTTAAAAAGGGTAAGCATGAACAGATAACAGCTGAAGATAAGCTACATTTTCAGAATAGTCCTGGTTTGACCTCTAAGTGAACTATCTAAACAACTGTTTAATTATTATTGGGATATGGTTGTTCATGGTCACAATAATGCCTAATGTAGAAACTCTGGAGCAACAAAACCCATGTGATCCAAAAGATACCCCCTCCAACAACCCATTGCTCTATCATGGATTCCCTTAAACTTATAAATATTAAGCTACCATATGTAAAATCTCCAAACAAGAATAGACCAGCAGATTTTATCAAATTTCCAAGTAACATAAAAATGTTCATCATTCCAACATCACTTGGGATGTGATTCATTCCGCAACATCTTAATTTTTATTCAATTGAGAGTAGGTTCTATAAGTACAGATACAAACTAATAGTAATGAAGTATAATGCAAGCTTCTAAAATCTTACACATAAATAAGCTTAAACTAACTGGCATGCAGTTGCTAGGTTTATCCTAATATCCTTTTTTGAACAAGGTACTTTTTGAGAACAAAAACTAATTAGCTTAATTTAGTCAAGGGTTATTCATTGAGTTTCAGGAGCTATCTTTTTGTTTTCTGTTTTGGCTCCCTTTTCCACTTTCATGGACTGTTGTGACCCCATTTTTAACACACACAAATGCATAATCAGCCCCTCTCCCTCCACACACACACAAACACCCATAGACACACACACATAATCTTTATATCTTGCCTTCCTTTCCAAATCTGGGTTATTTGTGGTTGCTCATATTATTTTCATTACGTAGCAAGCTGCTGGCTAACGTCAATTTCATGTAACCTATAAAACCCCGGCAACAAACCAGCAGGATGGAGAGCCAGAGAGCATGAGAGAACTAACATCAGCTCACAATAAAATGAAAATAACACAAGCAACAAATAGCCCTGACTTAGGGAGGGAGGGAGAAGGGTGAGGCATAAAGATGTAAAAATAGCGACATTATACACCACCTGATTGCAAGAATGCAAAGATTCCCAGAGAGAATCCAACATTGGATATATGTGATTGGATATAAAGCATCAGGAGCAGAAACATGGGGGGCTGAAATTCTCCCCAAAACATTTTAAGTGTTGAATTCAAGTAAAAACTGGAGTATTCACTTTTTTTTCCAGACAGAATTCAGAGAAGAATCTCCCACACTCTGTGCACTGCAAGGTTACTAGCTGTATATCATTATAAATCTGCGAGAAATTCCCTGCTGGAGATGCCGGCAGCAATGCGCTGAGCGGGCACTGAACACGCGCTGATCTATCACTGCTGAGATCAGCGCGTGTCCAGTGGCTCCACACTGATTGCCATAACCCTGCAACCCCACCTCTGCAAACCCACACAGCACAATCGCTGGCCCCCGACCATTCCAGGGCCAGCCAAGACCTCCAGTCCCCATCACCCCAACAGTTACTGCCCCCCGCCCCTCCACCCCGCACACCACACAGCAAGCCAACCACCCTTCCTTCCTTCATCAATCCCAACTGAGTGGCATCAGGACCCCTCCACCCAACTGATCGCTTCCCAGGCTTCACCTCCACCAGGCTCCATCCCCTTAGCACTGTCCTGTTGTTACTTTGCTCCTGGGGTACTGCCGGGGAATAGGCTGGCACTGCCAGGGAACGATGCCCGGGGGCAGCATCCCTCCATGGTAGCCATCATTGGGTGGCCATGATTGTTTCCCTTTCTCTCCAGTGGGATCAGGCCGCTTGTTCTCCATTAGTGTGGAATTACTGTAATCCCCACTAGAGTGAATAACTCTGGTGTGTGTGTGTGTGTGTGTGTGTGTGTGTGTGTGTGTGTGTGTGTGTGTGTGTTGTGTGTGTGTGTGTGTGTGTGTGTGAGAGAGAGAGAGAGAGAGAAATGATAGTGAGTCCAGAGATTTCAGTCCCAACAAGCTCATGAGATTTAAATAACTAACTATTTAAACACGCCTCCTTGCCAATTTCTGCCCCTAGAAATCCAGCGCAGGGAGACACTGTCTTGGCAGGAACACAAGCTCGAAGCCCGCGTTTCGGCCAACACGAGAATCTCTCAGCCCACATGTCTGCAGCAGCCAGTCATCTTCCTAGCATTGCTTCAGTGGGTCCAGGGCAATTACAGCCAGGTCCCAAGTTCAGTATTGTAAATGGAGTTTCTGCTCATTGTTCATGTTGAGCAGCCAGAACTTGGGTGCTGAAAGATCGACTTTAAAATATATCAGGACCACAAAGAACAAAACAGCACAGGAAACAGGCCCTTTGGCCCAATGAGCCCACACCGCCAACCCGATGTTCCCACTTCTACCCGTGATCCCTGTCTACGTTTATAGATCTATGGATTGAAACCAATTTTGAGACAATTTAGGGAGAATTTGTTCTGCAAATTAGCCTAAGAGCACATTTTTGGGATGTGGGAAGAAACTGGAGCACCCGGAGAAAACCCACGCAAGCATGGGGAGAATGCGCAAACTCCCACAGACACAGGCCCAAATCCATGTATCTGCACAGCACAGCGATAGTCACTGAGCTGTCATGTTGCCCATCAAATGATCCAGGTCAAGCATACACTAACGATGTGAAGCACTAGGATACTCTCGAAAAAAATTCCAAGAGCAGCCCTCTCACGACCCATTGCGTGTATGCCCTTTGTTAGGCAACAAGGCAGACCAGAGCACCTGTAGGATAAAAACAAATACATTAATATCATCGTCTATTTACATACTTCCCAAGGACTCCTTAGGCTCATAATCCCTATTTTAAATCAGTTTTCTATATCCCTCCATTCCCATTCTATTCATGTGCCCATCTAAGTATCTCTTAAATAACTCCAGAGTGTCTGCCTCCACCACTTTACTTGGCAGCGTATTCCATACCCCCACCACTCTGTGTGAAAAAACTCCCTCTAGCATCCAAATTATACCTTACCCCACCTCACCCTAAGCCCAAGACCCCTCGTGCTATTTGAGTCCATCCTAAGAAAAAGCTTAATCCTGTTTACTCTATCTATCTAATCTTGTACTTTATTAGATCTCCTCTAAGTCTACATCTTTCTAAGGAAAACAGCCCCAATTTGCCTAACCTTTCCTCGAAACTCAGACCTTCCATACCAGGCAGCATTCTGGTAAACCTCCTCTGATCTCTCCAGAGTCTCCATGTCCTTCCAGTAGTAACACGACCAGAACTGGATGCAGTATTCCAAATGAGGTCTAACCAACATTTTATACAACTGCAACATTAAAGGCCAGCTCTTATATTCTTGACCACCTGCCAGACTGTTCTGATTTATTTTTAAAAAAGCTGGTCTTTGAGGTCAATTGCATTGATATTGTTGCACTGCTGCTTCCAATCTTTGGACAGCTTTATAGTTCCAATTTTCTTTCAAAAAAAACTGTCAGAAAATCACAAAACTGAGGAAGGCAGTGTAATAACAGAGATTATTCTTGGCTGAAAAATGTAAGTGAAATTTCTAATTATTTTAGAAGCAACTGGATGCTGTGTGGTGGTAGGATTGGAGTTGGAGGGCACTTTTAAAGGTTTGTTAAAGGTGCAGCCTATTACCTGTATGCAGCCTGTGAAGCATTTCTAAGTAACCTCTCCAGAGGTGTTTCTCAAATTTCCAGCTGAGTTTCAATGCCAAATTCCAATCGAAGCTGCTCCTCCAATCACAGGCTAGTTCTCTCCTGCATTTTCTATTGCTAGGCTCATTAGTTAGTCAATCGGTAGCCAATGAGGGAGAGAATTATTCTCAGATTGGTTCCAATTTTCAACAAACAGTGCGCTGAAGGGTAAGGGGCAAGAGAAATAAAGCAATGACAGTGCTGGGCCTGGGCAGCCTATCAACTGCATTAGAGGAGGCCTAGAGAAGGTGACTGATCCCAGGAAGGAACTTCAGCCAGAGGATGGTGAATCTACGGAATTCATTGCCACAAAAGGCTGTGAATACCAGGTCATTAAGTGTATAGAAGCAGAGATAGATAGGTTCTTGACTAGTAAGGGAATAAAAGGTTATGGAGAAAAGGCAAAAGAATGGGGTTGAGAAACTTGGTAAGACAAGACTAGGTCATAGTCAACAGGTTTATTTGATAGCTCAAGCCACAAGCTTTCGGAGCACTGCCCCTTCATCAGGTGAATGGGAGTTGTGTTCACAAACAGGGCATATAAAGACACAAAATCAATTTACAAGATAATGGTTGGAATGCATGTCTTTACAGGTAATAAAGTCTTAAAAGGTACAGACAATGTGAATGGAGAAAGGGTTAAACAAAAGTTAAAGAGATGTGTATTGTCTCCAGCCAGGACAGTTAGTGAAATTTTGCAAGTCTAGGCAAGTCGTGGGGATTACAGATAGTGTGACATAAACCCAAGAGCTCGGTTGAGGCCCTCCTCATGTGCGTGGAACTTAGCTTCCAGATTCTGCTAAGCGATTCAGCATAAGCATGTGTCATGAAGCCGTTGTCATGTGTCGTGAAGGCCAGAGGCTGATTGTCCATGACTGCTGAAGTGAGCCCACAGGAAGGAAACATTTCTGCCTGGTGATTGTCAAACGGTGTTCATTCATCCGTTGTTGTAGCATCTGCACGGTGTCTCCAATGTACCAAGCCTTGAGACATCCTTTCCTGCAGCGTATCACACAGACAGCGGTTGCACAAGTTGTAAGAGTATGTACTGTGTACCTGGTGGATGGTGTTCTCACGTGAGATGATAGCATCTGTGTTGATGATCGGCATGTCTTGCAGAGGTTGCTGTGGCAGGGTTGTGTGGTGTCGTGGTCACTGTTCTCCTGAAAACTAGGTAGTTTGTTGTGGACAATGTCTGTTTGAGGTTGTGTGGTTGTTTGAAGGCAAGAAGTGGGGGCATGGGAAATGGCCTTGGCGAGATGTTCGTCTTTATCGATGACATGTTGACGGCTCCACAGAAGATGTTGTAGCTTCTCCACTCTGGTACTGGATGACGAAGGACGCTCTGTGTGCCATGTCCTGTGTTTGTCTTCTGAGGAGGTCAGTGCGATTTTTCGCTGTGGCACGTCAGAACTGTCGATCAATGAGTCGAGCGCCATATCCTGTTCTTACGAGGGCATCTTTCACTGTCTCAAGGTGTCTGTTGCAATCCTACTCATCTGAGTAGATCCTGTGTATATGGAGGGCTTGTCCATAGGGGATGGCTTCTTTAACATGTTTAGGGTGGAAGCTGGAGAAGTGGAACATTGTGAGGTTATCTGTGGGCTTGTGGTAAAGTGGGCTTGATGGAGATGCGTGTTAAAGAATGCAACCGATTCCAGAGATTAATCCATGGTGAGTCTAATGGTAGGATGGAACTTGATATCATCTTATAGTTGTTTCAGTGATAAGTCCAAAGGAAAAAATGTCATTGATGTATCTAGTATATAGTATCGATTGAAGGTCCTGTGTAGTGAAGAGGTCTTGTTTGAACCAGTGCATGAAGATGTTGGCATACTGAGGTGCAAACTTGATCCTATGGCTGTTCATATGTTGGATGAAGAACTAGCTGTTGAAGGTGAAGATGTTGCTGTCCAGGATGAAGCAGATAAGTTGTAAAATTGCATCTGGAGATTGAATACTGAGGCAGTTGCAGCAACGCCATCGTCATGGGGAATGCTGGTGTAGATTGCCGAGACATTCATTGTGACGAGGAATGCACCTGATTCAACTGCTCCGTGTGCGCTAAGTTTCCGTAAGAAGTCTGAAGTGTCACATCAAAAGCTGGGGGCTCTTTGTACAATGGCTTTTAGAATGCCCTCGATGTAGCCATAGAGGTTCTCGCACAGGATCCCATTGTCTGATACGATGGGATTGCTGGGTGTGTTGGCTTTGTGCACCTTTGTGAGGCAGTAGGGATCTCCAATACAGGGAGTACATGGGATGAAGAGCAAGGAGGGTGTTCTGAAGGTCCAGATCAAAGGTCTTGATCAGTCTGTTGAATTGATGGGTGTCAGCAGAGCTCTGAAAGCTTATGGCTTGTGCTACCAAATAAACCTAGAACTATAGAACACTACAGCACAGAAACAGGCCTTTTGGCCCTTCTTGGCTGTGTCAAGCCATTTTTCTGCCTAGTCCTGCTGACCTGCATCTGGACCATATCCCTCCACACCCCTCTCATTCATGTACCTGTCCAAGTTTTTCTTAAATGTTAAAAGTGAGCCCACATTTACCACTTTATCTGGCAGCTCATTCCAAGTCCCACCACTCTGGGTGAAGATGCCCCCCCACCCAATATTCTCTTTAAACTTTTCCCCCCTTCACCCTTAACCCACGTCTCTAGTTTTTTTTCTCCCCTAGTGTCAGTGGAAAAAGCCTGCCTGCATTTACTTTCTATACCCATTATAGTTTTATACACTTATATCAAATCTCCCCTCATTCTTCTATGCTCCAGAGAATAAAGCCCTAATCTTTTCAACTGTAAACTTTTAACTTTCAACCTTTTCTCTGTAACTTAGTTTCTCAAGCCCCAGCAACATCCTTATAAACCTTTTCTGCACTCTTTCAACCTTATTAATATCCTTCCTGTAATTAGGTGAACAAAACTGCACACAATACTCTAAATTTACTACCTCTCCATATATACCTAGCACTGAATCTTCCTAACTAACCTCCCATGGGGGACCTTGGCAAAGGCCTTACTGAAGTCCATGTAGACAACATCCATTGCCTTTCCTTCATCCACTTTCCTGGTAATCTCCTCGAAAAAGTCTAATAATTAAACGTGACCTATCACACAAAAAGCCATGTTGACTCTCCCTAATAAGTCTCTATCCATCCAAGTATTTCTAGATTCTATCTCTTAATACTCCTTCCAATAATTTATCTATTACTGATGTCAAACCTACTGGCCCATAGTTTCCCGGATTACTTTTAGAGCTATTCTTAAGCAACAAAACAATATGAGCTATCTTCCAATCATTTGGCACCTCACTCGTGGATGCCGACATTTTAAAATATATCTGCCAGGGCCCTTGCAATTTCAACACTAGTCTCCTCAAGGTCCAAGGGAATATCCTGTCTGGTCCTGGGGATTTATCTACTTTGATTTGCCTCAAGACAGCAAGCAGCTCCTCCCCTTTAATTATATAGGTTCCATGACCTCCCTTTTGTTTGCCTTATTTCTGTAGATTCCATGCCATTTTACTTAGTAAATACAGATGCAAAAAATCCATTTACTATCTCCCCCATTTCTTTTGGTTCCATATAAAGCCAACCACTCTGATGTTCAAAAGGACCAATTTCATCTCTTACTATCCTTTTACTCTTAATATACCTGTAGGAGCTCTTAGAATTATCCTTCAGGACTTTAACCTGGTGTTGTGAGACGTCTTATTGTGCTTATCCTAGTCCAATGCTGGCATCTCCACATCGTTGAGAAACTCATCAGCCATAAGTGAATGGTGGGACAGATTTGAATGGCTGAATGGCCTAATTCTGCTCCTATGCTATCTGGTCTTATGATCAGGAAGCCAAGTATGGTTGAACCAGAGTGTGGGAAGCCAACTTATGTTGGTACTTGAGTTCAGGAGATGTGTACGTTAGGGAGGGCAAGGCCTTGCATTGGGCTTGGGGAGATTGAAGCTTTCTCATTTTACCAGGACTGGGAAGGAGATGGTAACAGTCTATGTGTCTGTGGATGAAACGAGATACTGGGCAGGGGTTAGCGAATTGAGTGGGTGTGTGTGTGTGTTTGTGTGTCGGAGTGTGTGAGGGATTGAGTGAGTGGGTGTGGGCATGTGTGACTTAGTAGGTAGGGCTGAGTGAGTGAATAGGTGGGGATGAGGGCAAATTGGCCCTGTGCCTAAACACAGTTTCCTCCCATACTCTCAATGGCGCACTCAACCTGTACACATGCACCCACACACTTCCACCTGCATACACTGATCCTCCGACACTTTTTTTTTAAAACAGTTTACTCATTTTTAATTCAATAATTTATTGTTATGACATCGCCTTCTATTTGTTTGGCAGTGATTTCTTTCCTTAAAATCTTAAACTTTTTTTCAAATTCAAGTTATGATTGTGCCAAACCGCATTTTCTGGAATTTACACATCCTTTTAAAATTGTTGTTTGAGACTTGAGAGGAACAAGCAAATTAAGTAGAAACATTAATAAGTAAGAAATGTCAACAACAATGTGTGACAGCAATATCCAGAGAGAAATCATTTCTAGAGACATTATTTGTATGTTTATTTAGTACAAATGTAACGCAACATCACGTGGAAGTTTTGGATCGACTGTAAGTTCAGTGCACAACAAAACTTGCATGACAACTTTGAAGGGTAAAAAAAATCCAGTTCTGAAGTTAAGAGTGTACTGAGTTTTGGTGTGACGTATGATTTTTCTATAAAAAAATTCAGATGAATAATTTAATCTGCAACCAAAAGAGAAAAAATACTGGAAAATCTCAGCAGGTCTGGCAGTATGTGGAATTAGAGAAAAGAACGTAGAACATAGAACATAACAGCACAGAACAGGCCCTTCGGCCTTCGATGTTGCGCCGACCAATATAAAAAGCAATGCCCCTCCAAACTAAACCATTCCCTTCTCTTCCATATACTTATCAACTAACCTCTTAAACGCCACCAAACTTGGCGCATCTACAACTGCTGCAGGCAGGGCATTCCACTCCCGAACAACCCTTTGGGTAAAGAACCTACCTCTGATATCCGTCCTATAACTATCACCCCTTAATTTAAAGCTGTGTCCCGTTAAGAGCTGACGTTGAGTCCAGATGACCCTTTATTAAAGCTAAAAGGCATAGAAAGTTGGAGATATTTATACTGCAGAGTGAAGGAGCGATGGGTCATAACCACAGAAACCAGGAGAAAAGGCTGCTAATGCTAGTCCATTGAGAGAATAAGGGATATGAATGGCCAAATGGCAAAGAAGCTAAAATGAAGATGTTGGGGAAGGGCGGGGGGGCAAAATACGTATGGAATAGATGTTAACTTTAGAAAAGGGGAAGCAAAGGGGGAGAAAAGATAAGGGGTAAAGTAGGGGGAAAGAAAAATGAAGAAAAACAATAAAGAAATAAAAGGTAGAGAACAGTAAAATATTAAATAAAATAGGCTGAAAACAAAGAGCTCGAGGTGGGGTAAAACAAATCATTTGAAGTTGTTGAATTCAATGTTGAAACTAGAAGGCTATAAGTGCCTAGCTGGAAGATGAGATGCCGTTCCTCTAGTTTGTGTTGAGCTTCATTGGAACATTTAATCGACACTTTTCCTGAACTGCTGGTATATACCTGATTGAGTTATCCTGGGGATAAATCATGATGTGGAGGTGCCGGCATTGGACTGGGTTGGGCACAGTAAGTCATCTCCAACACCAGATTTTGTGGGCATAGTATCATTAGTTTAAAAAGATTAGATGTATTTTTGGCATATTGTAGGATGATATCAGAATGATAAGTTTTTTTTATTTATTCACAGGACATGGGCGTTACTGGCTGGGCTGCATTTATTACCTATCCCTAGCTGCCCTTGAGAAGATGGTGGTGAGCTGCCTTCTTGAATCACTGCAGTCCACTTGCTGTAGGTTGACACACAGTGCCATTAGAGAGGGAATTCCAGGATTTTGACCCAACGACATGAAGGAATGGCAATACATTTCCAAGTCAGGATGGTGAGTGGCTTGGAGGGAAATTTGTGGTATTCCCATGTATCTCCCGCCCTTGTCCTTCTAGATGGAAGTGGTCATGAGTTTGGAAGGTGCTGTCTAAGGATCTTTGGTGAATTGTTACAGTGCAACTTGTAAATAATACATACGCTGCAACTGAGCGTCCGTGGTGCAGGGATTGAATGTTTGTACATGTGGTGCCATTCAAGTGAGCTGCTTTGTCCTGGATAGCGTCAAGCTTCTTGAGTGTTGTTGGAGCTGCACCCATCCAGGTAAGTGGGGAGCATTTCATCACATTCATGACTTGTGCCTCGTAGATAATGGACAGGCTTTGGGGAGTCAGGAGGACAGTTATTCATTGCAGTGTTCCTAGTCTCTGGCCTGCTCTTGGAGTCACTGTGTTTATGTGGTGAGTCCAGTTCAGTTTCTGGTCAATGATAACCCCCAAGGATGTTGACAGTAAAGGATTCAGTGATGGTAACACCATTGAATGTCATGTGGCAGTGGTTAGGGTGTCTCTTATTGATGATGGTCACTACCTGGCATTTATGTAGCACAAATGTTACTTGCTGCTTGTCAGTTCAAGCCTGGATATTATCCCCATCTTGTTGCATTTGAACATGGACTGCTTAAGCTACAGATTGCTTTGTTTTGTAAATGTAGTGAGTTATTTGTAGCAACTTTCCCAGCATCGGCTGATTAATCTGTCTTCAGAAATCAGCACTCAGCCTCTAATTTCACATTACAGCCACTACGGCTAGTACATGCAGGTGTAAAGAAAGAAAGACAAAACCCATGCTTATACAGCGCCTTTTACAATATTCCAAGTCACTTTACAGCCAACTTTTGAGTTGCAGTCACTGGCATAACATGGGCAATGTTATCAATTGGTGGAGCAGCCTTGAAAGGCCAAATGACTTATTAATGCATATATCCATTTTATTCATTTAGGATGAATGAGATGGCTATTGTCATTCATAATTATTTTACCAACACAGAGTGGAATTATGGCTGGAGTTCTGTTTATTTTGTTACCAATGGAGGTTTACTATGAGCAGGCTTTGTGGCGTAAAATTGCCAGAACAAGAATGTGTAATGCATTCTTACTGAACCAATCACTTGCGCTACAGTACACATTATTTCAATTTACTTCAACCTTGTCTTTTTGCTTATTTACTCATTATCCCATCTTTTTCTTGATACATGAGTTTTCTGAGGCATTAAAATATTATGATAAAGCCGTGTTGCAGAGTCAATATTGAATGTGAAAAGCATCAATCAGCAGTCTTCAGTAGATCAAGAAAACACAGGTACTGAGAGTCTTCACTTTTCATTTTGAACTCTGATATAACATCTGTAATTCTCCAATCATTTGACACCAGCCCTGTATCTAAGAAAGATTAAAAGATTGTAGTCATTCTCTTCATAATTTCTACCCTTTACTTCCTTCAACATCCTCAGATGCATCCCAACTAATCCTACAACCAGCCTGTCTAATGCTTTATTTATTTGCAGCCCAACTACATGATGACTTTTTTTGGTAAAGACAGTATCTTAGCCATGTTCTCTTCCATCACCTGTAGATTTTTTTTTGGGCCCTATTTGGCGTCACTCCTCTTCTTAATACTTTTTGAAGAAGTGACAAAAACAGTTGATGAAGGACATGCTGTTGATGTCGTCTACATGGATTTCAGTAAGGCGTTTGACAAGGTTCCTCATGGTAGACTGATAGAGAAGGTGAAGGCGCATGGGATACAGGGCCAGGTATGTAGATGAGTCGAGAACTGGCTCGGGAGGAGGAGACAGAGGGTAGTAGTGGAAGGCTCTTTTTCCGACTGGAGGCCTGTCACTAGTGGAGTGCCACAAGGCTCAGTACTAGGTCCTCTTCTATTTGTGGTTTACATAAACGACTTGGAAGTTGGGGTAGGTGGTGAGATCAGCAAATTTGCTGATGACACTAAGATGCTTGGATTGGCGGGTACAGAGGAGCAGTGCCAGGCAATACAACAGGACATAGATAGGTTGGTAGACTGGGCAGATAGATGGCAAATGGAATTTAATCCGGATAAATGCGAGGTGATGCATTTTGGCCGGAAAATGTAGAAGAGAGTTATAGGATAAAAGGTAAAACTATTCGGAGTATAGAGACGCAGAGAGACTTGGGGGTGCAGGTTCACAAGTCTCTGAAGGCGTCTTCACAGGTGGAGAAGGTGATAAAGAAAGCGTATAGTATGTTAGCTTTCATAGAAAAGGGTATAGAATACAAGAGTAGGAGTTTGATGTTGCAATTGTATAGAACGTTGGTTAGGCCTCACTTGGAATACTGCGTCCAGTTCTGGTCGCCGTACTATCGGAAGGATGTGGAGTCCTTGGAGAGAGTGCAGAGGAGGTTTACCAGGATGCTGCCTGGTATGGAAGGACTGTCTTATGAGGAACGATTGAATAGACTGGGGTTGTTTTCCCTTGAAAGACGTCGGCTTAGAGGGGATCTCATAGAGGTGTATAAGATTATAAGGGGTACAGATAGAGTAAATGGAGGTAAACTTTTTCCACCTTCAGAAATGGATAGGACGAGGGGTCATGGCCATAGGGTGAGGGGGGCTATGTATAAGACGAATATTAGAGGGCAGTTTTTCACACAAAGGGTAGTGGGGGGTGTGGAATGCACTGCCGAGTAAGGTGGTGGGAGCAGGCACGCTAGGGCTGTTTAAGGGTCTCTTGGACAGCCACATGAGCGGTATGCAGATAGAGGGATATAGTAGGACTGTTTAACTATGACTTTTTTTTTTCCACAGGTAATTCGGTCCAACTTGACCAACAAGGAGCATGCATTCGGCAGGTGGTGCGAGGACAGCTCTTGGATGTTGATTCATGGGTTGCCTGGTGCTTCATGTCGTAAATGAGTGCTTTATCTGGACCATCTGAAGGGCACCATGACAGCTCAGTGACTATCGCTGTAGCTGTGCAGACACTTGGAATTGGGCCGGTGTCTGCGGGAGTTTGCGCGTTCTCCCCGTGGTTGCGTGGGTTTTCTCTGGGCGCTCCGGTTTCCTCCCACATCCCAAAAATTCGCTCTTAGGCTGATTGGGAAACAAATTGACCCTATATTGAGATTCTTCCATATTAGGAATAACCTAAAATTAGAATAAGAAAATGGAATTGTTACTATAACGTTATGACGGCGGTGCGGGCTCGTTGGGCCTGTTTCCCGTGCTGTGTTGCTCTTTGAACTTACTCTTTTACGGTTAAATGACCTGTTTTGAGAGACATTGTAGTGTGGACATAGGAAAAAAAGTTTCTTTTGAGTGGAGAGAAACGATTAGGCACGTGGGAAAGAATTAAAAGAGGTAAAACTGAATAAAAGTAAATTTGTCTCTCAGGCCATCAATGCTTGGTACAAATAATGGCAGCTATGATTATTCCACAACAATCCCACTATCCCATTGCCTCACTAATAGATTAAGTATATGTGCAAATGGGAACTTATAAACATTGACGGTCATTTTATTCTCAGGGGCACTTAGATGGGGAAATCAATGCAGTCTTGCTGATGACATTCCCAACCCATGAACAAATTCAGAAAATCTAATTCACAGCAGAATCTGGCAAACTTTTAAATCAGCCATTTAGACAGTGTCAGCTTC
Source organism: Sphyrna mokarran (assembly GCA_024679065.1). NCBI lineage: Eukaryota > Metazoa > Chordata > Chondrichthyes > Carcharhiniformes > Carcharhinidae > Sphyrna > Sphyrna mokarran. The sequence continues at coordinate 15,262,086 of JAGIQG010000017.1, read as the reverse complement.
ATAAAATTACAAGAATTGCTTTCCACTATGATACCTTGTCCTGCCAAGTAAAGCACTATACGAACTTAAGAGTGTATTCAGTGTAGAATTTTCTGAAATTGTCTTTTTTTTTTGACTGCCAAGGGTTAGATGGCTTTTGTAATATTTGAAAAACTTCCAATGACTTTGAGTCTCCAGAAAACTCCAGAATTACCCAAAGTAGGGCTCCCCTCCTTCAATGAGCATTCCAAGACAAAATCACTGGTGCAACTTAAGCTCCTAACATTTGTCGACTTATGCAAAACTCAAAATCAATGGACCTACATTCTCTTTGTCTCCAAGCTCAAAACTTAAAAGAGACCTATAGAGAAACCAGTTCATCATAAGTAAGTGTGAATATCCACTCCATTGCACAGCAATGGCTTCAAGCCTCAAATCACTTCAAGTGGATAATAGAATTATTGATTAGGTAGTCACATGAACTAAACTGACGACAGATAACAAATCTTATTATCCAAGAACCAGGGAGAAACCAACCAATTTGCAAACTATAAAACAGCAAGAAATAACAGCAAAATTAGCCTTAAAACTAAACAGTGTAATATTGCAAGGTCTGTTCCTTTTCAAGTCTAACAATGCAAAAAAACAAGCTCCTAGTAATAAGATGACAAGCAACTAATTATGTATCCTGCTGGAAATCTATCTCTTTGAGGAAATCCTGCAACGACTTTGATATATGGCTTCGGTTATTAAATTTTTCTGGCTAACTTTGAGAGTAGAAAAGAACCTTTACTTTACCAGGCCCGCACCAAGACAAGCTAATAATATAACTATCAAAAATATTCTCGGGAGTGAGTATGAGCGCAAGAATAGCATTAGATTTTTGGCATGAACTTGTGAATGGATGTAATCTTTATTTAAACCCATGAAGAGCATAATGCTGGTATTTCAAATTCACCATAAATTCAAGCAAGAGTAAAGAAAACCCACACTTTCTTTTCAAAACACACTAATTACAGACAGTAAACGAAGGGAAGGGAACAGAGGTTTCGCTTGTCCCTTCCAACTGTAACATTGTGGATTCTACATCAAGGATGCTCCACCTTTTCTTTGTTTAAAAACTGTACAACAAAGCTATAATAATCAGTATATAATCCAGTCAAGAGCACAATATTATGTTGCATATGTCTGATGTTCTTTCGTCTTTCTAATGTCAAGACTTGTAAGGAGTGATAGAATTTCAGTTTTAAAATGTTAATAAAAATTACCAGACACTTAAGACCCCATTCTTGTATTTTTAAAATATGTTTTTTATTCATTTACAGGACTTAACCATCGCAGGTAAGTCCAGCATTTATTACACATCCCTAAATGTCCTCATTAATGTCGAGCTGCATTAGTGAATATATCTGCAGGAAGTTATGAATCAACTGCATTGCATGGGTCAGAGCAGGCCCTAAAGGATGGACTTACACAACAATCTAGTTCTATGAACATTATTACTGATAATAGATTTTTAATTCCACATTATATTAAATTAATTGACTTTAAATTCCCCAGCTATTGTGGCAGGATTTAAACTCATACCTCTGGATCATTAAGTCTTGATCTCAGGGCTACCAATCCCGTAACAATTATTATACTGCCAATTCTTGTACATTGCCAATATGGCTGAGTCTGAGCCCATTTATTTTCCATAAAGCTATCTTACTATATGCATGTGCAAAATCTCTTCTCCTTGAGGCAAAACTAAAATGTTTCTGTTCCCACTCCTGTTCCCACTAGTTAAATGTCAGTGTTATTTGAAGCTTCATTTAGATATAGAGGAAAAACATTTAGAATCCAGAATTACAGGATTTTAGAAACATGCAGCAGAAGAGGGCTGATCAGTCCATTATATGTGCTAGCTCTATGAGAGATGAATCATAGTAAATTCTGTACTTCTTTTAAGGGTCTAGATTTTTGACCACAAGGCTGTAAATTTGTCTTTCTCAAGTACCTGGCCGACTGACTTTCAGCATTAGGGATACAGTAATCAACTACATAAGCTTTTCAGGTAGAGTGCTCTTGCTCCTGACAACACTCAGTAAGAAGATTCTCATCTCTTCTCTAGATTTTTAGCCAACAATTCTAAATCAATGACTGTCAACTATTGACCAACTTTTCAGCAGGAATGATTTTTCTTTATTTATTCTACCAATTCTCTTCACATCTTGAAAATCTCCATTATTATGAACAGTCAGCATGGAAATTCAAAAGGGATGTTCATGCTTGAAAAATCTAATTAATTGGAATTAAATGTTATTGAAAAGTATGTTTAGTAGCTTTATGACTAAGGTAAGGGCATATGCAGTGGGCGATAAGGGGCAAAATGTATTGGTAATTTGCAACAACAAAAAGCAAAGAATGGGGGTTAAAGATAGCTATTCAGAATGATAGGAGCTGGGAAATCAGCGCTAGGATCATTGATCATCATTTTCATAATTATTTGGACTGTTGAACTGGAAATACAATATCAACATTTTCAGATTAATACTGATGACGTGGAATTGCAAACATTGGACTGGGGTAGGTTAAGTAGTCTCTCAACACCAGGTTAAAGTCCAACAGGTTTATTTGGTAGTGCAAGCTTTTGGAGTTTTCAGGTGAATGATGAAGGGGCAATGCTCCGAAAGTTCGTGGTACCAAATAAACCTGTTGAACTTTAACCTGGTGTTGTGAGGCTACTAACTGTGCCGACTTAATACTGAGGAAGGGTATGAGAGTCAATGTTAACAAACTTGCAGAATGAATGTGGAAATGGAAATTACTTTTCAAGTGTAAGATGATGCACTTTGATATGAGAAGTAAAAACAGAAGTGTGAATAGAGTGGGAAACAAAGAATATCTAAAGGGATCAAAGAATAAGAGGGAAGGTGGGATCAGGATGTTGAATTGCTGCAACCAAAGTAAATGGTGGAGCAGGCTAGGGATGAATGGCCTACTCTTAAACACTGATGACATTAAAGTCGGTGGAGTTGTGGAATGACACTAAAGTCAGTGGAATTGTGGGCAGTGCAAAAGAATGTTGCAGTTTGCAGAGGAATGTAGATAAACTGCAGAGCTGAGCTAAGAGGTGGCAAATGGAGTTCAATGCAGAAAAGTGTGAAGTGATTCACTTTGGAAGGAGTAACAGGAGTACAGTGTATGGGCTAATGGTAAGTTACTTGATAGTGTCATTGAGCAGAGAGATCTCAGTGTTTATCTGCATAGATTCCTGAAAGTTGGCACCCAGGTTGATAAGGTTGTTAAGAAGGCATACAGTGTGTTAGCTTTTAGTGATAGAGGAATTGAGTTTAGAAGCTATGAGGTCATGTTGCAGTTGTACAAAACTCCAGTACAGCAGCACTTGGAGTATTGAGTGCAGCTCTGGTTGTTGCATTATAGAAGGATGTGGAAGCATTGGAAAGGGTGAAGAGGAGATTTACCAGGATGTTGCCTGGTATGGTGGGTAGGTCTTATGAGGAAAAGCTGAGGGACTTGAGGCTGTTTTTGTTAGAGAGAAGATTAAGAGGTGAGTTAACAGAGGCATATAAGATGATCACAGGATTAGATAGGGTGGACAGCGTGAACTTTTTTCCTCGGATAGAGATGGCTAGCACGAGAGGACACAGCTTTAAATTGAGGGGTGATAGATATAGGACAGATGTCAGAGGTAGGTTCTTTACTCAGAGAGTAGTAAGAGCATGGAATGCCCTGCCTGCAACAGTAGTGGATTCGCCAACATTAAGGGCATTTAAATGGATGATACTGGATAGAGTAGGTTAGATGGGCTTTAGATTGGTTTCACAAGTTGGCACAACACTGACGGCCAAAGGGCCTGCACTGCGCTGTAATGTTCTATGTTTCTGCTTCTATTTTCTATGTTTCTAAGGGCAATCAAAAATAGTAATGCAGATGAGCAAAACCATAGACAAACTTTAAAACATTAGGAGTAATATTTAATCTAGGTGATGAGAGTTTGACATGTCAACTAGAGACCAGCGAGAGAAGGTCATCAGTGGGCCTCATTTCCCAATGTCAGGTTCCTCAGTCAGGAACTATGTCTTTGAACAAGGGATACTCCCATCCCCTGGGAGTCCACAAGCAACAGCAATAGGGTTAGCTTTTTACGCTTCCTGCATGGCAATTACCCCATCCACCACTGGTTGAACACAAGCAGTGGGGGGAAGGGGATATTCAGGCCTTCAAGTGGGCATTAATTGGCCATTCAGGGCCTCAACCACTGGTGGAGTGGGAAGGCCATATTTCCTCAGAATTAAATACGGCATGATTGGAATGCCTTCATAGTCGTTTTAGGAAGAGAATTAAATTCTATCCAAAGTTTCATTTCTAGAAGAATAAAGTGCAAGAAAAAAAAGAAATCACATTAGATTTCCATAAAGTTGGCTGGACCACACCAGAGTACTGTGCTTACTTCTGTTCTCCATATTACACAACAGAATACAGGTATTGCAGAAGGTACAGAAAAGTCTTTAGAACTGGAAGGAAAGGGAGATGATAGCCTAGTGGCGTTATCACTGACCTATTAATTCAGAAACTCAGCTAATGTTCTGGGGAACTGGATTCGAATACTACCAAGGCAGATGATGGAATTTGAATTTAATTAAAAAATCTGAAATACAGAATCTACTGATGATCATGGAACCATCGTTAATGGTCAGAAAAACCCATCTGGTTCGCTAATGCCCTTTGGGAAAGGAAATCTGCTGTCTGGCCTACATGTGACTCCACAGCCACAACAATATGGTTGCCCTTGGGCAACTAGGAATGGGCAATAAATACTGGCCACTCAGTGACACCCATATCTCATGAATGAACAAAAAAAAAAATCAAGAATAAACAGGCTGGGTTCACTAGAAAAAAAAACTGTTGAAAGGCAAGCTGATAAAAGATAGATTTGCTAGGCCAAATGAAAATCTTTTTACTCATGGGGAATTCTGAACCTAGGTGCCATAAATATAAGGTGATCAATCAAGAGAAACTCCTTCATTCAAATGGTTAGCAGGTCGAATGGGCTCCCACAGTAGATTAGTTGAGGCAAATAGCAGCTATATCATCATTCAAGAGGTAGCTAAGTAAATACTTCGGCAGAAAGAAATGGAATATATTGATAGAGCTAGATGGAAATTAGATAGGAGGAGACCTGTTTTCTGTGCTGTAAATTAAAAGCAGTAAGCTCTTAAAATACTATCTCTACCCCTTTCTAAAACACTATAAAACAGAAGTTTTCTTCTGGAAATGATTTCTTCATGGAAACTCTACAAACTAATTTCAAGATAGGCAATACCAGATATTGAAATAGTACTCACAGGACTTTGTAGTATTTGAGAAACACGCTTTCTCTGTTCCATTAGGTTGAAATCCTGTCGCAAATCTGGTGACATGTTTCGCTCACGAATATATTCAGGGTCATTTTCATTGATGCGGTCAAAATAGCTCCCTTTGTGAATTCCACTGGGAGAAGGAGGGGAAGTTACCACCCCTTGGTTGGCATCACCACTCATGGTCACTAGTATCTTTTATCTGTTAACCTACAAAGAAACAAGTAGATTGTTAATGTTGTTGCACAGCAGGCAAAAATAGAAACAGGATATAACACTTGAAAATAAGCCCTTTAAGTTTTTTTTTAAAAAAACATACAGTTACAACATCTTCCTTATTAAAGGCCAAGAAAAAAAAAACTATTGCCAGAGAATAAGACAATTCAACGCAAAACAAGTCCACTGCTGGTGATATTTTGAAGACCATAGCATGGCAACATCTTAAACACATTAGCCCAGGCATTTTTATTGCAAGAAAAATCCACAGAATACATATTTACTGTCAGCAAAAGGAGAAAAGCAAGTCTTAAAAACAAAACAAATAGTTACAGTAACTTTATTCATCTAATCTTTAATAAATTGCAGCATTGTATCAAAATGAAATAGTTCACTTTACTGTACAAGACAGTAGAGCAAAAAAATGATTGCTTAATCCTCTCCAGTCAATTCCTTGGTTTAAGGCATTTCAGGTGGCAATCATAGGCTGGGGCATCTCATGTACGTGAGCAAAGGAGATTAGATGGCATTGTTTGCATAATGGGATCCCGTGTTTCTCTGAACTGGTAAAACGATGTTGGCATAGGTTTGGAAATAAGTGCCTCCCATTTTTCTTGGTGCTCCTGTAGGAGAACTAAACAGCACCTCAAAGTAAATGGGAGGAACATGTTAGCCCCATGTCCTTTAGGGAAGACAAATATGTTTGAAAGATTTTGATTTTTGACCAAGTCAATTTCACCTTGCACATCCATTCTAACCTACTTAAACATGCTGGTACATTACTTCTAGTCTTCTGATCAAACTATTACTTTTCTCCTAGGCTCAATTTTCTTGGGCAGCTTGGTCGCACAGCAATTTGCACTGCTGCCTGACAGCACCATGCACCCGAGTTCAATTCCCAGCTTGGGTCACACTGTGTGGACTTTGCACGTTTTCCCCATGTCCTCATGATTTTCCTCCAGGTGCTTCAGTTTCCTCCCAGTCTGAAAGACATGCTGGTTAAGTAGCCATGCTAAATTCTCCCTTAGTGTATGCAAACAGGCACTGGAATGTAGTGACTAGGGGATTTTCACATTAACGTCATTACACAGTGTTAATATAAGCCTACTTGTGACACTAATAAATAAATTTAAACTTAATCATGATTCTGAATGCTAGTCTCCCCGAATAATTCAAATAAAACTGGTTACAAAAATTAGACATGCAAGGTAGAAAGGACATTTCAGGTGACAATAATTAATAAAATTATTAATCTGAAAGACAAAGCAACAGCGATATTTAGTTGAATAGTAACCAACATTATTGATTATATTCTGAACATGTTTCCATTTAAATAAAGATTTATTTTGATGCCTTTAATTATTTTTTTCTATTTGAATTACAATATCTCAAAATTATGTAGAGATTTAAAATGCCATATATTTGCACAAGATTTTCACATAACAATAAGTTAAAACATTGAAATATTTGAGGGTTAAAAATGATAAACTATTTAAGATGAATTTATTACAGGAAAAATATGCACAAAGAACAACACCATGTTTATATTCTTTCCCATTTATTTCAGTTATACATTCAAAGGCAAGACTTGCTGCAATTTTGCCACATTAGTTCTCGCTGACAAGAAAAACCTACTCAGATGATTGGCAGTGACTTCCTTCAGGCAAACTATTCAGGACATGATTATTTGGCATCCATTTCACTCTTAGATGCCAATCCTGGCATAGGAATACAACTGAAAAGCTCATTAGTTGACATGGTTAGTTTCCAAGAGTGTTCTTTTGAATTGTTCAAACAAATCCTTCTTCTCACAAGCAGGATGAAGAAGTTTTCCATGGGAAGATAAGAAGAATTCCGAAATATTTCCCTCCTCTTAGTGCATTATGACCCATTAATCTTGCTGATATCTCTGTGCTTCTGTCTGATCATATAGACAGGATAGTTGGAAATGAAGTATGACATGTTTTTGAACTAATCAGGTAAAAAAATGTGAATTCTCATGAATTGAGATGTTTAAGAATGAGATTTTCTTTTCTAATTAGCTCTCTTGAAATCCCAGTAAGCTGCATCAAGACTAAAGCTGAACTTCCAAAGTCAGGAAAATTTTACATTAGCAATGCCCATATCCCATTAATGAATTTTAGAAAATTACTCTCATAACATAATATTTACTGTCAGCAAAAGGAGAAAAGCAAGTCTTAAAAACAAAACAAAGTTACAGTAACTTTATTCATCTAATCTTTAATAAATTGCAGCATTGTATCAAAATGAAATAGTTCACTTTACTGTACAAGACAGTAGAGCAAAAAAATGATTGCTTAATCCTCTCCAGTCAATTCCTTGGTTTAAGGCATTTCAGGTGGCAATCATAGGCTGGGGCATCTCATGTACGTGAGCAAAGGAGATTAGATGGCTTGTTTGTTTATTCACTTGTTTGTTGTCAATAGATCCTAGTTGGGGTTTGTGAATCCTCAGGGGGCGTGAGGCGAGGGCTTGTGGTCCCTGTTGCTGGCTGCCACATGACTAATAAATGCAGGATTGAACAATGCAAAATTTAAAAAGGAAGCCAACTCAAAATGAAATGGACCAATCAAAACAAGACCTCTTGAAGTACTGGATGCTTACAGACTACCTAGTCAGCCTATCAGCAGCTAGTGCTCCAAGAGGTCTTGCTGTAATTGTCCCATGTTGGGGGGTGGGGGGGAGGCAAGTGTGTCCGGGTGTTTGTGTTGAGGATGGCAAATGTGAAGGTGTGTATGTTTATGTTTGTAGGCATGAGGGTGTGTGTGTGTAAATATGTGAGGGTGTTTGTAGTGTGAGCGAATGAAAGAGAACAAGTCTGTGTAGGTGACAGAGGCATGTGTGTGAAATTAGAATCAGCTTTTCAGCATAATTTCTCTTATTTAATATAACATGTATATTTTTAATCAGAGAACATTTGTATAACAAGATTAATATATACATAGAAATAGCTAGAAAAGATTTGTTTACATTTAATTTCTGTATTCACATCTATTTCGCAGCAAATAAAGGTGACAAAACTGAGAAAATTTGGGGCTTCACGGTATTCTCGGGAGGCCAATAAGGGTTCTGCAGCTCAAATTTTGGGAAATCCTGGCTTAGTACAACAGTAAAACATTACAATGTCTTAGTACAACAAATAATATGCTTCAACTGGTTTTCTATATGCCGTAACAAGGTTCTGTAAATATTAGCGTGGTGCACAGCTCACGCATCATTATTAAATGAGGTTTAGTAGTTGAATGCTAATCAAGTTTCTTTCCATATTTTAAAGCATTACTGCAGCACCACCAGCTGAACAATTTGAGGCATCCACCACAAAAAAATGTTAAAATCTCATGAAAGCATTATATTGTTTAGTGGAGGAACAGGTCTGCATGGTCTTGGAGTTACTCCCACACCCTTGTTTTGATAACACATTCAAAATACAGCTTTAGGTGTGTACATCTTTCCAGAAAATGTATCCCATAATATTCAATTACTATTGTTAACAATTTGGGAAAAAAGATATACCTAACAATTCAAACAAATGCCTACTGCAGTTCCAAATTGGAAACTGTAATTCCATAATCAGGTCAAATGCAATTCAACAAATTTTCACTCTGCCCCACAATTTGGTATAAATGCCGAAATCAAACAGGCTTGATGAAACCCGATACAATAGATTGTGTTATCCAGCACTCTGTCCAAGACCACAAGAAACTACAAAGGGTCATGACTGAAGCCCAGTCCATCAGTCAAACAAACCTCCCACCCTCTGACACTTCCCGCTGCCTCGGAAAAGCAACCAGCGTAATTAAGGATCCCACACACCCGGAACGTACTCATATACTTCTTCCATCAGGGAAAAAAAATGCAGAAGTGTGAGGACATGTACCAACTGACTCAAGAACAGCTTCTTTCCTGCTGCCATCAGACCTTTGAATTGACCTATCTCTCACTAAGTTGATCTTTTTCTACACCCTAGCTATGACTCAATACTACATTTTGCACTTCATTCCTTCTCTCGAACCGCATGCTTTGCCTGTACAGCACCCAAAAAACAATACTTTTCACTGTATACCAATACATGTGACAATAATAAATCAAATCAAATGAAATGAAGGTCAAATTAATATGTTGCGTAAATAAGGAGACTGAAATAGCCTCTGGAAAATTGACTGCAAAATTCGCATATGGGAAATGCGCAAGTAAAAATAGTGGGAATTTTGGCATTGGAGGAGTTTTTGATGAGAATGTGGAGCAGTGGAACTCTTATGCTGAGCATTTTGATTATTTTGCGCTGGTGAACAGAATAGATTAAGACATTACGATGCCCATTTTCCTGAGCATGTTAGAGGTAAATCTCCTCGGCAGTGTTGTGCAACTTGATAAGCCAGGCACTAAAACTTACAAATTGTGGTAATTTTGCAAGCATATTTTTCTCCTAAACCCCTGGTGATTGCAGAATGCTTTACGTTCCATTGAGGAAATGGACATTAAAGAAACTGCATGAAGGCCACTGCGGAGTTGTATGCATGAAGGAAACAGCAAGAAGTCTTTTTTTCTTGTGGCCTGTACTTGATGCTAAGAGTAAGGAAAAAATTAAAGCATGTTCTTTTTGTACAATATGAGAAGCCTGCCACTCTTAGCAACCCTGCATCCATGGAAGTGACCCACTGAGACTTGGCAACACGTGCACGTGGATTTTACAGGACCTTTCAAAGGACACATATTTTTACTAACTGTTGATGTTTACACCAAATGGTCAATGTGATGACATCTACCTCATCTGAGATGACCACAGGGAAGCTCAGAAGTATTTGTCCTTTTTGGTTCACTGCAAAGCCCTTCTGTAGTAATGTAGGCAGGGAAGATGCAATGTGATATAAAACAGGGAGAAGCAGCAGGTATGAGACAGAACACACCACAATAAAGTTATGTTATTTTACCAAATGTTCCCAAGTAACATTCTCCAAATACACAACACTAGACACTAAAGATGTACTGTAGTAGTTCTCTTTCAAATCTCACAGTAACGTACTTAACTCTTCAGTGGTGTTCCAAATCTCTGCTTTCATAGTTTCAGAAAACCACCAGAAAATTCAGAGGCATCTCCTAATTTTACACCCTACCACTCTTTAATTAGCCGTTGGAAATTTCTTACAAAATTCACACAGGACAAATCAACCAATGACAGTTATCATCACAACGAAAAGATGGATGGTTGCATTTAATCAGCTACATTGCCAGCTAGGTTGACTTCATGTAGTCAGACTCAATCTGTAGTGCGCACCTTTTTCGCTTAAGATGATATCCATAGCAGACTTTCGTTCTACCAAAGTTGTAATTGTCGGTCCAAGAGGGCAATGAAAGGTTCATTGTTACTGTGTGAAAAAAGGAAGACAGTACGTGACTGAGTCACTGGGATGTCATCATATTGTTTTTTTACTTGAGAGTGCACCTACTGGGAAGGTAGCAGAAGCAGATATGATAGTGACTTTTAAGGAGCATTTTGATAAATACATGAATAGGGTGGGAATAAAAGGGTATGGTTCCCAGAAAGGGGGTGGGGTTTAGTTCAGACAGACTGAAGGGCCCACATAATTTGTATATTTGCTCACATTAAAATAATCAGCTGTATATTAAGCATCTTAATGTGCTTCTGAAATGGAATAAAATTCTATGCAAGTATTTTTCAGCAAACTACAAAAATATTCTTGAAGCTGAGATTTTAGAACATGTAAAAAAACATATAATCAGGCAAATGTAAAGCTACTTATCCTTCATTACGAATGAAACTGAACGCATTATGCTTCAGTTATACAGAGCATTGGTGAAACCACATCTCAAAAAGTGTGTATAGGTTAGATATCCTTATTTAAGAAAGGGTGTAAATACATTGGAGGTGGTTCAGAGTGGTTTTACTAGATGATACCTGGAATAAATGGGTTGTTTTATGAAGACAGGTTGGACAGGCTGGGCTTGTTGCCACTGGAGTTTAAAAGAGTTGAGGGTGGTTTGATTACAAGATCCTGAATGGTTTGAAAAGGTGGACTTGGAAAGAATATTTCTTTTTTGGAGTGAGTCCAGAATGAAGAGGCACTGTTTTAATATTGAGGATCTCCCTTACAGGACAGAGAAGAACAAAATAATTTTCTCTCAGAGGCTTGCACAACTTTGGAACTCTCTGCCTTAAGTGATGGTGGAAGTGGGATCATTGAATATTCTTGTTAGGCAAGGGAATTCAAGGTTATCAGGAATAGATGGGAATGTAGAACCTGAAACACAAGGAGATTAATCATGATCTTATTGAATGATAGAATAGGCTAGACAGGCCAAATGGATTACTTCTGCTCCTACTTCATGGGTTTGTAAACCACTTAAATGAAAAACTAAGATTTTTTTTGAAAATTGAATTAAAAGGAAAAAAACTCAGCATTTTAAAAAATTTCATAGAAACATAGAATCTACAGTACAGAGACTGGCCCCTCGGCCCAAACTGGTGCAGGCCAACCAAAAAGCTCATCTAAGATAACTTCGTTTGCCTAAATTTGGCCCATACCTCTCTAAACATGTTCTATCCATGTATTTGTCCAAATGCTGTTTAAATGTTGTCAATGTCCCTGCCTCAACCACGTCCTCCAGCAGGTCATTCCACATACACTAAATACTAAAGATTCCTGTGTAAAAGGTTGTTCCTCAAGTTCCCATTAATTCTTTCTTTTCCTTACTTAAACCTATGCCTTCTAATTATTGATTCCCCAACCCTAGGGAAAAGACCAAGTGCATTCACCCTAACAAGCAAACCTGTTGGACTTTAAGCTGGTGTTGAGAGACTTCTTTTTGCAGTCACCCTATCCATGTCTCTTATGATCTTATATGCCTTGACAAGATCACCCCTCAGTCTCCTAAGCTCCAAAGGAAAAAGTCCTAGCCTGTCTAATCTCTCCCTACAGCTCAGTGTCTTAAGTCCTGGCAACATCCTTGTAAATCTCTTCTGCACTCTCTCAGTTTAGTAACTTTCCTACAGAAAGGTAACCAAAACTGAACACACAATACTCCAGGTACGGCCTCACCAACATCCTGTACGTTACAACATAATTTCCCAACTTCTATGCTCAATGTCCTGACTAATGAAAGCCAGCATGCCAAAGCCTTCTTCACTGCCCTATCTGTGACTGCACCTTTAGAGAAACATGCACCTGAATCCAAGGTCCCTCTGTACCACGACACTCCCTAAGGTCCTACATTCACCATGAAAGTCCTACCTTGATTTGGCTCTCCAAAATGCAACACCTCACACGTTATCTGTATTGAAATCCATTTGCCATTTCTCAGCTTACTTCCCCAACTAAACAAGATCCTCCTGCAATTTTTGATAATGTTCCTCACTGACTATAATACCACCTATTTTAGTGTCCTAACTTTTTTTCACTTTTCAAAAATAGTATGATGACCAATATATCAAAACTTTTTGCTTTTGTTCTCAAAGTCAAAAATATGATTACACATTATCTTCTCTCCATCTGCAATATATTTAAAATTAGACTCATTTCATGGCACACTGTGTTGTTTCCAAAGACAACTAAGCTATGGAAGTCCTTTGCATTCCAGTTTTTTAAAATCCACGTTAAGACCCAATATCTTTTCAAAATTGGTGATTACATATGAATTGTGTACTGGCATATTAGTTTCTCACCTAAAGAATAAATAAAACACAAAAATCTGAATATTTAAATTATCAGTTTTCTGCTACAGAAAGAGATTTTTAATTCACTACATTTCAGAAAGATTTTAATATTGAAACCATTCAAAGTCTAAGCCGGATCATTGAACACTGAAAAGATTTAGGACTATAATAGTTTCAATATGCCTTTTCTACAATTCATCACTAATTTGCCAAGTAAACCACTACATTACCAGACTTTCAGTTTCAGCTCCTGATACTGAGCTCCTTAACTTCATTTCTTTGGAAGTTGAGAGGGTTGTGTTTGAGAATCAATTATCATTTGCCTATTGAGGTCAACTCCCCACCAATTCAATATTTTCACCATAGCTGAAGACATTTTCAAAAATTAAAAATGCCTTATAATGATTTTCATCTTATAAAATTTCTAAAATGTCAGTCATTGCATTTTCCATATCAGCTTGCACCAGTGGCCATTAACATTTCTCTATCTCTTGCATGAAGTATCTAAGCACAAGGTACTAAATGTGATGCACGTTCAAATCTTCTGATAAACAGATAACTGCTTAAGGATGGAATATGAACTGCTTTCAGTTTAGCAAGCAGTTCACTTAGTTTATTTGCTATCTTGCAGTAAACACTCTTGTGGTGTACATAACCATCCACATTGCCATGACAACTAGTTTTCCAATTACAAAACATTTAAGAAATTATGCTTCAGCAATTCAGCAATTGTTGCAACTCTGCATACTCCTGTATTATTGCCAGCTGGCACTGGATTAAGGAGCTCTTTATTCTTGCACAAAACCAGCAACAGTGAATAAAAAGAATATTTTTAAACCTCAATATTAATTGTGTTAGTTTAAAATGCAATTCAGTTTCAGTATTCAATTCTATTGTACTTTATTCTGAGTTTTTCTGATTATTTCTGGCTTGCCTGTACCCAGAATTGTTTTCATTTTATTGTCTTGGGCTATATTTCATCATTGCTGCATCTCACTACAATTCTTTTCTTAAATTACTTTAAGTCATTTTAAAATCAGTTTTCAAAATCAGCACAGATGATATCCTGCAATGTTACTCACTCTGAAACTGTGATGCTTGTTTTTATTCATTTCGTACCTTGGTGTACACTGTTTCATTAGCTATAAATAGATCATTTTTTTTTTACCATTTATAGGATTATAGGCGTGACTGGCCAGACCAGCATCATAGACAACTGCCACTGTTTGTCAGAGCTTGAAGGATCACATGTTTGTGGAAGAAACAGCAATCAAGCATGCCACTTTGTCCGAATGTTGTCAAGCTTCTTGAGTGTTGTTAGAACTGCACTCATCCATGCAAGTGGAGAGTACACCATTACACTCTTGACTTGTGCCTTTTAGATGGTGGACAGGTTTTGAGGAGTCAGGAGTTAAGTTGTTTGTCACAGGATTCCTAGCCTTTGACTTGCTTTGGTAACCACTGTATCTGTATGGCTAATCCAGTTCAGTTCTTGTCAATGGTAACTCCCTACCCCCAGGATGTTGATAATGATGATTCAGTTGTGGTAATGCCATTGAATGTTGAAGGGCGATGACTAGATCCTCTCTTGTTAGAGATGGGTCATTGCCTGCACCTGTGTGGTACAAATGTTACTTGCCACCTGTCAGCCCAAACCTGGATATTGTCCATCTCTTGCTGTGTTTTGGCACAGATGCTTCAGCATCTGAGGAGTCACGAATGGTACTAAACATTGTGCAGGCATTTGAACATCCCCCTTTGATCTTAGGATGGAAGGAAGGTCATTGGTGAAGCATGGTTGGATCTAGGACACTATCTTACCAAACTTCTGCAGTGATGTCATGAAACTGAAATGATTGACCTTCAACCCATCTTCCTTTGTGATCACAACCAATAGAAGGGTTTCCCCTGGTTCCCATTGATTCCTGTTTTGCTAGGTCTCCTTGATGCCATGCTGCCTTGATGTTAAGAGCTCACTTCTGGCATATTCAGCTCTTATGCCTATGTTTGAACAAAGAAAATTACAGCACAGGAACTTTAAGACATTAATGTATTTTCCCAGCTAGGATGACTTTTTGTTTTTTTCCTCTCTTTAAAAAAGGTGTCATCACATCTTAGTAAGCATATTTTTTGTTATACCTCTTGATGCAACTGGCACTTAAAGTTATTAAATGAAAAAAGTAACTACATAAAAAAGGAATACAGACAAAACCTTGGCACTTCATCACTATAATTCTGTGATATCTAAAATTTCATATCCTGACATGGTTCCTTCGTCAACTGGATAAAGCTGGTTTGCGGTTCTATAGCTTTCTTTATGTTCCAATGTCAAAACCAGGATTCCCCTTTTACTATATTTAGATAGCTTCAAAATAAAAGTCACAGGTAATATTTATCATCATGATCTTTATTCAGTGGTGATAGTTTGCAAACAAAGTATTATATCATTATTACTTGGCTCTCAAATGGCATATTTCCACACATGAAGATAAGTAAATAGTTCAGGACTGAATTAGGAATTGAATGCACACTTTCAAATGTTGACATTATCAGTGCAGTATTTAAAAAGACCAGCAATGAGAAGATCAACCAAATAATCTTATTCCAAATCCTGGGGCAGAACTATCCTGGCCTCTAACATGGAAGGTAGCCATAATACCAAAATTATGTGTGAAAACATGGAACGAAACAATTAATCATGTGTTAGAAAGGGTTAAAACAAGAAAGTGAAAGAGATCAAACTTGACAATTCACAGTAAAGTAATGCATTACACTTGTTTGTTCTCCAAGTATTGCTCACAGTTTAGGTACAGCAAAGTTCCATTTCAGCTTTAGCAACATGCTTCAGGCCTAAGTTTAAGAGGGCACCAAATACTTTGACTCCTTGACATTTCAATTTCCCATACCATTCATTTAATATCAGTAAGCATGAGGGCAAAATGGAGAGCAAGTGAAAGACAAATACCAACGCCTATTGAAATCAACATAATCACTATCATTGACAATTCTGTATCTTGTAGAAATTAGGTGCGAAATGTCAGATTACAAAAGTAATCTCAAGAAAATTGGAATTTTTCTCTCTATTGGAACATTTATATAACAACTATCACAATTTCATGATATCCCAAAACATTTTGCAACCAATTAAGTATTTCCTAGGCACAGTCATTGCACTGAGATCTTGTGGCAGCACCCCCATTTCTGGGCCGGAAGTCTCCCTTTGGGATTTGATGGTCACAGAAGATGTGATCATATGTGGCCAGGTTGATTATCAGCATGTAAATCCTCCAAATACACCTGATGGAGCAATAAAAGTGGAAAGATTTGCTGGTCAGCTATGCTGCAGAAAGTGACAAGTCAATGCAGTTTTTTGCCAAATAATCATTTTTATCAATCATAATCATGGACTAATCCCATGGGACTTCACAGTCATCAGCGTCTATTCAGGGTACATGCATAAAGGGCTCTACAAAAAGAATGCTATAATAGATCTTTTATTTTTGTGACGTTGGTTATTATAAGAAGTTTTGAAAAGGTAAAGGATTATTTTGGTTGATTAATCAACTGATCAAAGACAAACTCTGTTGCTACTGGAAGAATGCATAGAACATAGAAAAACTACAGCACAAACAGGCCCTTCAGCCCACAAATTGCGCCGATCATATCCCTACCTATTCGGCTTATCTATAACCTTCAATCCTATTAAATCCCACGTACTCATAGAACATAGAACTCATCCAGAAGTCCTTAAAAGACTCTATCGACTTTGTCTCCACCACCACTGACAGGAGCCGATTCCACACACCCTCCTCCTTCTGAGTGAAAATGCAGAGAGAACCGGGAAAAGATCTTTTCACAGTAAGGATTATTGAGTGCTGGATGTTTTATCATTGGTTATTGATGCAGAGATTATAATGCGAATTAAGAGAGAATTGGGTAATTCGTTCAAAAGGACCAGTTGAGGTACTTCAATTGATTTCAGTAACATTTGGGATGGGATGTTTACAAAAAGCTCTGGTCCCATGATTGCTATCCAGTGAAGTCAGTTCCTAAGTGCATGCAGGCCTGATTATGGATATCAGATAAGGAACATGATCAGATTTGATTGTGGTATCCTGTACATTCATTCAACATGAAGAATGGTCAGACACCAAACAGACGTTGGGCATTTCAGTATGCAAGTAGGAGTATTTCCAGGGTGCCTATGCAATGGCCTTTACCAGTAAATTGACTAACATACTTCTGATGCTGAATGTGTGTGTACACTAACTGCCATAATGAATTCATGGACGCAACCTAATTTCTAGGCAAGTGATTGTAGAAGAGGGAAGAAAATTTGAAAGGGGAAAGAAAGCCAAATATTTTTCTGGCCATGTATTGCGATATTAAATATAAACCATTTTTCTTTCCTTCCCACTTACTGCTCTCTAATTAAGATGACACACAGACAGTTTGTTGCTCTTACTAATATTATGCTTCTGCCCATCACTAGGATAGTATGCAATGGCTTCTTCTTGTTTTCTTTTTCTGAGTGAAAGCAACTGATATTTCCAACAGCTAAAATATGAAAAAATGAACGCACACCTGCTAATAGTTTAAAAAAATTATGTTCTGGAACATCCAGATATTAATGAGGATAACACAAGGTTGACCAAGCGAAGATTGACTTGTCATTGTTGACGGGCCAAATTTTCTCATTATTGAACTTTATAGTGACTTACTACAATGCAACTCATTAGCAAATCAAAATTGGGATCTTATGAAAATCCAAACTTTTCACTGTTATTGTTCTGATGCTAGCACAGAAATTACACAAATTTAGTGAATTTAGTTTCATAAAATATCCATTAAACTCAATATGTTAAAAACACCTTGTTAAACAAAAGCAAGGTGCTCTTGTCAATTCAACCCACTGGCAGTATTCCACCTGGTTGGGTCATACAGTCAAGTCATACAGCACAATCTAGGCAAACACTTCAGTGCAGTGTTGAAGGAATGTGCACTGTTAGAACTGTTTTTGTTTGAATGAGATGTTAAACTGAGGTTCTGTTTGTTCAGCTGGATGTAAAAGATCCCATGGTGCTATTCAAAGAGAGATTTGAGGCTGGAGGGGAGGGCAGATGGGAGGTGATGGAAGTTCTCTTGATGTCCTTCAAGCAGTTTATCCTTCAATCAATATCTTTAATATAACACACTCAGTGGTCATTTATGACATTACTATTTGTGGGACCTTGCTGGGTGCAAACTGACTGCCAAGTCTGCACACAAAACAAGACTATGCTTTAAAAACAAGCATTTGGCTGAGAAGCACTGCTTTAATAGCTTGAAAGGCACAATATAAAATAGAGTTCATTATATATTGTGAAACCAAGAACTGTGGCAAATTGACAACTCACATTTCTTTTGAAGTCCTGAGATTTTGAATCTCATTAAAATTACCAGAATCAAAGAAACAGGAACTGCTTTCTTACAATATCAACTCGTACAATAATATATTCAGCATGAAATGTTCCACTTAATTAGAAGTTATATTTCAAAGGGGCATATTCACATTTCCGTTGCAGTGCAATACAAATCACAATATCCCTACTTGATTTTTGGTTTCTGTTGAGCTCAGTCAGACATTGTATTATTAACCTCTACGAAACAGCAGAATAACATTGTTGTATACAGTAACATTGTTCCTGAGCAGAATGGATATGATTGGATAACTTCCTTGTCAATCACAGCTGAAGACCATGCCATTGCAAGTGACCAAGTTCAATTTTGTATGCTTAATCATATGTAACAATCCACCTGCCACTCATTGCATTTTGCTGAAGAAATAACCACTTTATTTAGGTGATGTTGCTGTACTTCATGAAGACATTCTTCAAATAAACTATTTGCTGTATTGCACAATATAAACAGACTTTGCTATAAAATACACTGCTGAATTCTTTCTGATCCAAACTCACCATTAATTCATTAGTGGATCCAGTGCAACTCAATGCTGATAGCACGGTCAATAAACATGCTTAAATATTTCTTTTTTCACTGATTGCACGGTTTACTATGTTGAAGGTGCAACAGAAATACAAGTTGTGTTACTGCTCTTGATGTTTTCCAGTAACTCATATAAACAGCAAATGATGCTTCTTGAGTCAAACTACACCAATTAATTAAGACAAAGTAAGAGAGCACCTAGGAAGAAGTTACATTGTTTGGGAAACAAAGGGTGGCAATAAAAAGCGTGCAAAAAGTAATGATGTTGTTTCCCAAAATATAAACGTCCCTTAAATTAGAAATAAATAAATTTCAACATTCTGGTCAAAAAGAAAATCTTAAAGATGCCTATTTTTTGTACTCTGAAAAAAGGCTTCAACTAAATTTGATTTGTTTTTCATATTACACCAATTGGCATCTGTACTGATAAATATTAATGTTCAAAATGTAGGGACAGAACTATTATTACATACAAATAATATGAGGCAGTACTGAAGAATTTTAAAAAGCATTTTTTAAAAACTGAGTGTATTATTGTAAGATTAATACGAGATGTCAGAAAAATTATATTCCCTGTAGTGAGTCATGACTATTGAGGAGTCAGAAGTGCACAAAAAACTATTTGCACATATTCCAGAATATTAGGCACTGTAATCACTGCCAATGAGAACGAAAACAGATGCACAATGTTCTCTTTCATAATAGTTATGAAGCCTGAGACTTAAAAGTTCAAGATTTAAAAATCAATCACTGTAAGAAATGGTGACATTCTGCTGGTTTTTACAAAATTCACAGGACATGTACATTTTTCAACCCAAATTGTGCAAGCAGGAAGTGGCTGCACAACCCACAGTTGGTGTTACTTTTCTTCCTCAGGTCAGTAACAAACCACCTGCACCTGAGCAGATGAAGAAAAAATGAAACCTCAAGAAATTGCAGTTCAGATGGTCTGAACTGAAGCACCATACCACAGAATATTGTTCTCCCTGTGTTAGGACCACAACTGTTTACGATTTACATAGATGATTTGGAGTTGGGGACCAAATGTGTTTCAAAATTCACAGATGACACTAAGATGAGTGGCAGAGCAAAGTGTGCAGGAGGTGCTGAAAGTCTGCAAAGGGATATAGATAATCTAAGTAAGTGGGCAAGGGTCTGGCAGATGGTGTACAATATTGGTAAATGTGAAGCCATCCATTTTGGTAGGAATAACAGCAAAATGGACTATTATTTAAATGGTAAAAAATTGCAGCATGCTGCTGTGCAGAGTATCCTGTGCAGGAATCACAAGGAGATAGTTTGCAGGTCAAGCAGGTAATTAAGAAGGCAATTTTGTCCTTCATTGCTAGACGGATGGAGTTTAAAAATGGCGAGGTTATGTTGCAGCTATATAAGGTGCTGGTGAACCACACCTGGAGTACTGTGTACAGTTTGGTCTCCTTGTTTTAGAAAGGATATACTGGCACTGGAGGGGGTGCAAAGAAAATTCACTAGATTGATTCCTGAGTTGAGAGGGTTGGCTTATGAGGGGAGACTGAATAAGCAGGGCTCCACTCATTGGAATTCAAAAGAATGAGGGGAGAACTTATAGAAACATATAAGATTATGAAGGAAGATATGATAGAAGCAGGGCAGTTGTTTCCACTGGCAGGTGAACCTAGAACTTGGGGGCATGGCCTCAGAATAAGGGTAAGCAGATTTAGGACTGAGTTGAGGAGAAACTTCTTCACACAAAGGTTGTGAATCTGTGGAATTCCCCATCCAATGAAACAGCTGAATGTTTTTAAGGCAAGGATAAAGTTTTGAACAGTAAAGGAATTAAGCATTATGGTGAGTGGGCGGGTTCGTGAAGCTGAGTCCACGAAAAGATCAGCCACAATCTTACTGAATGGCAGAGTAGGCTAAAGGGGCCAGAAGGCATACTCCTGCTCCTATTACTTATGTTCTAATGAATGTACCTCTGAGAGCAGGGACACAGGGAGAGGGACAGGAAGCGCTCACAGAAGAAAGTCCTACGCAGGAAAAAAAAGAGATCAGAAAGAGGTCACAGAAGTTAAAGGAAATTAACAGAGAAGTATGTTCGGAGTTAAAGAGAGAGCTGCAAGGAGCAGATCTGAAGCAAAGTGGGCTTGAGAGAAAAAGATCCAATGATCCAATGAAGCAGCCAGAGGTTGGTGACATTTTACTGCGAGCCTCTAAGAATAGTAGTGTTAATTCACATCTACCAGATACATACTCTGAATTTTGGAATACAATGTAGATCTATGCATTGGTAGAGATATTGCTGAGATAAAGGAATAGTGAATATTTGACTCATCATCTTGCATTTGCATTGAGATTTTCCTCCAATCTTTTTATCTAATGTAATATAATTTATTTCTTTTTTAATAAATAATTAATTTTTTTGGAATTAGAAATTTATCAACATACTCCTGTGAACGTGTTTAGTAATTTCTCTCATGGTTACTGAAAAGAAAATTAGGGTCTATCAAACCAGATTTCATTCAGGGATCTGACTTGTCCAATATTATCAACTGCAATCGTAAAAGAATCAGTAAATTTCAAATAATGCTTTTCACTTTATCTTTTTTGATGTGCTAAGCACATCTTTTTCAAAACTGGACCCATGTGTAGAGGCCCTTCAGCCCATCGAGTCTGCATCAACATGTGAGAAACTCCTGACATCCCACCCAATACCATTTACCAGAACTTGGCCCATAACCTTGAATGTTATGATGTGCCAAACTCATCGAAATATTTTTTTAAAGCTTGTAAGGCCAATAGCCTCCGCCACTCTCCCTGGCTATGAACTGCAGACCAACACCACCCTCTGGTTAAAAACATTTTTCCTCACATCCCTCCTAAACTTTCTGCCTCTCACCTTGAGCTTTTGTCCCTTCGTGACTCACTCTTCAATCAAGGGGAACAGTGACTCCTTATCCACTCTTGTCACGACCTTCATAACCTTGAACATCTTGTCCAGATTGCTCCCTCAGTCTTCTCTGCTTCAATGAAAACAACCCAACTCTTTTCAGAACTTAAATGTTCCATCCCAGGAAGCATCCTGGTGAATCACTCTGCACTCTTTCTAATGCAATCACATTTTCACTCTTAGATTTGTCCCATGTATTCTCATTTCAATATCTCATAATTTTCTCTAAAGAATCCAGAAACCTTTTTATTTAATAGTGCAAGCTGTTGTAAACTTCAAGCATGACCTATTTTGACAGCGAAGTTGAAGTAACTGTTTGAAGTTCAGGGCACAATGTCAAGTATCTTTTCTTACCCTTACAGGACAGCTTCAACCTTTTGGCTAAGATCAAGTGTATATCAACATGCCGTGCTTGGTTAGGTTACATTAGGCTTCATTAGGTTACACTTCAGTTTCATTTGAAGCAATTTTTAAAAGTGGTATCTCAGCCTTTTGGCTAAGATGCAAATGAGATCAAGCCTTAGAGGAGGTGCAATGCCTACTCCAATCATCTTGGATCATGTAGATGAAGCTGAAGACAAGAGGTGAGAGCCCTGTCTTGTCGGCTTGGATCGGGTATGACTCAACTTGTTGAGACTCTGAATTAGACTTGATGTGATTGAATTGGAATGAAAACAAAATAAAAACTTAACATTTAAGTAACTCAAAATCCCCATTACCTACTGGCAAGCCATTCATTCAATATTTCAGCTGCCAGTCATCCTAATCAGAGGGTGATACTCAACCCAGTGTCAGTACTCACCAATACTCACCCCTGAGCTTCATACTATTGTCAGAGGCAAGATGACTGCTGATAATAATTAAAGAAATTAGCAAAGAAATGTGATTTTTAAAAAATGTATGTAGGCTCATAATGACAAAGATTGGGGGATGAGGGGTTGGTGTCAGGCTGTTGGTGGGGGAAGAAGGCATCTTAACAAAAAAGTTCTAATTCCAGGACATGCAGGAAAATGGGACAGTTTCAGATCCATTTTTTGGGGAAGTTCAAACCTACTAAAGTACCCAGCAAATAAAAAAAAAATCGCCTGTGGGGCGGGAAGGAAGGGGGGTATGCTTAAGTTGCCCAAATGCTGGCCGAGAGCAGCAGAGGGCGCCACTGTATACGTGCAGGTTTCCAGCAGCAGAGGCCAGTCACTCAGCCGCTGCTGCTGTCAGCTTGCCTCCCTGGCTTAAACATAGCACTTAGCCCACTTCCCCAGTTATCAC
Organism: Sphyrna mokarran; assembly: GCA_024679065.1. Lineage (NCBI taxonomy): Eukaryota > Metazoa > Chordata > Chondrichthyes > Carcharhiniformes > Carcharhinidae > Sphyrna > Sphyrna mokarran. The sequence continues at coordinate 15,238,652 of JAGIQG010000017.1, read as the reverse complement.
GAGGGTCCGCGGTCTTTTGTGACCATCTGCTCTAATCGGGAATTGGCTGATGGACTCCCTCCAGCATTCTCTTCACCCGCCTATCCCCATGGCCAGTTCCAATTGTCTCCCTCCCTCCCGAACTGATTGCTGATGCAGACGGTATCATCCTTGGCTCATTCATTCATTCAATATAATACAAACACAGGAGAAGTAGTAGGCAAATTACATTTGAATATAATTTAAATAAATTATTCCGCTTCACCCCAGAAATGGGCACGAGGCTGATGTGCAGGATATCAGGTGCCAGTAAGATCGAGAGAGGCAAGAAATCAGGCGTGAACCTGATTTCTTCGCTCTCACACTACCTTACTGGCTCGCCCTGCCCATGTGCTAGTAAGATCGCCCCTGGAGTTTCAGATGGCAGCTGAAGAGTAAATTGAAGGAGAGCTGTTGAAATTAGGTTTAAAATTGTGAAATGCTTCTTTACTTCTGTGCAATATCTGTCAAAACAAGTTGTTACCCATCTATATATATATATCACAGCGTTCTTCCAAAGTAATTTATCATTAGTGCTATGCAGCTGAAATGCAACAAGGATAACATAGAACATAGAACACTACAGCACAAACAGGCCCTTCGGCCCACAAGTTGTGCCGAACACATCAAAACCTACCCAGCCATAGACCTATCTATAACCCCCAATCCCACTGGATCCCATATACTCATCCAGAAGTCTTTTAAAAGACCCCAGCGAGTTCGCCTCGACCACCACCGACGGCAGCCGATTCCATTCACTCACCACCCTCTGAGTGAAAAACTTTCCCCTAGCATCCCCTCTGTACTTGCTTCCCTGCACCTTAAATCTGTGCCCTCTCGTCGCGACCATTTCAGCCCTGGGAAATAGTCTCTGAGAGTCCACCCTATCTATTCCTCTCAACATTTTGTAAACCTCTATCAGGTCGCCTCTCAACCTTCGTCTCTCCAGGGAGAACAGTCCCAGCTCCCTCAACCTGTCTTCATAAGGCATGCCTCCCAATCCAGGCAACATCCTTGTAAATCTCCTCTGCACCCTTTCAATAGCTTCCACGTCCTTCCTATAGTGAGGCGACCAGAACTGCGCACAGTACTCCAAGTGTGGTCTGACAAGGGTCCTATAAAGCTGCAGCATTACCTCCTGACTCCTGAACTCAATCCCTCGATGAATGAAGGCCAGTACACCGTAAGCTTTCTTAACCACATCCTCCACCTGGGAGGCCGATTTGAGAGTCTTATGGACCCGGACCCCAAGATCCCTCTGCTCTTCCACACAGCTAAGACTCCTACCTTTGATAGTGTACTCATTCATCCCGTTGGATCTGCCAAAATGGACCACAACACATTTATCCGCGTTGAAGTCCATCTGCCACTTCTCCGCCCAGTCTTGCATCCTGTCGATGTCATGCTGCAACTTCTGACATCCCTCCAGACCATCCACAACACCACCGACCTTCGTGTCATCGGCGAACTTACTCACCCATCCCTCCACTTCCTCATCCAGGTCATTTATGAAAATGACAAACAGCAAGGGTCCTAGAACAGATCCCTGGGGCACTCCACTGGTGACCGACCTCCATGCAGAAAAAGAGCCATCCACAACCACCCTCTGCCTTCTGCAGGCAAGCCAGTTCTGGATCCACAAGGCCAAAGCCCCTTGGATCCCATGGCCTCTCACCTAACACTCTTCTGTTGAAATAACAAAGATTATTTGCTCAGATATGCCATTAATTAAATGCAATTTAATAAAAAAAAATCCCAACCTTGTTCTTCATCATCAAATATCATAAAAACCAATCTTAAAAAAATCCCAAAGAAATTTCTACCAGCAGCTTCCATGGCTGTTGTCTTCCAATCTACCACCTTATATATTGCTAGCAAGCACATTTACAACATAATTAATCTACATTAAAACATTTACAGAAACATTATCTATTGTTAGAATTCTTTGCACCAACTTTCCGCTGCACAGGTCCATGCACATCTGGGTTTGCATTCTCAAATGTGTAGCTTTCACCTAACTTAAAAAATTCATGTATCATTAGTCACAAGTAAGACTTACATTAACACTGCAATGAAGTTACAATGAAATTCCCCTAGTCACCACATTCCGGTAACTGTTTGGGTCAATGTACCTAACCAAAATGTCTTCAGACTATGGGCCTTCAGTATCCCTTTCATTGTTTTGCGCATTAAAGTCTTGGGTCAGTAGTATCCAGCCTGGTACATTAAAAAACTATTTTACTTTTTATTGCACGTTTAACTGTCATTTAACGCTGGTCTATCTTTATCAACTTAGGAACCAGTGGAAAAGGCAGCCTACATTTGCTTCTACGGGCATCATAGCAAAATAGAGTTCCCCTGAAAGACCATTATCTCATACTTTTGAAAGCTACACATTCGAACATCATGATTTGGAATAATATCCCACAGATATAACAATTAATGTCTCGCACATGGCTGCTCACTTCAAAAAACCATGTTGTGAAATCTTAGCATTCAAGATAAAACTAGAAATTAAATGTGCTTACAAGCTTTTTAATTACATGAAAACAAAAGTATCCAGCTCAACTGACAACATTTTAAAACCATCTACAACAAAGTCTCACATCTGAATCTGAGATTTTGATAAATGTTAACTCAAGCTCCAACCCAACATTACGGCATGGAAACTGCACAATGCAGAAAGCTAGCTGTCTATATTTCAAATAGATATTTGGCATTCCGGTTTATGTTAAGCATTTAGGCACATTATTTTTTTTAAGACGAGTAAGGGGTGACCCCAAAGACCTCCGGTATTTAATAGCCCCATTGCCAGGCATTAAAAAAATGCATTCAAGTGGGAAAAATGAAATAGACTCTGGGAATATGGGGGAACACAGTAAGAAGTCTGACAACACCAGGTTTAAGTCCAACCAATTTATTTGATAGTAAACTCACACAAGCTTTAGAGGGTGTCCTCTTCGTCAGGTGAATGAGGTGTTCACCTCATTCACCTGACGAAGAGGGCAGCCTTGAAAGCTTGTCTGAGTTTACTATCAAAAATAAATCGGTTGGACTTAAACCTGATGTTGTCAGACTTCTTACTGTGTTCACCCCAGTCCAACTCTGGCATCTCTACAATATGGGGAGCCATGTCAAGCAGTGATAGTTCCATTACATTAAAAAAGGTAAGAAAGCCAAGATCCTCCGGACTTCTTCAGAATCATACAGACTCGAGGCGTTGACTCTGTTTCTTTCTCTACCAATCTGCCAGATCTGCTGAGTTTGTCCTGCATTTTCAGATTTCTAGCATCCGCAGTGTTTTGCTTTTATTCTGGTACTGTGCTTGGCTGAATGCATATAACAATGCCCCGTGATTTCTTTTGAAAGCAGAAGAATGAACGTTTCAATCTGATAGTCTATTTAGACTATAACCTATGAATATTTAAAGTCATGATCAACAATGATCTTCCCAATTACGTAGACATGAAAAAACCATGACAAAAGCACTTAAAATTACTTTGGTCATTTTGAAAAACAGCAGTCAATATCCATGTAACTGATATCAATTCAATATCATGACAGACTGAATTGTGACACGTACACACGATAAAGAATCAACCCTCATCACTGAACTCAGCAAAGGCTCTGGCTTTGACCTCTCTCAAGGGCAGTAGAAAGCTCTCAACCAAATCTCGAACAATGTCACCATACACACCACACGTGAAGGATTAGAGGTGACCCAACGTGTAATTATATTCACAAATTACAGAGCACAGAACACATGACATCAACCTGCCTGCTAAGATCTGTTTTAAGAGGCATCTCATTTCCTCACATGGCATCTTAGGAAGACCCTAAATAGGTATCTTGTTATAGCATATCCAGCCACACTGTAGTAGCAGCAGTCTCTAATAATAGATTAAGAACAAACAGTAACAGGAGCATGTACTACTTGTTCATATCTTTTGACACTTGATCCTTTATTTTTCATTGAAAACTTTGTTTTTTTGATAATAATGCTAAACATGGGTAAATATCCACAAATAAAAATTTGCATTCAGGCTCTTGTCTGTCCATCCAGCATGGGATTTCAATAAGTCACCATGACATCAGATGTAGTAGTGATACAAGAAAAAACACTGCTCAGACGTCAACAGGGCATCTGTCATACATTAAGCATGACTGGTAGACATCAGATGCTAACTATCAATTAGTAGTATGGCAAAATAATTGACTTTTACCATTTCATTAAGTCCAAAATGTTTTCAGCACAGATTGATAGAAGACAAGGCAATTGTTCAAACAGTGGACTTGCAGTATTACATTCTTCAACATATATACAGTATGAAATAAGTACAACTTGTATTACTTTGTGTATCATAAATAATACAAATATTTCACATTTTCCAATATTTCTTAAAGCAGCTTTTAATTAATTTGAGTAATTTCTATTCAATTAGATGCACATCTTCAGTAGTGTACAGGGATAAAATCGGTAAAATTTCATAGCCTTGCTGGCTCTTATCCCCAGAGAAACTATACTACCTAAATAATCAGTGAATTTTCGGGCACAGCCGTACTACAAAGATTAATAAGCACTGCTTATTAATCAAGAGGTATTGGGCATGAGATCTACCAAATCAGAACGAAGGTATCCTTCCCAGGAAGCCTATCCAACATGATACAATGGCCTTTAGTATTAGCCTCATGTTTAATGAACTACAACCTAATCAAAATAATTCCAGGAAACTACATTGTGTCAACAGGGCTGGATTGATAGTTAAACAATCATTATTCATCAAATCTTTGGCAAAGCCTTATTACACATTTTAAAAGATTGCCAAGTAGATTAATCTTGTAAGAATGTTTTCAATAGTACATTAAAACTTAATTAGTACTTTCTTGGTCTCCCTCTCAGTTTTTTTGGTACATCTGGGAGAACAAGACATTAAAATGTCTCAGAAATGCATGATGAGGCCCCTTCGATTTTTCAAGTCAGGCCTTTTGGCATTACACGGACTTAAATGCATATAGAGTATGAATTTTTAAAAATTCATTCACAGTAAGTGGGCATTGCTGGTGAGGTCAGCATTTATTTCCACCCTCAGTTACCCTCAAGAAGGTCATAGTGAGCCATCTTCTTCGTTATAACTAAATGGCTTGCTAGGCATTTAGAAGATGGTTCAGGCTCAAATCACTCTGTTGTGGACCTCATGCCAAATGATAACAATGGCAGACTCTCTACATTAGTAAACCAGATGAGGTTGACTGCAATCAGATAAATTATCACCATACTGATACTAACTTTTTATACCAGATTTATTTATAAATTCAAATTCCCCATCTGCCAAATTTCTCAAGTCTCTACCATTACTTGTGGTATCATCTTATCCATTCTTAGTGGCTCCATTCTCATCACAGCTTTTCTTTTTAATTTGGGTGTGTCTGTGAAATATTTACTTTTCCTTTATGTTTTTTGGTCATTTAATTTCACATTTCCTCTTTCCTAATTTCATTACATTCTCTCTCATCATATATTCCTCTGCTGTCTGTACACTTAATGTATGCTTCTTTTCCAACCCTCAATAGTTCCTTTATGCCTTTTTTGTGACTCTCACTAGTGTTTAGTTTGTTCTTTCTCATCAGAATTAGTTTTTCTATACTCCATTGAACACCATTTTAAATACTTTCTATTATTGTTCTACATCATTGTTTGTCAAATTGTTGCCCAATTTATTTTCGCCAAATTCAATTCTTAACCATTTGTGTTGGAGATTGATGATCTTAACATCACTTATGCTATAGATTTGTCCCATTCACAAGCAGCTGAAATTACATTTGTATTGGTAAGAAAATTGATGCTTAGCTATTGTTAATTTTCATCCATCACCAAATCACTAAGATTAAAAGTTAGTTTGAAAGGTCATATTTTGCGCTTCCCCTTCACTGTTTTGTACCCATTCTTTTTAGTGCTTTTCACCTCTTCAGTTCTTTGAGCTTCTTTTACATATTATCAGATTTTCACGGCCAAATAGCCAATTCATTCCTTCAATTTCACTTCCTCAAAAACTCATTCTAACATATTCTTAATTCAACAAAAGCAGGATATGCCACCTCTCATTCCTCACAGATTTTTGTTCTTTTCCTTTTAAAAAGGAATGCACAATCATTTGTGGAAAGATCACAGTCAAAAATCACATTATGTGAAGTCACTCCACTCATATGGTATTTCCTGTATGTATCCACTGACATGAAACATAGGACAGGCTTTTCTTAAACCATGCACTTTTTAAAAATCTAATTGCTCCATTAACTGACATCAAGCATTCACAAAATGACTATGAAAGTTATATTTTCGCTGCTTCTGATTTAAATTTCCCTGCAAATTTCTAATCATACTGGAAGGGTAGAAAGAATTGGTTAACAATTAAGTCAGAATACAATCATTCGAAAGCTATTAATTTGCTGTGGATCTCTCTGTGACTCTATAATTCACAAAGCATTGAGCTGTTTGTAATTTACGCATTCCAAACACTAGCTTGGCTCTGCTGACTATATATTTTGCAATAACTGCTTTTCTTTGTTGCTCTTAATGATGCTGCATTTCGCAGTTTAGACCAAGTTGTATTATTGAATGCTGTATGATTAGCATCTCTCAATTTGTGTTAATGTCAATACTTCAGGTCATCCTCAGAAAATATTCAACATTTATCTGAACATTTGCCACATTTCTGCAACCTTGTAATTGGTAATGTTCTGTTATGATGAATCTGGACTGGTAAAATTTAATGATGGCAGCATTGCAAGGCTTCACAACTCACAGGAAATTGTTGAACTCACAACTGAATGATAGACTAAGATGGACTCCACCTTCCAGCCTGCCAAAAAAGGAACTGGAGTCTAGAACAAAAAAGTAACTGGTCTTTCTTCCCACTGAATAAAAGAGTAGTTGTTTAATGCTGTCCAGATAAGTAATTCCACATCATTCTTCACCTGCTGTATATTAATCCATGATCAGTAAAAACAAAAACCTTCTGTGTACATGCTTTAAATGTTCAGTCATAAACAAAAAGAAATTTATCAATGAGTTTCTTACTAACTTTGAATTAAGTATTCAACCTGTAATATTAAATGGTTTCCCAAAACACAAAATTTGATATGCTAATGTGCTGAAACAGGCATAAACTGATCTTTTTCTTATACAAACAAATTCGCGATTCCAATATCTTGGGGGTATAAATAATAGATTTCAATTGTTCAAACGAGTTACTTAGCCTAACACATACTTCCTTACTACAATAATCTTACAAGATCTTTTCCAGGTCAGTATTTATTTTTAGAGCTGTATCTTATCATCATATAAACACACAATTACATGCATGATATTTCAACTAACTTGGATTTTTTGGAATTGAAATGATTTGATTTTTTCGATTCCATGTATTTTACAATGACAAAGGCATACCTCAGCAACATGTTGTGCAGTCTACCTTTTGAGCTATCAAGACCATATTGCTATATTTGATGCATTGCCAATTAATTGTCTATTTCTGATACAACTGAGAACAAAGTAAATATTGGCATAAAATCATGGTGAAGACTTTAAACAGTTATTGTTCACGGCATACTGACTCAGCAAATCTAAATAGTTTGATTTCCTGACAGGAAATGAATTCCCACTTTGTCTATCACAGGTCCCTTGTGCAAAGAACACAAAATCTTCCCTTGGAATAGTATTGCATTTACAAGTGCATAAAAAAACTATAATCACTGCTCAGAGGAATGCATTACTTATAGTAAGGCCAGAAGTGTCCAAGACACATGGGCACTAAATTGCTTCATTATCCAAAAGTAATATTAGTTCACTTTGAATAAGTGAAATTAAGTTACACATCATTAACAAATTGAATACAGGGTTATTAAATTTTCAGAATATAATTTTTTTAGAAAGTCTTTTGGCATTGCCTGCTTCTGCCAAGTATTCAGCTGTAATTGCCATCCTTGACAACTTAAAAGCACATATGTATTAAAAATAAATTGAGAGAATTGTTACAATTCTTATATTTCTTTCTCCTTATCTCATCACATCTCACATACATAGTTGTGTGTAAAATCTAATAATTGTACCAAATGAAGTTCAGATAAAAGATATACAGCAAAAAAAATGGGTTAGGATTCTCCCAAAAAAAACTAAATGGACAACAGGACAGAATATCCCACCTGTTTTTTGGGTGTACTTACACGAATGAATCTCTAACACTCTGAGCAATACAGAGTGTTCCAAAGTGATTCATGCTGGAAAGTGGGGGGCAGGGCCTCATCCCGCCTGAGAGGCTGGCAACAGAGCACTGAGCAGGAACCGTACATGTGCCAACCTCCTGGGGGGCCTCAATGGTCTCTGTCCCCATCAGCAAGGGAAGTACATCTGTTTCATGTTAGTGGGGAGCAGCTGTAAACCTCGCTGATGGGACAGGGGTGGGGGGGCAATCCCAGACCCACTAATTCTATGGGATTTACATATGATAATTATGTGATTACATCAGAAAAAGGGATGTGAAAAACTTGCTATTGGCCAGATGCTAGTTGCGAGTCCCACCAGAGGCCCCCGCTGATGTTTCTGCATCACAACACCAGGGACCCAGGTTCAATTCTGGCATTGGGTGACTATGTGGAGATTACATGTTGTCCTAGTGTCTGCATGGGTTTCATCCAGGTGTTCTGGTTTCCTCCCACAGCCCAAAAGTTAAATGGAATAGCCACGGTAGGCGGATGAGGTTATAGGAATAGGATGAGGGACAAGACCTGGGTAAGATACTTTGTCAGAGAGTCAATGCACACTCTATGCACTGTAGGGATTCTATGATTCATGCTCTATGGCTGTGCAGTGAAGGGAATTTCAATGATCAAGATAAAAATCATGACAAGATAAAAGGCTAATATTCATGATGTATTAGCAGCAAGAAATGGCAAGATGAGAATGATCACAACTTGCACTTCAATAGTTTATTAGTAAAGCACAAAATGCTTCACCTTTCAATCAGTGTCACAGCTACACAGTTTCTTAATTCAAGTAACAGATAACTATTGTAATTGCGCTTTTAAGGAACTGTGACAAATCATTTTATCACAATTTGTCCTGGATTTTATATTCCGTTCTTCAAATACAATCTAGAATGGACTCTTACTATATTGGAACCAATAATAAAAAAAGCACAGTGCAAATATTTAGTCCTTTTATTATTTAATGTATAATCACTGGCAACTTTAACTACCAAAGTTTTCCACTGGTGCTTTTTGTGTTGCACACAAAAGCTCTAACTTACCAATATTTTAAAGTGATTCTCTTGGGGAATATGGAAAATGGCTTGTTGACCTGCAGTTTAGCCCGAGCTATGTGAGATGATGGACCTTTATGTCCATTGGCATATATGCCAATTTTGTATTGCTTGTTTTAATCTACCGCTTCCCATGCTTGGTGCAACAGGTTTTTATGTAGCATCATTTGAATCCTTTGATGAAGGTCCCAAAGTATATGCCTACAAATTACTTGTAGCTACGACTCTCTTAAATTGTGTGCCTCTCTAAGTCTTTGAAGAGGATTTTGAAGACCTTATTTATAAAATGGGCTTTCTCTGGGACAGAGTGTTTGGAAGTGCTGGTGGCTGAGTGTGAAATTTTTCAATTTGCTTTTTTTTCCCTCTCTTTTTGAGTGCTTTTTGCTGCTGTAGTTAGGTGTGGGGCTAGCTGGGAAGGGAACCAGGGAGTATAAAAAGAAAGTTGCAGTAGACAGCGGGCAGCAGAGTGAGTAGGGAAGTAGAGTGAGATATAAGGGCTTTGGCTTGTGGGGCTTGGGTGAGAGCAGGCTTCGGCAAAGTGAGCTACACCTTCAAAGGTGTTCATGACAATGGCAGGGATTAAGGGAAGATGCCTCACCTATGTACGGTGTCATATGTGGGAGTTCCTGGAGGCAAGACCTCTCCCAAAAGTCCACATATGCGTCAAGTGTTTGGAGCTGCAGCGTCTGAGGACTCGGGTCAAGCAACTAGAGCAGCAATTGGAAGATACATTTCTAGTCAGGGAGAACGAGACAATCATGGAAGGGAGGCAGAGTAAGGTGGTGGACCCGGAGCCTAAGGGAGGGGAACCTGATCCTTACAGGTGGATTACTGTAAGAAAGGGGAAAAAGGAGAGGGGAGACAGTCCAAAGATTTCCCCAGTGGCAGTCCCCCAAAATATTGAGGGTGGAGGGTTAAAAAAGGCAAGGCACGAGGACCAGAGTACCTCAAAGGGGAGGAAAGGGGCGAAAAGGGAGCTAGTGGTGGGGGATGGGAGGGTTAGAAGAATAGACAGGCGCTTCTGTGGTCCAAGGCAGGACTCCAGGATGGTAGTGTGCCTCCCTGGAGCAGGGGTGCAAGATGTGTCGAACATGGTAGAGGGCATTTTGAAGGGTGAGGGGACCCAGGTGGATGTGATTATTCACGTAGGAGAGAAGGATGTAGGAAGGAAGAGCAGGGAGGATATATGAAGGCAGTTCAGGGAGTTGGGGGGTAGGCTGAAGAGCAGGGCCTCGAGATCTCAGGGCTGCTTCCAGGGCGGGTAATAGCGGAGCCAGGAGAAATGAGATCCTACAGCTGAATGCGTGGCTGAAGGACTGGTGTAGGGCAGAGGGTTTCGTATTTGTGGATAACTGGGAAGTCTTTGTGAAAGAAGGGCACCTGTATAGAAGGGATGGGGAACACTTGAATGGGAAGGGCGTGAATATCTTAGCTGGGAGGTTAGCTGGAGTGTTTCGGCAGGATTTAAACTAATATGGAGGGGGGGAGGGGCTGAGACCGATAGCTCGGTAGAGAGCGAGATGGGAGATAGACTAAGCTTGGATGAGAAGAAATACACCGGGGAGAAGGAGGTTCCGAGTGGGCTTGGAGGTCTGGAGTGTGTCTGTTTCAATGCGAGGAGCGTAACGGGAAAAACGGATGAACTTAGGGCCTTAATGTTTGCGAGGAACTTGGATGTGGTTGCGGTGAAGGAGACGTGTTTAAAGGAAGGGGAGCAGTGGCAAATGAACATTCCTGGGTATAAGTGTTTCAGGTGTGACAAAGGAGGGTCCAGAAGAGGTGGAGGAGTGGCGTTGTTAGTTAAGGAGAGCATCACGGCGGTGCAGAGGGAGGACAATACAGAGGAGTTAGGAGCTGAGTCGCTGTGGGTGGAGTTGAGGAATAGAAAGGGGGCAATTACTGTGCTAGGGATGTACTATAGTCCACCCAACAGCCTGCGGATAGTTGAAGAAAGCATATGTAAATTTTGGATAGGTGCAGAAAGAACAGAGTCGTTATAGTGGGAGATTTTAATCTCCCTAGGGCAGATTGGAAAGTACCTAGAGCTGGGGGTTTGGATGGGGAGGAATTTATAAAACGTGTACTGGAAGGATCGTTGGAGCAGTATGTGGCTAGCCCGACTAGAGAAAGGGCTATATTGGATTTAATTCTAAGTAATGAGCCAGGGCAGGTGGTTGATGTTGTAGTAGGGGAACATGTGGCTAACAGTGACCACAATTCTGTCTACTTTAGGATACAGATGGAAAAGGATGCTTGTTGCCCTAGGGGGAGGGTGCTGAATTGGGGGAAGGCTAACTATGGTCAGATTAGGCAGGAACTTATGGAAACTGATTGGGAACGGTTGTTCGAGGATAAGTCCACGCTAGGCATGTGGGACTCTTTCAAGGGAATACTGAAAATGTTGCAAGATAAATATGTGCCGGCTAAGAGGAAAGACGGGAAAGGTAGGATTAGAAAGCCGTGGATTACAAGGGATATTGAGGACTTGGTTAGGAAGAAAAGAGAGGCGTATAATATGTCAAAGCAGCTGGGAACGGAGACAGAGTTGGAGGAATATAGAGAGAGTAGGAGGGAGCGCAAACAGGGAGTTAGAAGGGCAAAAAGGGGGCATGAAATGTTTTTGGCGGATAGGAGTAAGGAAAATCCAAAGGCTTTTTACTCCTATGTTAGGAATAAAAGGGTGGTTAGAGGAAAAATCGGACCTCTTAGGGACAGAGGAGGGGAACTGTGCTCAGAGCCCGAGGGGGGAGGTATATGATAAAGGGTAGACCTATTAAGAGTATAAAAACGCAGAGGGATCTGGGGTGCAGGTGAACAAGTCTCTGAAGGTGGCAGAGCAAGTGGAGAAGGTTGTGAAGAAAGCATATAGTATGCTAGCCTTTATAGGAAGGGGTATAGAGTACAAGAGCTGGCCTTTAATGTTGCAGTTGTATAAAATGCTGGGTAGACCTCATTTGGAATACTGCATCCAGTTCTGGTCGCCCTACTACCGGAAGGACGTGGAGACTCTGGAGAGAGTGCAGAGGAGGTTTACCAGGATGCTGCCTGGTCTGGAAGGTCTGAGTTATGAGGAGAGATTAGGCAAATTGGGACTGTTTTGCTTAGAAAGACGTAGACTTAGAGGTGTACAAGTTTTTGAAGGGGATAGATAGAGTAAACAAGGTTAAGATTTTTCCCAGGATGGACTCAAATAGCACGAGGGGTCACGGGCATAGGGTGAAGGGGGTAAGGCATAATTTCGATGCTAGAGGGAGTTTTTTCACAGAGGGTGTTGGGGGTGTGGAATGCGCTGCCAAGTAAAGTGGTGGAGGCAGGTACTCTGGAGTTATTTAAGAGATACTTAGATGGGCACATGAACAGAATGGGAATGGAGGGGTATAGAAAACTGATTTAAAATAGGGATCATGAGCCTTGGGAGTCCCTGGGAAGTGTGTAAATAGATGATGATATTGATGTACTTGTTTTTATCCTACAGGTGCTTTGGTCCACCTTGTTGTCTAACGAGGGGCATACACGCGATGGGTCGTGAGAGGGCTGCTCTTGGATTTTTTTAGAGTATCCTAGTGCTTCACGTCGTTAGTGTACGCTTGACCTGGACCATTTGATGGGCAACACGACAGCTCAGTGACTATCGCTGTGCTGTGCAGATACATGGATTTGGGCCTGTGTCTGTGGGAGTTTGCGCATTCTCCCCGTGCTTGCGTGGGTTTTCTCCAGGTGCTCCGGTTTCCTCCCACATCCCAAAGATGTGCTCTTAGGCTAATTGGCAAAACAAATTCTCCCTAAATTGTCTCAAATTTGGTTTTTAATCCATAGGTCTATAAACATGGACAGGGATTGCAGGTAGAGATGGGAACATCAGGGTGGCAGCGCGGGCTTGTTGGGCCGAAGGGCCTGTTTCCCATGCTGTTTTGTTCTTTGAGGGAATGGGGGAGATCCTGAATGAATACTTGGTGTCGGTATTCACAAAGGAGAGGGGCTTGTTGACTGCTCCTGTCTCTGAGGGAGCTGTGGACCAGTTGAGGGAGCTGTGGACCAGTTGAGGGAAATATCGATACCGAGGGAGGAAGTGTTAGAGCTTCTAGGTAGCATTAAAACTGAAATCTCCGGGCCCTGATGGCATTTATCCCAGGCTGCTTAGGGAGGTGCGAGGTGAAATTGCTGATGCAAATCTTTGTCTCTTCTTTGGACACAGTTGAGGTCCCAGAGGAATGGAGAATAGCTAATGTTGTACCGTTGTTTAAAAAGGGTAGTAGGGATAACCCTGGAAATTGTAGGCTGGTGAATTTGACATCAGTGGTAGGGAAGCTGTTGGAGGGGATTCTTAGAGATAGCATGTATAGGCACTTCGAGCGTTGTGATCTGATTAGGGATACGCAGCATGGATTTGTTAAGAGGAGATCATGCCCTACTAATCTGGTAGAATTTTTTGAGGAGGTGACGAAAACAATGGACGAAGGGCGAGCCACTGATGTCGTCTATACGGATTTTAGTACGGCATTTGACAATGTCCCTCATGGGAGGTTAGTGGATAAGGTCAAGGCTCATGGGATACAAGGACAGGTAGCTAGATGAATAAGGAACTGGCTTAGTAATAGGATGATGTAAAGATGCCGGTGTTGGACTGGGGTAAACTCAGTAAAGTTTCACAACACCAATTTTAAATCCAACCAATTTATTTGATAGTAAATTCACGAGCTTTTGACACTATGTGCCTTCGTCAGGCAAATGCAGTGTTCTGGTCTACAATAGCACTCATACCAACACAGTCAGTCATAGATTGCTGATTAGAATGCGAATCCTTACATCTAACCTGCTATTCAAGTGTTAAAATGGCTAACAATGTGTGTGAAGGGAATCCTGAGCATTGGTTAGAGAATTGTGTATTTTCTCCAGACAGCACTCAACACTCTGATAAAAACCTTTGATCAGAACACCCTCCGGGCTCTCATTCCACGTACTCTCCGCATTGGAGATCTCTACTGCCTCCCAAAGATACACAAGGCAAACATACCGGGCCATCCCATCGTATCGGGCAATGGGACCTGTGTGAGAATCTCTCCGGCTATATCGAGGGCATCCTGAAACCCACTGTACAGAGAACCCCCAGCTTTTGTCTTGACACTACGGACTTCCTACAGATGGAGCAGTTGAACCAGGGACACTCCTTGTCACAATGGATGTCTCAGCGTCTACACCAACATCCCCCACGACGATGGTATTGCTGCAACTGCCTCAGTACTCAATGCCAACAACTGCCAGTTTCCGGATGCAATTTTACAACTCATCCGCTTCATCTTGGACCACAATGTCTTCACCTTCAACAATCAGCTTTTCATCCAGACACACGGAACAGCCATGGGGACCAAATTTGCACCTCAGTATGCCAACATCTTCATGCACAGGTTCGAACAAGACTTCTTCACCACACGAGATCTCCAACCAAGGTTATATACTAGATACATTGATGACATCTTTTTCCTTTGGACTCATGGTGAACAATCATTGAAACAACTGTATGATGATATCAACAAGTTCCATCCCACCATCAGACTCACCATGGACTATTCTCCAGAATCAGTTGCATTCTTGGACACACGCATCTCCATCAAGGACGGTCACCTCAGCACCTCACTGTACCGCAAACCGACAGACAACCTCACAATGCTCCACTTCTCCAGCTTCCACCCTAGACACGTTAAAGAAGCCATTCCCTATGGACAAGCCCTCTGTATACACAGAATTTGCTCAGATGAGGAGGATCGTGACAGACACCTCCAGACGTTGAAGGATGCCCTCGTGAGAACAGGATATGGCGCTCGACTTATTGATCGACAGTTCCGACGTGCCACAGCAATAAACTGCACTGACCTCCTCAGAAGACGAACACGGGACATGGTGGACAGAGTACCCTTTGTTGTCCAGTACTTCCCCGGAGCGGAGAAGCTACAACATCTTCTCCAGAGTCTTCAACATATCATTGATGACAATGAACATCTCGCTAGGGCCATCCCCACCCCCCCACTACTTGCTTTCAGACAACCGCACAACCTCAAACAGATCATTGTTCGCAGCAAACTACTCAACCTTCAGGAGAACAGTGACCACAATACCACACAACCCTGAAACAGCAACCTCTGCAAGACATGCCAGATCATAGACATGGACGACATCATCAAACGTGAGGATACCATTCACCAGGTACACGGTACATAACTCTTGCAACTCGGCCAACGTTGTCTACCTAATAAGTTGCAAGAAAGGATGTCCCGAAGCATGGTACATTGGGGAGACCATGCAGACACTACGACGGCGGATGAATGAGCATTGCTCAACAATCACCAGACAAAACAGTTCCCTTCCTGTGGGCGAACACTTCAGCAGTCATGGGCATTCAGCCTCCGACCTGCGGGTAAATGTTCTTCAAGGGGGCCTTCGGGACACACGACAGCTCAGAGTCGCTGAGCAGAGACTGATAGCCAAGTTCCGCACACATGAGGACAGTCTTAATAGGGATCTTGGCTTCATGACACACTATCTGTAACCCCTGTAACTTGCCTGGGTTAGCAAAAAACCTCACTTACTGTGCTGTCTGGAGAAAATACACAATTCTCTAACCAATGCTCAGGATTCCCTTCACACACATTGTTAGCCACTTTAACACTTGAATAGCAGGTTAGATGTAAGGATTCGCATTCTAATCAGCAATCTATGACTGTCTGTGTTGGTATGAGTGCTATTGCAGACCAGAACACTGCATTTGCCTGACGAAGGCACATAGTGTCGAAAGCTCGCGAATTTACTATCAAATAAATTGGTTGGATTTAAAATTGGTGTTGTGAAACTTTATTTAGTAATAGGAGACATAGGTGAGATAAGACTTGAGCAGCAGAGTTTTGGATGACTTCCACTTTGTGAAGGGTAGAGTGCTTAGAGTTAACTGAGACATAAATGAGGGTTTCAGTGGCTGATAAGTTGAGACAGGGTGAAGTCAGGTGTTGTTACAGAGGTGAAAGTAGGCACCTTAAATCATGAAGCATGTATTAGGATCAATATACCTCACTAAGATTACAGTCTGGTTTGATCTCAGAATGTTGCCAGAGGGATGAAGTTGATAGCTGCGAAAGGAGTTTGGAGCAGGACCTGAAAACAATAACTTTAGACTTCCCAATATTTAACTAGACAAAGTTTCCTCATATCAGATAAGCAGTCCGATGACTTAGGAACAGCAAAGTAAAATTTCTGTTCCTGTTGCCATGTACTTTAGTACCAGAATTTAAAATTTAAAGTCCTGTCCTGAAGCAATCTCCTTAATACCAATCTAACTTTTTCAAGGATTTGTTAGATTCTTTCCTCAAGATGACTGCAGTATAATGAAAGGTAATAAATCTGAAAGCTTGAAATTACACTAACATTCCTCATTTGTTGATTCAGTCATTAACAGCAAGTCACCAGGTTTTCTTCCTGACATATGAAAAATACAGTAACAGTAAGTAAAAATATAAAGATAAAAGTTGACCTCATGTTCCTCCTCCCAGGAAATGCAATGTTTATTGTCCAAATTCAAATGTTAATGATTTTCTCCCAATTTTGGGATGACCCGGGAGTAGTAGAAAAGGGGATGTCCTGGGTAATCAGGAAGGAAGGTGACTGTGGTACTGGAGGGGCAGACCAGAGTGGGAGGGAGGAAAAGAATTACATGGCCCCAGAGTGGTAAGTGAAGATGCCAAAATCTGACAAGGCCCTCAGATTGAGGTGCTCCCACCCCTTCCTACTTGAGATGAAGAAAAGTTTATTTGCCTGTTTCCCACCCAATATGCATCTGCTCCTGCCAGTTTAAAATTGAGAATTGGTGGGAAAAGATCCTTAATTGACAGTTTGGTGGCCCTGAAATTGCATGTGGATCCAACAGAGAGCCTAGGGGGAATCCTGACTATGCAAATGTGTGCCCCCTGCCCCACCCCCCACACACACACGCACCTCAGAACCTGCCTGGGGGGACGGGACTAATATTCCGCCTGATGTTTCAAAACTACTTCACTGGTTTTAAAGTACCCTTTGACAGCCTGTTCTGAAAGCTTTTGGTGTTTGCTACAAATAAACCTACTGGACTTTAAGCTGGTGTTGAAACTTCTTTCTGTTTTTACCCCAGTCCAATGCAGACATCTTCACATCACCGCTTCAAAGGAGCAGTGGATGGGTTGATGATTGATAACTTTCCCAATTAATAAATGAATGCATGGGGACTACTTGTTACAATACGAAAATGGAATTCTTGAAGGATTCTGCAATTTGTTTCTGCATATATCTCTTAGATGCTTATTCTTTCTCAGACTTTGATCCACTGTCCTATTTGATTATAGATAAATGACGGAAAATAATATTTTCTTTCCAAAATCATTTCTATTCAGTTGAAAAATTCAAATTAATGTCAGAATATTTTGCCAAAGTATTTGATCTCATTGCTGTTGTTCTGAATGCTTTTCCATTTCATGAAGAATCAACGTACACAAGGGAAGGGGATGGGAAATAGGCAGCTCTGGGCGAATCCGCTTCCATCTGCTCCTTGATGGTGTATGCCGGGCTGAGGTTGGTGGTAACGGGCAGTGGGTTTCCTCTGGTCACGGCTCAGGGCGGTATTGCTGGAGCTCCTGTGGCGGATGCGAGTTAACTTGGAAAGTTTTGCGGTGGGTGGATGAGTGGTTCTGCGTTTCAGGCCCGAAGAATGAAGACCATTCTTAGTAAATAGATTGTTGACATTCCTGAATGTTGATGTGACTTTGAAAGCCACATTAACCTGGAACTCAGCCTCCTTGACACCAAGAAAAAGAAGCTTTGAGTTGACAAATGGTGGAGTAACAGAAAAGATTTGCCATGGTGCGGACAATCTGCAGTCACGTGCAGAACATGATCAAAGGTGTCACCATAGGTTTCTGTTACAAGATGAGATCAGTGTACACTTATTTCCCCATTAACATGGTTGTTCAGGAAACAGGAGCTCTGGTAGAAACTTCCTGGGAGAAAAGTATATCCATAGAGTTCGTATGAAGCCATGTGTTTCATGTGTAGTTTCCCAGGCCCAAAAAGATGAGCTAGTCCTTGAGGGAAATGACATTGAACTCATGTCAAATGCTGCTGCCCTGATTCAATAGGCAACAGTCAAAAACAAGGATATCCGAAAATTCTTGGATGGTATTTATGTCTCTGAGAAGGGTGCAGTTGTTGACACTTCAGCATACACATAACGGATTAAAGCTGCTTTCATTCAACAAGCAGCAATAGTGGGGGAAAAAAAGGAGTACATCAGCAAGATTAAACAGATAGTTAGAATCTACAGTGCAGAAGGTGGTCATTTGGCCTCAGGACTGCACCAACAATAATCCCCGTAACCCCACATATTTACTCTTCTAATCCCCCTGACATTAAGGGGCAATTTATCATGGCCAATCAATCTAACCCACACATATTTGGAGTGTGGGAGGAAATGGGAGCACCTGGAAGAAACCCACGCAGACACAGGGAGAATGTGTAAAATCTACACAGTCACCCAAGGTCGGAATTGAACCATGGGTCCCTGGCACTGTATGGCAGCCATGTTAACCAATATGCCATCCCTGTTAAAAAAGATTGATCTTTAAAAAAAGTTCAAAACCACAATACCAAAAAGAAATGCTTAAATTCACTTTTTCATTGAAATTTACTGTTTATTGATGATAACAACTTTAATTGTAATCTGTAAGAGCAAGTGACTTAATTGTGTATTGAATATGTAGTTAATGGCCAACACATCTAATGCCCAAAGAGTATTTGATTATGAAGCACATCATGCCAATTCCAATCCTGTCCAAACTATATGTATTGGCAGAATTAAAGAGATAACTTGAAGGGTGGGACATCCGAATGTCTTCTTCCACTGAAGACACAGACAAGAGGTACTGCCTTAATTAAAAAGAACTAAAAAAGTGAAGTGGTTGTAGCCAATGCTTCCTGTAAACCAGGAAGCAATCAGAAACCATCCTCACCCATGCAGTCATGCACAAGTTGGCCCCTTCAAGTTGCCATCATGTGCAGTATGCAAAAAAGGGACCATGCACTCCCCCAAAGTTGAAGGTATATCCTTGACAACAGGGTTAAATGGTTAAAGCAATTCTGTTTTAAATTTCTAACAGCAGAACCATTATGGAACAACTGACCTGAAAAACAAAACAAAACAAAAATAAACAGAGCCAAGGAGTGGCCCAGCAGTATAAATACATAGCTCTATTCAATCCTTCTCCATAAACTTAACAAAACCTTTATGGCACCTAATGCTTAAATCTTCAAGTGGAGAAAAGCTTGAAAAGACTGATCCTTAAGATAACACCAGATGTCCTGTGGCTCACAGTAAGTCAGAGAACACATTGTTTTAAAATGATTGAAGTATGTTAACGTAACTAATTTTATATAGTTGACCTGTTGCTATGTTGCTCATGAACAAAATTAAACCTGTATTTTTGTCACCAATTCTCTCTCTCCACCCCACTATTTTTCTTTCTCCTTGATAAAGTTTGCTCCAAGCACCAAATTCAAGCATCAAATCCAATTTCAGATATCGTCACTAAAAGAGAACTAAAGTCTAAATATTTATGGAACAGTGGATAAAAAAAATTGTCAATACTAATATTTTGTTTGGTGTAAAAATGAGCTGGCTAAATGATGAGCCCCAAAAATACATGCAAGCAAATTTAATTAGCCATTGCATGCTATGGAAATACAATTTAAGCTCCAAATCTCAAGAGCAGAAGAAAATTATTGGTGGTAATTTCAAAATAAATGTGTAGATTAATCATTTCTGCAAGATTATGTAAATGCACTGTATTAGGAGTGAATATACATATACTATATACAAAGTATACTCTATAGTAAAGTGATTTTAAAGTTGCTAGCAAGTTGGAAAAATACACCAGAGATTCAATAAGCTTGTGTGTCAGTTGCCATTTTTGACTCAAGTTTGGAAAAATATCAAATTTGATTGATTGGCTTGTGGATTACTTGTTTCCGGCTAGTAGCTTCCCAACCATCTTCCTTTATTAAAATTCAGAAAGAGAAGTTACAACATTTAAACATTAATTTAATCTTTAATACTGAATCTGTGTTGCTGAAAAGATTTACTTTTTCCTAATGAAAATAAGAGAACCCATCTATTATTACTGCAATAGGATCATGCCCAATACAGCTGCAAAGGAAATGACATCACAACAAAAACAGCAATAGAATTAGGAATTACTGGTTTCATTCACAGCTGCACAGAACATTTGTGGGGCAAACCTGTACTTTTCCTTTTTGTTTTCATTCTCTGGAAAAACACAAACCTAAATTAAAACATTTGTGATAGTTTACTCAGAAAAACAAATACGATAAGAATAAGAAACAGATATGTAGAAATGTTGAAAGCTGAAACTAAGCAGTTAATAACCTTAAGAGTGTAGCACACGTCAATCTTAGAACCAAAATTCTCCATTATAGAATCAGGGTAATGCCATAAAAGTAATCAAGTGGCTGAATATACTTCTAATACATTCCCCTAAAGTCAAAACTCAAATTGTTTATATTGTCTGTTAGGTTCTTCAAAAAAATGTGGGTGTCTTGAATGTCTAAAAGTATATGAAACACAGTCAACATTGTCAGCATATACGAGAAATCCTTAATCAAGCAAACCAAAATTAAACCAATATGCTGGCTATGCAGCCACATTTTCTTTGAGGTAACTGACATTCCATGACAAAAGCTTGCCTGGTTGAGAGCAAAGGATATATTTTACAGCATTCATGCATCTTGTAGTATTCACAGAGAACAAATCCAGCTTTGATAATATCCATGATTTATGCTGTTATTCTAACTCACTTCAATCATATTTGGATTCATCATACACCTAGTTACCTATAACTTTTCATCTGGGACAGCCAGTTTACCCTCAGAAGCAAATTTCCTGCACATCCTATAATTGTCTGGTCCTCTCTCCATGGCTCACTGGAACAATTAAACATGTGATATCACATATTGACCAGCAAATTTAATGCAAGCCCTCTGCAACCTACATAATCAGGCTATCCTTGATGCAGGGAAGTATTCACAAATTCACAGTAGTTCATCTGACCATTAATCAGACAGATATAGAGATGTGGGCACATTGTCATGAATTGGATAAGTGAGGCAAGGATTATATGCTTAGCACAATTACATAGATCTTTCCAACAAATTGGGGCAATCTTGACAAAAGTATAACAGGCATATGTTCTTCAAAGGCCCTGAACTAGAAATATTTTTCCCTTTGTTTCCAGCTATACATTTGCGACCAGTGTAACTAAACCAAAGTCACAATTGAAATTTAAGAAAATATGCGTCTAGCTCTAGAGCATCATCATTGACAATGCATAACGTCAGTTAAAAACTGAAAAGGTACTCACTTGCATTAACTAAGAAAAGTGTTTTAATTTAGGGAGATTTCTGTCGCCAATACAAACATTTCAACAAAGCACAGGAAATTTACATTACCCAAAATCAAACGTACATGGGAACTAAACATAATCTTTTGTAGATTTTTGCACTGTGAATACAATTAGTGAGAAAAATGGTTTATAGTGATGTCAATAGAACAGGAAGGGACATTATATGACAGGACACATGGCAGGCAGGGGAAGCACACTTCCTGACCTCAGTCATGGCCAACATGAAAGATACAAATATTTAAAACAAATTCCTCATTAAGATATGATCCCAATTTCAAATTTTAGCTAACTTCAATCGTTGGTTTCTCTTTTCCTCTGCCCACACAACTATAGTACACTAAGTTCATGTTTTCTCTAACATACTCCAATGTTGATAAATTAGTAATTTTCAGCTTCTCTTTTTAAAAAAAGGCTATTTTTTCCTGAGTTGATTTTTTTCTCTCACTTGCACTCTTCATCTATTCTAGAAGCAAGGATCACTAAATGGAGTAGCTATTCTAGAACAGGTTACAAAAGGGACAAATGATGCTGGCAATCACACAATGTTGTTACAATCAGGAGAGAAGGGGATGAATGATTCCCCTCTTTTCCTTCTTCTCATTAGAGCAGTTTTTTTTAAATGGATATGTATACCAATTTATGAACTTTTACTGTCTACATACTGTGACCATAAAAGAAGTGGATTTTAATGGATTAGAGAGTAGGAAGAATAAATTAATGTAGAGTCCTGCCCAATTAATGGGCTGTCTACACGCTGACAGTCGATGACTTGGCCCCACTTCTTTCAGCATCAAGGCAGCATAACATTGTCTGTTAACAGACAAGACAGCCAAGGCAGCGTGAACGAGAGAAGGGTTCAAACCAGAGTCTTATTCTTTTAGTGTCACAATTGTTCTGCGGAGAAGACAGGAGTACAAACACAGAAAGGGCTGGCTTTTTACACAGTCTTCTCTTTCCAAGTTTCCTGTACCTCAAATATGGTTGTAGCTAATGTATTCTTGCTACCTTGATTAGATCATGGCTGGGAATTCCTGTTTCACCCGGGGTCCCATTGTCCAAGTGATTATAACTAATGGGTTGTCTCCAACCAGCCAAGTACTCAAGTGAATGTCTGGATATTTTGTTAATAAGCTAGTTTGCAGACTGGTTATCTCCACTTCAACAAATTTGGAATGTAGAACGTACAATGATGCAAATACGCAGCCATCTTTGAAGTAATCCAAAATCGCTGGATTAACACTTCTTTTCAATAAAACTAGTTAGTAAAATCAAAAATAATGTTTTGATATAGAGCAGAGGAGGGGAACTGTGCTTAGAGCCCAAGGGAATGGCGGAGATCCTGAATGAATACTTGGTGTCAGTATTCACGAAGGAGAGGGGCTTGTTGACTGCTCCTGTCTCTGAGGGAGCTATGGACCAGTTGAGGGAAATATCCATACCAAGGGAAGAAGTGTTAGAAGCTTCTAGGTAGCATTAAAACTGATAAATCTCCAGGGCCTGATGGCATTTATCCCAGGCTGCTTAGGGAGGTGCGAGGTGAAAATGCTGGGCCTCTGACGCAAATCTTTGTCTCTTCTTTGGACACAGGTGAGGTCCCAGAGGAATGGAGAATAGCTAATGTTGTACCGTTGTTTAAAAAGGGTAGTAGGGATAACCCTGGAAATTATAGGCCGGTGAGTTTGACATCAGTGGTAGGGAAGCTGTTGGAAGGGATTCTTAGAGATAGGACATATTGGCACTTAGAGCATTATGATCTGATTAGGGATACGCAGCATGGCTTTGTTAAGGGGAGGTCGTGCCTTTCGAATCTGGTTGAATTGTTTGAGGAGGTGACGAAAACAGTCGACGAAGGGCAAGCTGTTGATGTTGTCTATATGGATTTCGGTAAAGCGCTTGACAAAGTCCCTCATGGGAGATTAGTTGAGAAGGTCAAGGCTCATGGGATACAAGGACAGGTAGCTAGATGGATGAGTAACTGGCTTAGTAATATGAGATGGAGAGTAATAGTGGAAGAGTGTTTTTCTAGCTGGAGGTTGGTCACTAGTGGTGGTACTGGGGCCTCTTCTATTTGTAATATATATAAATGACTTGGAAGAGGGAGTAAGTGGAGTGATCAGCAAGTTTGCAGATGATACAAAGATGGCTGGACTTGCAGATAGCGAGGAGATTGTCAGGCGATGCAGCAGGACATAGATAGGCTGGTACCTTGGGCAGATAGATGGCAGATGGAATTTAATCCTGATAAATTTGAGGTGATGCATTTCGGGAGAAAGAATGTAGGGAGGAGGTATATGATAAAGGGTAGACCTATTAAGAGTACAGAAATGCAGAGGGACCTGGGGGTGCAGGTGCACAAGTCTTTGAAGGTGGCAGAGCAGGTCAGAAGGTTGTGAAGAAAGCACATAGTATACTAGCCTTTATAGGAAGGAGTATAGAGTACAAGAGCTGGCTTTTAATGTTGCAGATGTATAAAACGTTGGTTAGACCTCATTTGGAATACTGCGTCCAGTTCTGGTCGCTTTACTACTGGAAGGACGTGGAGGGTCCAGAGAGAATGAAGAGGAGGTTTACCAGGATGCTGCCTAGTATGGAAGGTTTGATTTACAAGGAGAAGTCAGGCAAATTGGGGCTGTTTTCCTTAGAAGGACATAGACTTAGAGGAGATCTAATAGAGGTGTAAAAGATTACGAGGGGTACAGATAGAGTAAACAGGGTTAATTTTTTTCCTAGGATGGGCTCAAATAGCACCAGGGGTCACGGGCTTAGGGTGAGGGGGTTAAGGTATAATTTGGATGCTAGAGGGAGTTTTTTCACACAGAGAGTGTTGGGGTATGGAACGCGCTGCCAAGTAAAGTGGTGCAGGCAGGCACTCTGAAGTTATTTAAGAGATACTTAGATGGACACATGAACAGAATGGGAATGGAGGGATATAGAAAACCGATTTAAAATAGGGATTATGAGCCTTGGGAGTCCCTGGGAGGTGTGTAAATAAATGATGATATTGATGTACTTGTTTTTATCCTACAGGTGCTTTGGTGCACCTTGTTGTCTAACGAGGGGCATATACGCGATGGGTCGTGAGAGGGCTGCTCTTGGATTTTTTGAGAGTATCCTAGTGTATGTTTGACCTGGACCATTTGATGGGCAACACGACAGCTCAGTGACTATCGCTGTGCTGTGCAGATACATGGATTTGGGCCTGTGTCTGTGGGAGTTTGCGCATTCTCCCCATGTTTGCATCGGTTTTCTCCGGGTGCTCCGGTTTCCTCCATATCCCAAAAATGTGCTCTTAGGCTAATTGGCAGAACAAATTCTCCCTAAATTGTCTCAAATATGGTTTCAATCCATAGATCTATAAACATAAATAGGGATCACGGGTAGAGGTGGGAACATCGGGGTGGCAGCGTGAGCCCGTTGGGCCGAAGGGCCTGTTTCCCATGCTGTTTTGTTCTTTGCTCTTTGTTCGAGGATCTACAAGGCAATTGGTATTTTCTGTTGTTTAATTACTGAAAGAATGGCTTCCATATACGGAGAGCCTTTCCCAGTCTCAGGATCTTCCAAACCACTTTATGACCAATTAAATACTTTTAAAACACGGACACTGATAACGTGAACAATTCGGTAGCCCAGCCACATTCCACCGTTAGCAACAAAGTAAACAAATTGATTAAAATAAACAACTGATCAACAAACCATTAAAACAAACAACTGATACTTGTTTTCGTTGGTGATTGAGGAATAAGTGCTGGTCAAGATACTGAGAAGATTCCCATTTTCTTTTTTGAACAATGCTAAGGGACGGGATCATTTCTTTTCTAGCTGAGAGCACATGGAACTTCAGTTTAAGGCCTTTCCTAAAAACAGCACCTCCCCAATAATACACTGAAGTCTATCTTAAGCACAAGATCGTCTAGCTTGTGCACAAATTCCAAATTTCTTTTTGAATGAAAAGCAACTCCATGAGTCCAACACAATAGAACCCACTGGTCCTCCCTTGCCAGAGACATTAGCCCTGATATCACAAGGACGGTGTGTATAGAGGTGTAGGAGATAGTTGTGAATTCTCTTGGGTCTTTTCGCTTTTTCTCCAGATTCTCCACCTGTCAGCCATCCAGGCTGAAAGGCTAACTAGGAAAGCCTTCAACAGAAGGACACAGGGAAATAGTTGGTAGAGCGAAATTGGTGTCACAGAGCTAGCGAGGAGGTTAATTGGACAGTAGGGTGAGCACATAAGGAGCAAAATGAGACATTGCAAAAGCAGGGGAACAAAGTGAGGGTCAGGATAGTGGAGGGGGAAACATGATCAGGGAAAGCATTTGTTGGCATCATGTTTTGTGGAATAGAAGAATAGGGGAAATTAGAATTGTTTTGCAAACCTAAGCGGTTTAGACCAGGAAGAAAGAATCCTGCCCCTCAAGGTCCAACATATAATGTGATACGGTCACATACTATGGATGTAACCCTTCTAGTCTTGTCTTACCAGCCTGCTTTTCAAGGCCCTGAGTGGATTATCTGCATGCCTCTCATTCTGCCTCTATTAAACTAGAAGATAAATTCAAGCAAGTTGGATTGCTGTTTCACATTTTTTACTTTTCCAAATAAACATTCTTTACAAAATAAATTCATCTGGTTTCAAAGCGGAGGGATTAAAAGTATCCCCAACTTGGCCAAAATCCTGGAAATAGGATCATTTGCATATCTTCAGTAGACTACTGGCACCTGCAAGAGTACATCAATAGCATCCACCTCAAGCTGATCAACCTTTATAAAAAAAAGTAAACCTTGCCACTCTGTTCGCATCTCCCCAAGACCAGAAGAAAAACATTTTATGGCCAAGTCATGAGATGTTAAATGAGTCCCCGGGCTAATTTTCACAACAAGAGTTCTGATGCTACAGATAGCCTGAATGGATTGATAGTTATGCTTTCACAATTAAAATTGTCTGTCAAAGGTCACTAGCAAAGTTCAAATATGAATATGCACGAAAGATACCAGAGAACAGCTAGATTAATTTGATACCATTGATACCTGTCTGACAAATATAAACAAATTTGCTGAATGTTTGAAATCATGAGAACCAAAACATAAATCCCACTGGGAAATGTTTTTATTTGTGCCGATGCTTTGTATAACTGAGTACAGTCTAAGCAAAAATCAGATGTTTACTCTTGCATGCATAATTTGCTCCTGATAATAAAACTCTTAACACTCACTAATCTGTGCAGCTTTTAAATGATATCTATTGTTCAATTTTCATTTCCCACAACACCCCTCGGAAATAACATCATCCTGTTATCTAGCACCAGATATACATCTTCCTTCCTGTGTGCCTTTTCCAACTTCCCATCTCTCTTTTAGTCAGCTTATAATCAACTTACTGAGGATCTCCAAGTCTTAATCTTTAAGATTTATAATATTGTCTGATTTCTATATTAATATAAAACACATTATTTTAAAAAATAATTCTTTCATACTGTACAAGGTTCCTATTGCTGGTCCTAGCACACAGGTTTCATATAGCCAGCTGCAACTCAGCAACTTATATTCACATAATGCCTTCAATATAAAAAAAACCCAACAGATTTATCTCAAAAGGTTAACCACCTAAATTTCTTAAGCATGACTATCAAGCCAAACTTATATTAAGTCTAATGCAAATATAAAAAGCTTATACATCTCAGCAAACAAGAGTAAAACCGCAGTAAAATACAATCTTAACCAGTCTCCTATCCATTGGATCTGTCTACACTTTTCACAGTCAGCATAATTAAGGACACCATGCAAACAGACATTCTCTCTTCCACTTTATTCTGTAAGGGAAAAAGATACAGAAGTCTGAGGTCACGTACCAATCGACTCAAGAACAGTTTCTTCCCTGCTACTGTCAGACTTTTGAATGGACTTATCTTGCATTAAGGTGATCTTTCTCTACACCCTAGTTATAACTGTAACACTGCATTCTGCATTCTCTCATTTCCTTCTCTATGAATTGTATGCTTTGTCTGTATAGCGTGCAATACTTTACACTGTATGCTAATACACACAACAATAATAAACTAAATCAGGGCAATGCTGCCTCAGTTTATGAAAGCTTAAATGCAAATCAAGATGATGCACATTAAAAATGGAGGCTTTTACGGTCTGAGTTTTTTGAACTGCATCTCTCATAGGACATAGAACATAGAACATTACAGCACAGAACAGGCCCTTCGGCCTTCGATGTTGTGCCGACCAAAATAAAAAGCAATGCCACTCCAAACTAAACCATTCCCTTCTCTTCCATATACTTATCAATTAACCTCTTAAACACCACCAAACTTGGCGCATCTACAACAGCTGCAGGCAGGGCATTCCACTCCCTGATCACTCTTTGAGTAAAGAACCTACCTCTGATATCCGTCCTATAACTCATACCCCTTAATTTAAAGCTGTGTCCTCTCGTGCTAGCTTTCTCCATCCTAGGAAAAAGGCTATCACTGTCCACCCTATCCAAACCTCTAATCATCTTCTATGCTTCAATAAGATCCCCCCTTAGCCGCCTCCTTTCTAACGAAAACAACCTCAAATCCTTCAACCTCTCTTCATAGGACCTGCCCTCCATACAAGGCAACATCCTAGTAAACCTCCTCTGTACCCTCTCCAATGCCTCCACACCTTTCTTATAATGTGGCGACCAGAACTGCACACAATACTCCAAGTGCGGCCGCACTAGAGTTTTGTACAGCTGCAACATGATGCTGCGGCTCCTAAATTCAATCCCCCTACCAATAAAAGCTAAGACTCCATATGCCTTCTTAACAACTTTATCCACTTGACTTCCTACTTTCAGGGATCTATTGACACATACACCAAGATCCTTCTGTTCCTCAACACTATTAAGAGCCCTACATTAGCCCTATACTCTACACATTTATTGTTCCTGCCAAAGTGCATTACCTCACACTTTTCCACATTAAACTCCATTTGCCACCTCTCGGCCCAGCTCTGCAACTTGTCCAAGTCTCTCTGCAAACTATAACACCCCTTTCACTATCTACCACTCCACCGACTTTAGTGTCATCTGCAAATTTACTAATCCATCCTTCAATACCCTCATCCATTTCATTTATAAAAATTACAAACAGCAGGGGCCCCAAAACAGACCCCTGAGGCACACCACTCGTCACCGAACTCCACGATGAATATCTCCCATCAACCACCCCCCTCTGTCTTCTATCTGCCAGCCAATTCCTAATCCAATTAGCTAAATCACCCTCTATTCCACACATCTGCATTTTCTGTAGAAGTCTTCCATGGGCCACCTTATCAAACGCCTTACTAAGTCCATATATACTACATCAACCGCCTTACCCCCATCCACCTCTCTGGTCACTTTCTCAAAAAACTCAATGAGGTTAGGAAGGCATGACCTACCCTTCACGAAACCATGCTGACTATCCCCAATCAATTCATTTCTCTCTAAATAACTATAAATCCTATCCCTAATAATTCTCTCCAATACCTTGCCCAGCTCTCGAAGCTGCATTCTCTGCCATCTCTTTTGCATAATACCTTTTCTGAAGTTATTGCTACATTTTGTGACATACATACTGTTCACTAAAATGTTTATTAAAAGTTATATTTTTATTTTCAATTAAAAGATTTTCTGTCTATTAGAATCCAAAATTCAATTTAAATTAAAAATTCACATTTAGAATCAAAGATCAACACACAGATCACCTTCACTTGCACAAATAGGGATCCATTATTAACATGTTACTAATTTGGTTGGATTTAGATCAGTCTGCTATTTAAGCACTATTAGACCTACAAATTATTGTAAACCCAAAATCTAACTAAGCCTATATGTTAATTAGCTGACTGCTCCAAACAGAAAAAAACTTTGCAATTAACTGCTGAACTATAAGCAGAGTTGAAAAGATAATTTTGTTATTTTCAAAGATCAAACTTATTGTGTAAAAGATTAATTTTGGGATAACTTTACTCATTAAAATATATATTGACTTCTAAAAAGGACAACAAAAGGCACACTGAATTGCTTGAAAATAGAAGCTCCTTTCAGCACACAAATTGATGGCTACCTAGTACCACAGCAACACAGATGTTTTATGACAAAAAAATTATCCAGAACAATCACCCCTTTTCATACAGATATTTTAGGATAAGTTGAAAGAAACATTCCATTGTTACTGTACTTGAAACATATTTAAAATATTTAAAAAGACTTCCGTAAAGAGCCATCTAAACCAAACTAAACATGAACCGCTGTTGCAAATTGTATTTCTTCATTTGCTCCTAATATTGTAGTTACACCTCAATAACCACTAAACCTGACATGTCATCACTTCAATTAAGTAGGCCTTGTGAATTGGAAGGTACGAATTTGTGCATATATTCTGTCATGCCAGTACTCAATAATGAATCCCATTTAAAAGATATTAATAACAAATACGCAAACAATGAAAATCATGAAGTAAACAAAATGTGGTTCACTGTATGAAAAACCTTCTAATCTTGCAAGATTAATTTACCTCCAACAAAGCAGAGTGGTTCCCAATCCTTCCTTGGGGTTCATATCCACGAATCTACAGATTCAGACCTCATCAATGAGACCAAATATCAAGAAATAGGAATCACAAAATATCGAGGGCAGAGGGGTAAAAAAGGTAAGGCAGGAGGACCAGAGTACGTCAAAGGGGAGGAAGGGGGCTAGAAGGGAGATAGTGGTGGGGGGATGGGAGGGTTAAAGGAATAGGTGGGCAGTTCTGTGGTCAAAGGCGGGACTCCAGGATGGTAGTTTGCCTCCTTGGAGCAGGGGTGCAAGATGTGTCTGACAGGGTAGAAGGTATTTTGAAGAGTGAGGGGACCCAGGCGGATGTGATTATTCACACAGGCGAGAAGGATGAAGGAAGGAAGAGCAGGGAGGATATACAAGGCAGTTCAGGGAGTTGGGGGGTAGACTGAAGAGAGCAGGGTATCCAGGGTGGCGATCTCAGGGGTGCTGCCAGGGCCAGGAGAAATGAGATCCTACAGCTGAATGCATGGCTGAAGGACTGGTGTAGGGCAGAGAGTTTCATATTTGTGGATAACTGGGAAGTATTTGTGAAAGAAGGGCACTTGTACAGAAAGTACAGGGAACACTTAAATGGGAAGGGCGTGAATATCTTAGCTGGAAGATTAGCTGGAGTGTTTCGGCAGGGTTTAAACTAATATGCAGGGGGGGAGGGACTGAGACCGATAGCTTGGTAGAGAGAGGGATGGGAGATACAGTAAGCTTGGATGAGAAAAAATACACCAGGGAGAAGGAGGTTCCGAGTGGGCTTGGAGGACTGGAGCATGTCTGTTTCAAGGCAAGGAGCATAACAGAAAAAACGGATGAACTTAGGGCCTTAATGTTTACGAGGAACTTGGATGTGGTTGCAGTGACGGAGACGTGGTTAAAGGAAGGGGAGCAGTGGCAGCTGATATTCCTGGGTATAAATGTTTCAGGCGTGACAAAGGAGGGTCTAGAAGAGGTGAGGGAGTGGCATTGTTAGTTAGGGAGAGCATCATGGCGGTGCAGAGGGAGGACAATACTGAGGAGTCAGGAGTGGAGTCGCTGTGGGTGGAGTTGAGGAATAGAAAGGGGGCCATTACTATGCTAGGGATGTATTATAGGCCACCCAACAGCCCGCGGGTAGTTGCAGAAGGCATATGTAAAGACATTTTGGATAGGTGCAGAAAGAAGAGTCATTATAGTGGGAGATTTTAATCTCTCTAGGGTGGATTCGAAGGTACCCAGAGCTGGGGGTTCGGACGGGGAGGAATTTGTAAAGTGTACTGGAAGGATCGTCGGAGCAGTATGTGGCCAGCCCGACTAGCATGGGGGCTATATTGGATTTAGTTCTGAGTAATGAGCCAGGGCAGGTGGTTGATGTTGTAGTAGGGGAACATGTGGCTAACAGTGACCACAATTCTGTGTACTTTAGGATGCAGATGGAAAAGGATGCTTGTTGCCCTAGGGCAGGGTGCTGAATTGGGGGAAGGCTAACCACAGTCAGATTAGGCAGGAACTTATGGAAACTGATTGGGAGCGGTTCTTCGAGGTAAATCCACGCTAGGCATGTGGGACTCTTTGAAGGGAATACTGAAAATATTGCAAGAAAGATATGTGCCAGCTAAGAGGAAAGATGGAAAAGGTAGGATTAGAGAGCTGTGGATTACTAGGGATATTGAGGACTTTGTTAGGAAGAGAGGCGTATAATAGGTCAAAGCAGCTGGGAACGGAGACAGCGTTGGAGGAATATAGAGAGAGTAGGAGAGAGCTCAAACGGGGAGTTAGAAGGGCAAAAAGGGGGCATGAAATGTTTTTGGCAGATAGGATTAAGGAAAATCCAAAGGCTTTTAACTCCTATGTTAGGAATAAAAGGGTGGTTAGAGGAAAAATAGGACCTCTTCGGGACAGAGGAGGGGAACTGTGCTTAGAGCCCGAGGGAATGGCAGAGATCCTGAATGAATACTTGGCGTCGGTATTCACGAAGGACAGGGGCTTGTTGACTGCTCCTGTCTCTGAGGGAGCTGTGGACCAGTTGAGGGAAATATCCATACCGAGAGAGAAAGTGTTAGAGCTTCAAGGCAGCATTAAAACTGATAAACCTCCAGGGCCTGATGGCATTTATCCCAGGCTGCTTAGGGAGGTGCGAGGTGAAATTGCTGGGCCTCTGACGCAAATCTTTGTCTCTTCTTTGGACACAGGTGAGGTCCCAGAGGAATGGAGAATAGCTAACGTTGTACCGTTGTTTAAAAAGGGTAGTAGGGATAACCCTGGAAATTATAGGCTGGCGAGTTTGATGTCAGTGGTAGGGAAGCTGTTGGAGGGGATTCTTAGAGATAGGATGTATAGGCACTTAAAAAATTGCGATCTGATTAGGGATACGCAGCATAGCTTTATTAAAGGAAGGTCGTGCCTTACGAATCAGGTAGAATTTTTTGAGGAGGTGATGAAAACGGTGGACGAAGGGCGAGCCGTTGATGTCATCTATATGGATTTCAGTAAGGCGTTTGACAAAGTCCCTCATGGGAGGTTAGTTGAGAAGGTCAAGGCTCATGGGATATAAGGACAGGTAGCTAGATGGATAGGTAACTGGCTTAGTAATAGAAGATGGAGAGTAATAGTGGAAGGGTGTTTTTCTAGCTGGAGGTCAGTCACTAGTGGTTGCCACAGGGCTAGGTACTGGGACCTCTTCTATTTGTAATATGTATAAATGACTTGAAAGAGGGAGTAAGTGGAGTGATCAGCAAGTTTGCAGACGATACAAAGATGGCTGAACTTGCAGATAGTGAGGAGCATTGTTAAGTTACAAGGAGAGGTTAGGCAAATTGGAGCTATTTTCCTTAGAAAGACATAGACTTAGAGAAGATCTAATACAGGTGTACACGATTATGAGGGGTATAGATAGAGTAAACAGGGTTAAGCTTTTTCCTAGGATGGACTCAGATAGCACGAGGGGTCACGGGCTTAAGGTGAGGGGGTAAGGTATAATTTGGATGCTAGAGGGAGTTTTTTTCACAGAGGGTGGTGGGTGTATGGAATGCGCTGCCAAGTAAAGTGGTAGAGGCAGGCACTCTGGCGTTATTTAAGAGATACTTAGGTGGGCACATGAACAGAATGGGAACGGAGGGATATAGAAAACCAATTTAAAATAGGGATTATGAGCCTTCGGAGTACCTGGGAGGTGTGTAAATAATCAATGATATTGATGTACTTGTTTTTATCCTACAGGTGTTTTGGTCCGCCTTGTTGTCTAACAAGGGACATACACGCGATGGGTCGTGAGAGTGCTGCTCTTGGATTTTGAGAGTATCCTAGTGCTTCACAATGTTAGTGTACGCTTGACGTGGACCATTTCATGGGCAACATGACAGCTCAGTGTCTATCACTGTGCTGTGCAGATATGTGGATTTCGGCCTGTGTCTGTGAGAGTTTGCGCATTCTCCCCGTGCTTGCGTGGGTTTCTCCGGTTTCCTCCCACATCCCAAAAATGTGCTCTTAGGCTAATTGGCAGAACAAATTCTCCCTAAATTGTCTCAAATTTGGTACAATCCATAGATCTATAAACATAGACAGGGATCACGGGTAGAGGTGGGAACAGTGGGGTGGCGGCGGCGTGAGTTCGTTGGGCAGCTGGGAATTAAGAACAATGAACAAAACAGCGCGGGAAACAGGCCCTTCGGCCCAACGAGCCCACACCACCACCCCGATGTTCCCACCTCTATCCATGATCCCTGTCTATGTTTATAGATCTATGCATTAAAAACCAAATTTGAGATGATTTAGGGAGAATTTGTTTTGCCAATTAGCCTAAGAGCACATCTTCGGGATGTGGGAGGAAACCAGAGCACCCGGAGAAAACCCACGCAAGCATGGGGAGAATGCGCAAACTCCCATAGACACAGGCCCAAATCCACGTATCTGCACAGCACAGTGATAGTCACTGAGCTGTCGTGTTGCCCATCAAATGGTCCACGTCAAGCGTACACTAACGACGTGAAGCACTAGGATACTCTCGACAAATCCAAGAGCAGCCCTCTCACGACCCATCACATATATGGTCCCTGTTAGACAACAAGGCAGACCAAAGCACCTGTAGGATAAAAACAAGTACATCAATATCATCGTCTATTTACACGCTTCCCAGGGACTCCCAAGGTTCATGATCCCTATTTTAAATCAGTTTTCTATACCCCGCCATTCCCATTCTGTTCATGTGCCCATCTAAGTATCTGTTAAATAACTCCAGAGTGCCTGCCTCCACCACTTTACTTGGCAGCGCATTCCATATGCCCACCACCCTCTGTGTGAAAAAACTCCCTCTAGCATCCAAATTATACCTTAACCCCCTCACCCCTCGTGCTATCTGAGTCCATGCTAGGAAAAAGCTTAACTCTGTTTACTCAATCTATATCATTATCTTGTGCACCTCTATTAGATCTCCTCCAAATCTATGTCCTTCTAAGGAAAACAGCCCCAATTTGCTTAACCTCTCCTCGTAACTCATACCTTACAAACATGGCAACATCCTGGTAAACCTCCTCTGCACTCTGTCCAGAGTCTCCACGTCCTTCCAGTAGTAAGGCAACCAGAACTGAACGCAGTATTCCAAATGAGGTCTAACCAACGTTTTATACAACTGCAACATTAAAGGCCAGCTCTTGTACTCTATACCCCTTCCTATAAAGACTAGCATACTATATGCTTTCTTCACAACCTTCTCCACCTGTTCTGCCACCTTCAGAGACTTGTGCATCTGCACCCCCAGGTCCCTCTGCGTTTCTACACTCTTAATAGGTTGACCCTTTATCATATACCTCCCGCCTACATTCTTTCTCCCGAAATGCATCACCTCACATTTATCAGGATTGAATTCCATCTATCTGCCCAAGCTACCAGCCTATTTATGTCCTGCTGCATCGCCTGACAATGCTCCTCACTATTTCAAGGCATGATGGCACAGTAATTAGCACTGTTGCCTCATAGCACCAGGGACCCAGGTTCAATTCCGGTCTTGGGTGATTATCTATGCAGAGTCTGCACATTCTCCCAGCATGCGCACAGGTTTCCTCCGGGCACTCCAGCCTCTTCCCATACCCCAAAGATGTGCAGGTTAGGTTGACTGGCCATGCTGAATTGCTCCTTCTCAGGGGATTAACAGGACAAATCAATGAGGTTATAAGGAGGGGGCCTGGGTGAGATTGTTGTCAGTGCAGGTTCAATGAGCCAAATTGCCTTCTTCAGCGTCGTAGGGATAGTTATGTGTCAGCTGCAAATTTTGACATCGAGACCTATACACGTAAATCTAAATCATAAATATATAATCAGGAAAGGAGGGTTCCTAGTACTTACTCCTGGGAACAACAATGCCTTCCTCAATTCTAAATTGTTTTGTTCTTTGTATAACTGAATGCTTTCAACAATCAGGTGTGTGCAAATCCACAGAACCAAATGGGAAATAGTTGTACAGGCTCTTTAAACATAATCACTGAAATCTTGCTGCTGCTTATGCAGGCAGGATCTTATGGTCTGGCCAATGACGCACCCACGTCACTGTTTCCTGGCAGTGAAGGGTGCGTTCAACGGGAAACCCCATTGACAATAGTGGAATTATAAGCTCCTGCTGCCATGAAAGAGGGAGGACAATCTCACCCAATAACTACAAAATAAGCAACAAAACTGCCTGCCTCGCAGTGGTTAACATTACTGCCGTACAGCTCCAGTGACCTGGCTTTGACTCCAGCCTCAGGTATCTATCTGGAGTTTGCATGTTCTCCCCATGTCCACGGGAGTTTTGACATTAAGAAGTCTCACAACAGCAGGTTAAAGTCCAACCAGTTTATTTGACAGTAATCCCACAAGCTTTCGAAAATGGTGTTCCTTTGCCAGGTTTGAAAGAGTGCAGAGGAGATTTACAAGGATGCTGCCTGGATTGGGAGGCTTGCCTTATGAAGATAGGTTGTGGGAGCTGGGTCTTTTCTCCCTGGAGAGATGTAGGTTGAGAGGTGACCTGATAGAGGTTTATAAAATGTTGAGAGGAATAGATAGGTGGATTCTCAGAGGCTATTTCCCCGAGCTGAAATGGTCGCTACGAGAGGACACAGACTTAAGGTGCAGGGAAGCAAATACAGAGGGGATGTTCGGGGTAAGTTTTTCACTCAGAAGGTGGTGAGTGAATGGAATCGGCTGCGGTCGGTGGTGGTAGAGGCGAACTCGCTGGGGTCTTTTAAAAGACTTCTGGATGAATATAAGGGAACTAATGGGATAGGGGGTTATAGATAGGTCTGTGGCTTGATAGATATAGATGTGATCGGCGCAACTCGTGGGCCGAAGGGCCTGTTTGTGCTGTAGTGTTCTATGTTCTATGTGTGTGGAATCTTCTGGTGCTCTGGTTTCCTCCCTCAATCCAAAGATGTTCAAGCTGGATGAACTGATCATGGTAAATTGCACACATGTGTATGTGATTGTGTGTCCTGTGATGGACTAGTGTCCTGTCCTGGATGTACCCAGTCTCATGCCCAATGTCTGTCAGGATAGGCTCCAATTTCCCGCAACCCTGAATGAGATTTTGCAATTAAGTGAAAGTGAAGTAAATTACCCATCTACATACACCAATTCCTTTTCTTTCTGATTAAATATCTACTTAAGTGAAAGTGCCATTCTTTGCTGTTAGCAATGCAAGGACAAATGGGATGCACTAGAAGGAATTCATCAGTTTTCACAATCAACATTTTCACTGAAATCTTTTTCGGATGACCAACCTCCTAATCGTAATCAAGTTTCAAAAAAAAAAGGTGAACAATATGTCTCATGGTAACCCATCTCATGCAGTGTTGGTGAGCAGCCTGTACCAAAGAAAGAAATCTCAAAGCAGGCTATCCACTCAACTAGGGAAGAAGCAAGGCAAGACTTTGCTGTTCCTTGTAAAAGCTCTAAAGGTTTATCTTTAATATTATTCAACCATTTTTCCAGATATGTTTACCAGTGTGGCTCTGATGATGATCCTGGCATCAACCAGACTGCACAATAATGTCATGAATTTTAAAAGTGGTTAATAAGGGATAAAGTCAAATAGCGTAAAACAGCACACTACATTGAAGATGCAGTCTGTTGAAACGTGGAATAAAAAGACGTTGATTTGGATTTTCAATCTTCGCTAGGTTCCATATATATACACCAACAATATCTAGCTGTACTTCACCACTTGATCCATCCACTGCATTCAAGTTGTCATGCCACGAAGACCTAATATGCAATTATTGTCAATTAAGCTCATTGTATTTCACCTACATTTGCCAAATCAAATTTTTATAATTTTTAGCGTATTTAAGTTTTTATCTCTAGACTCCCCCAATATGAATCAATTCCTTTGCTTTAAAGCTGCCAATGATGAAGATAATGAAAACTCGGCACTAAATTAACATGCAGCCAGTCCAACTTAAAAAGGGAGGTAAACAAAAGGCAGGTAACTACAGGCCAGTTAGCTTAACATCCGTATTTGGGAAAATGCTGGAATTTATCATTAAAGAAGCAATAGCAAGACATCTGAAAAAGAATAGTTCAATCAAGCAAATGCAGCATGGATTCATGAAGGGAAAGTCACGTTTGACGAATTTACGGTAATTTTATGAAGATACAATGATTTTGGTTGACAGAGGGAAACCGGTGGATGTGGTACGTTTAGATTTCCAGAACGCATTCAATAAGATGCCTCACAAAAGGTTGCTGCATAAGATAAAGGTACACAGAGTTGGGGGTAAACTGTTAGCGTGGATTGAGGATTGGCTATCTAACAGAAAGCAGAGAGTCAGAGTAAATGGGTGCTTTCAGTCAGCAGTCAGTGACTAGTGGTGTGCCACAAGGATCGGTGCTGGGGCCTCAACTGTTTACCATTTATATAGATGGTCTGGAGGAGGGGACTGAGTGTAGGATAACAAAATTTGTGCGGATGACACAAAGATGAGTGGGAATGCAAATTGTATGGAGGACACAGAAAGTCTGCAGAGATTTGGATAGCTAAGTGAGTGGCAAGGATCTGGCAGATGGAGTATAATGTTGGTAAATGTGAGGTTATCCACTTTGGAAGGAATAGCAGTAAAATGGACTATTATTTAAATGGTGAAAAATTACAATATGTTACTGTGCAGAGAGACTTGAGGGTCCTTTTGCATGAACCGCAAAAACTCAGTTTGTAAGTGCAGCAAGTGATCAAGAAGGCAAAAGGAATGTTGGCTTTTATTGCGAGACGGATGGAGTATAAAAGCAGGGAGGTCTTGCTGCAGTTGTACAGGATGCTGGTGAGGCCGCACCTGGAGTACTGTGTACAATTTTGGTCCCATTATTTAGGAAGGATATATTGGCTTTGGAGGAGGTGCAGAGAAGGTTCACCAGCTTGATTCTGGAGATGAGGGGATAAGCTTATGAGGAGAGATTGAGTAGACTCAGCCTGTACACATTGGAGTTTAGAAGGTTGTGGGGAGATCTTGTAGCGACATATAAGATAATGAAGGGGCTAGATAGGATAGAAGAGGTGATGTTATTTCCACTTAGAATGGAAACAAGAACTAGGGGCACAGCCTCAAAATATGGGGGAGTCAATTTAAAACAGAGTTGAGGAGAAACAACTTCTCCCAGACAGTTGTGAATCTTTGGCATTCTCTGCCCATTGAAGCAGTACAGGCTACCTCGTTAAATGCATTTAAGTCACAGGTAGATAGGTTTTTGACCAATAAGGGAATTAAGGATTATGGGAAGCAGGCGGGTAAGTGGAGCTGAACCACTATCAGATCGGCCATGGTCTTGTTGAATGGTAGAGCGGGCTTGAGGGGTTGGATGGCCTATTCCTGCTCCTATTTCTTATGTTCTTATGTAATTTTAAAACAAAATGGTAGGAAAAAATATCCAAATGTTCTGATGTATTCAATTTCAGAAGTGTGGACAGACATCTTGAAAGAACCACTCAGGTGGATTATGGCAAGACCTAATATAGGAAAGAAATCTTGTGGCATAATGGAATAAAAACAAAGTGCTGGCAAAGCTCAGCAAGTCTGGCAGCATCTGTGGAGAGAGAAACAGAGTTAACGTTTTGCGTCCAATATGATTCTCCTTCAGAAATTAGTGGCATAATGAGTTTGGAACACTGGACAGTAATATTAGAGGCTTGGGCTAAAATTTTGGTGATGAAATTAAAATACCCCTCCAATGCAAGAGGTGTTGTACCCAACTTCAACTTAATAAATTTAGGCAGTTTTAACCCAGCACATAAGATCCTGCAAGTGCTGAGCACAAAAACAAAAGCTATTAGCATTAATGAGCGCTGCTAGAGCCAAAGAGAAAAAGTGACTGCTTTCCCATAGAGTACATGCCAGACTTTCTTTTGAAAGAAACAGCCGAATTCAACAAGCATTTTCCCACAAAGGGGCCATTTTGTGTGACTTAGTTGTGCATTAAAATAAGCCATGGAGGCCTAATATGCAATTACTGTCAATTAAGTTCAGTGTCTTTCACCTACATTTGCCAAATCAAATTTCTGTAACTTTTAGAGCATTTAAGTTTTTACCTCTGGACTCCCCCAATATGAAAAATACACCAAGTTCTGAACTTCATCATTCTGTTGGTTAGGTCAATTTTGCTTTAAAGCTACTACTGATGAAGGTAATGAAAGCTAGGTACTAAACTAACATGCAGCCAGTTCTGAGCTGCTAATAACAGCACAGTACTTTGGAATTGAGATATCTCTACGGTTGCACATTTCCCAGGTTTGTGGTATTTTCAATTCCCTGACCAAAAATTTGAGAGATTAAAACTAAGTTGCAGTAGTTGTTTGCAAATGGCTAATTTGCACAGTTTTTAAAATTTAAATTACGTCAATCAGGAATTTAAAAGTATGGGTAAGGACATTCCACTAAAGTGTGCAACTGAAGTTTTGGGGTTTCTCTTGCTCAAGCAAGTCATTTGACTTTTTGTGGTATTTTCTAGTAACATTTCTGCATCTTATCTCAAGCATGGATTGCATTTACTTGGAACTTTATTTTTGTGGGGATGGGGTTGAAGTTACATATCTTGAGTTTTTGCAAATATTTAAACACAAGGTTTTGAATAGACACTTCCCGATAGCTGCAAATACATTGGATGGCTTCAGAAATGAGCAGAAGCTTATGAAAAGCCACAAAATGCAGCTGTAATATCCAAGAAATATTGTCCACACAGACACCCACACGTATCAAATTCTCCCCACCACCTTATACAGCTCATATATCTGAACCTGTCAGCAACCTATCTTAATTGCCTCCACTTCATGAGATGGATTGCCACAGTAGGGAATTTTCCCAATAAATTCATTTTTTGTTAATATAAGCCTACTTTTGTCTAATAAATAAAACTTTAGCTTTATATAATTTGGTGCTGGATAACTTGTAACTGAAATAATTTCTCCTGTACTATTGCAAAATTTCCATGTATTTTTTCCCCAAGATGGTGCCAGAATGAGGCAACCTCTTGCAAGCTGTGCCCAGCATACCTACTAATTCTATCTTTTATTCTGATTCTCTGCTTCTCAAACTTCATTCCAACTCTTTTAAACTTCTAACAATGCTACATCCTAGCTACGACTATAACACTAAATTCTGCAATCTCTTGTTTCCTTCTCTATGAATGGTACGCTTTCTCTGTATAGTGTGCAAGAAACAATACTTTTCACAGTATACTTATGCATGTGACAATAATAAATTAAATCAAATCAAGTCACCTAGAAACACGCATTCTTCCATGCATACCTCTATCAAGGAAGTGATAGTGATAGAAAGGAGCAACAGTTTAATCAATTTCCTCATGGTGAGAATGAAACAGCTGGACAACAGAAGATCTTCCAATAAGTGGTAGACTTCCCTCAAATACAGTGTTATTCATGGTATCCAGGTGAGTAATACAATTATTTATATAGACATAAAGAACCTCCCACTATCAATACTGAGCAGAAACTGAACTGGACCAACTATGGGTACAAAAGCAGTTCAGTGCTCAGAATTATATAACAAGTAACTCAGTTCATAACTCCCCAAATGCAGTCCACCTGCATTCTACAAGACTCAACTTAGGAATGTGATTAAAATATTCTCCTCTTGCCTATATGAGTGCAATTTCAATGACACTCAAGAAGCTTGACACCGTCCACAATAAAGCACACATCTTGATTGGCACCTCATTCACAACCCTCAATATTTAGTCCATCCATCACCAATGCAGTGGCAGCAATGTGCACTGCAGCAGCTTACCAAGGCTCCTTTCACAGTGCCTTCCAAACTTGTGGCCTGTGCCACCTTGAAAGACAAAGGCAGCAGATGCATGGGAACACCAACACCCTCACATTTGTCCTTTCACTGTTGTTAAGTCAAATTCTGGAACTCCTTTCTGAGTCAACAATGCTAACATCTTGTGAAAGAAAGAAAACTTACGTAAAACACTAGTTCAGCTTAAAGATGATTGTGTCCACGCCTTGGCATCGCACTTCAGGAAAAGTATGAAGGTTTTATTTTAGAGACAATGCAGAAAAGATTCACAATAATATTGATATACTGGAGAAATCTGAGATGAGAGCTGATAGAGGCATTCAAAATCATGAAGGGTCTGGACAGAGTAAGTAAGGAAGAATTGTTCCTAGCATTGGAAGAATCAAGGACAAGGAGGCACAAATTTAAGGCGACTGGCAGAAGAAATAATAGACATGCAGGTCAACTTTTTCATGGAGTATGAGGTTAGGATTTGGAATACACTGCCTACGATGGAGGCAGATTCAATCCAGTTGAACACAGTGGAACTGGATCATTGTTTGGGGGGGAAGAATATGCAAGGTTATGGGGAGAGGTCAAGGGAATGATACTAGGTGCATTGTTCATTCAGAGCTATATGGCTACAATAAGCCTCTCCTTCTGAGTTTGCAAAGTGCTTTTATTAAAGGCGCTATATAAATTGTTGTTGTTCCAATGTTTTGAATTGGGCAATAATAAAAAATATGCAGTTTTAAAAATAGCAGATATTTAGATCATTATAAGTTTGATTAGGCACTTTATTATAGTCTTCCAGAATTGAGGAGTTACAGGTTTCGGTTTTACTCATGTTTCTGCTTTCAGATGGCAGCTGTTCATCATTCCGTCACTCTCACATTCTCTGCTTGTACCATTACAACTCTATTTTTCTTGCACTACCACTCTTTTATCCTTCAATCTTTTATCTTCCAACAAAATACAGATCTTCATTTCTCACCCTCCTCCTACCTCTCACTTGCTTGAAACATATTATATTACTAATTTCTCCCAATTCTGATAAAGATCACCGACCAGAAACACTTCTGTTCTTTCTTTACAAATGAGGCTTGCTTTGTTGAGTATTTCTGGCATTTTCTGTTTTTATTATAATAGATGCTTATAGTATATGGACAAGTCTTAATATCTGTTAGTCATATTATCTGTAGGGAAAACTGATTGATTGACAATTCTAATCAAATGCTTTTGGACTGAAAGAAAGATTTTACCTCAATCTTTAATTTGGACTAGATGTCACCTGGGCTCAGTGTAGGGTTCTGTCCTGAATCACAAGTCTAAGCCTGAAGCCTCACTTCACAACCTGAATATATAATCTCATCTGACAATTCAGTGTCACATTGGGAGAATGTTATTTGATAAGTTGTACCATGTTCTGGGTCAAACATTAAACTAAGTTTCTATCTGCCTGGACCTCATATGTGAATATAAAAGATTCCATAGAATTTATTCCAAGTATAGAAATATTTTCTTGTGTTCTAGCCAATATCAATTTCTAATTCAATGCTACAAAATAGATTACAGAACCGTTACAGGCCATTCAGCTCATCAAATTCACATCGGCTCTCTGCAAGAATAATTCTGCTATCAGCTTATGCTGCACTTTCCCCTAACCCTGCAGATTTCTCACCAGGTGCTTATCTAATTCCATTTTTGAATTGCACAATTAAATGGGCCTCCATCACCTTCACAGGCAGTGCATTCCAGATCCAAACCACACACTGCCTATGTAAAAATTTCTTCATCTTGTCACCTTTGGTCCTTCTACCAATCACCTTGGATCTGCGTTCTCCAGTTCTTAATTTCTCCCCCAAAGGGAAGTTTCACACTACCTGTTTTGTTAGTATCTT
Organism: Sphyrna mokarran; assembly: GCA_024679065.1. Classification (NCBI taxonomy): domain Eukaryota; kingdom Metazoa; phylum Chordata; class Chondrichthyes; order Carcharhiniformes; family Carcharhinidae; genus Sphyrna; species Sphyrna mokarran. The sequence goes on along the minus strand of JAGIQG010000017.1, from coordinate 15,195,131 downwards.
GTCAAATGTCCTCTCACTTCCCGTCATTAAGGAGAACAACCTCAACTTCGCTGATCTGTCCACATAATTGAAGTTCTTTAACACTGCAATCATTCTTGTGAATCTATTCTATACTCTGTCTGAACCTTCACATCTTTCCTAAAGAGCAGTGAAGTTACAAGTTAGACAATACTACAGTGGAGGCTGAACTATTGTTTTATAAAACTTCAGCGTAACATTTTTTTCATTCGTTCATAGGATGTGGGCATCACTAGCTGGGCCAGATTTATTGTCCATTCCTGAGGGCCATTAAGAGTCACCACATTGCTGTGAATCTGGAGTTACGAGCAGGTCCAATCAGGTAAGAGTGAAAGATTTCCCTCCCTAAAGGACATTAGTGAATCAGATGGTTAGAGTTTTTAATAACAATCAATAATAGTTTCATGATCATCAGACTTAAGATTCCAGATTTTTTTTTATTCAATTCAAATTCACCATCTGCCATAGTGGGATTTGAACCCAGGTTCCTAGAGCATTACCCTGGGTTTCTGGATTATTAGTCTACTGACAGTACCTCTATGGCACTGCCTTTCCAATCTTTTTTTCTTTTGTACTCTATGTTCCTTTTTATAAAGTTTAGGGTCCTGTTTGTTATTTTAACTACCTTCTTTCTTTGTCACAATTTACACATACACTCCCAGATTTCTGTTCATGCATCACTTTAGAACTATATCCTTTAATTTACATTGCCTCTCCTGGGTCTTCTTATTAAAACATATGACATCATTCTTCTCTACATTAAATTTCATCTGCCACATGTTCACAATTCCACCAGTTTCTGTATGTCTATGTCTTTTTATCACTGTGTGCCTTACTATCAAAGACAAAGAACAAAACAGCACAGGAAACAGGCCCTTCGACCCAATGAGCCCTTCGACCCAACGAGCCCACACCACCACCCCGATGTTCCCACCTCTACCCATGATCCCCGTATATGTTTATAGATCTATGGATTAAAAACCAAATTTGAGACGATTTAGGGAGAATTTGTTTTGCCAATTAGTCTAAGAGCACATCTTTGAGATGTGGGAGGAAACCGGAGCACCCGGAGAAAACCCACGCAAGCATGGGGAGAATGCGCAAACTCCCATAGACACAGGCCCAAATCCACATATCTGCACAGCACAGTGATAGTCACTGAGCTGTCGTGTTGCCCATCAAATGGTCCACGTCAAGCGTACACTAACGACGTGAAGCACTAGGATACTCTCGACAAATCCAAGAGCAGCCCTCTCACGACCCATCACATATATGGTCCCTGTTAGACAACAAGGCAGACCAAAGCACCTGTAGGATAAAAACAAGTACATCAATATCATCGTCTATTTACACGCTTCCCAGGGACTCCCAAGGTTCATGATCCCTATTTTAAATCAGTTTTCTATACCCCGCCATTCCCATTCTGTTCATGTGCCCATCTAAGTATCTCTCAAATAACTCCAGAGTGCCTGCCTCCACCACTTTACTTGGCAGCATATTCCATACCCCCACCACCCTCTGTGTGAAAAAACTCCCTCTAGCATCCAAATTATACCTTAACCCCCTCACCCCAAGCCTGTGACCCCCTGTGCTATCTGAGTCCATCCTAGGAAAAAGCTTAACCCTGTTTACTCTATCTGTACCATTATCTTGTGCACCTCTATTAGATCTCCTCCAAATCTATGTCCTTCTAAGGAAAACAGCCCCAATTTGCTTAACCTCTCCTCGTAACTCATACCTTACAAACATGGCAACATCCTGGTAAACCTCCTCTGCACTCTGTCCAGAGTCTCCACGTCCTTCCAGTAGTAAGGCAACCAGAACTGAACGCAGTATTCCAAATGAGGTCTAACCAACGTTTTATACAACTGCAACATTAAAGGCCAGCTCTTGTACTCTATACCCCTTCCTATAAAGACTAGCATACTATATGCTTTCTTCACAACCTTCTCCACCTGTTCTGCCACCTTCAGAGACTTGTGCATCTGCACCCCCAGGTCCCTCTGCGTTTCTACACTCTTAATAGGTTGACCCTTTATCATATACCTCCCGCCTACATTCTTTCTCCCGAAATGCATCACCTCACATTTATCAGGATTGAATTCCATCTATCTGCCCAAGCTACCAGCCTATTTATGTCCTGCTGCATCGCCTGACAATGCTCCTCACTATTTCAAGGCATGATGGCACAGTAATTAGCACTGTTACCTCATAGCACCAGGGACCCAGGTTCAATTCCAGTCTTGGGTGATTATCTATGCAGAGTCTGCACATTCTCCCAGCATGCGCACAGGTTTCCTCCGGGCACTCCAGCCTCTTCCCATACCCCAAAGATGTGCAGGTTAGGTTGACTGGCCATGCTGAATTGCTCCTTGTCGGAGGATTAACAGGACAAATCAATGAGGTTACAAGGAGGGGGCCTGGGTGAGATTGTTATCAGTGCAGGATCAATGAGCCAAATTGCCTTCTTCAGTATTGTAGGGATAGTTTTGTGTCAGCTGCAAATTTTGACAGAGACCTATACACATAAACGTAAATCATAAATACATAATCAAGAAAGGAGGGGTCCTAGTACTGACCCCTGGGAACAACACTGCCTTCCTCAATTCTAAAAAAAACAACCATTCATCATTTCTGTTTCCTGTCACTCAGACAACTTCATATCCACATCAGCCTTGCTGTTTTTATTCCACGGGCTTCCACTTTGCTCACAAGCCTAATGTGTGACACTTTATCAAACTTCTTTCAAAGTTAAAATACACCACAATACCCTCATCAGCCCTCCTGGTTACCTTTGTAAAAAAAAACCTTAAATCAAATTAGCTAAATACATTTTTGACTTTAATAAATGAGTGCTAACTTTCCTCGATTAGTCCACCCTTGTCCAAGTGACTTGTTAATTTTGTGCTGGATTATTGCTTCTGAAAGCCTTTCCATCACGAAGGTTAAACTGTCTAGTCTATAGTTGTTGAGCTTATCCTCAAACCTTTTTTTTTTAAACAAGGGCGGAACATTTGCAATTCTCCAATTTTCTGGCACCATGCCTGAATTGAAGGGTGTTCCAATCCCAGCTGGATGTGAAGGTCCCAGAATGAAACCTTGGCTCAAAGGACTAACTTCTACTTTTTTTTTTGGAAACATGGGTGAACAGAATCACAGGACTTCCGATTTCCTTTTAACAATAAAAAAGTTATTAAACATGAGAAGTTTGACTATAATATCATACTCCTTTACACCTACTTAACTTCACAAATGTACACAGATTTCGAGAACATAGGTTACACAAAACATCTAATGCTATAATGTCCTCAGTAAATACACAATCCCTGTAAACCAATAGGCCTATTCTGTGTGGTCAGATATAGCTCATCTCAAACCAAGTGGCAGATGCCAACAATCAAACTTCAGTAGATATCTCCTCAAACCCTCCCCTAGATGATTATCACACATGTTTCCAAACCAGTTTCAGAAAGACAAATCTTAGAATCTTCTTCCAAACAAAAGTTTCTCTCATCTGTTTTCAGCAAGGATCAGTAAGTGGTCTCACAATACCAGCTTAAAGTCCAACAGGTTTATATGATAGCACAAGTTTTCAGAGCGCTGCTTCTTCATCAGGTGAGTGAAGAGTTCAATTCACAAACAAAGCATATGCAGACACAAACTCAATTCCAAGATAATGATTGGAATGCGAGTCTTAACAGGAAATCAAGACTTTACAGATGCAGACAATATGCGTAAAGAGAGGGTTAAGCACAGGTTAAAGAGGTGTGAATTATCTCCAGCCAGGACAGTTAATAAGATTTTGCAAACCCAGGCAAGTCGTGGGGGTTACAGATAGTGTGACATGAATCCAAGATCCTGGTTGAGGCTGTCCTCATGTATGTAGAACTTGGCTTTCAATTTCTGTTCAGCAATTCCGCATTGTCGTGTACCATGAAGACCTGGTGGATGCTGTCCTCATGTGAGATAGTGGCATTCGTGTCAATGATCTGGCACATCTTGCAGAGGGTTGTGTAGTGTTGTGGTCACTGTTCCCCTGAAGGCTAGGTAATTTGCTGCATACAGTGGTCTGTTTGAAGTTGCATGGTTATTGAAGGAAAGTAGTGGAAGTGTGGGGATGGCGTTGGTGAGATGTTCATCTTCATCGATGACATGTTGAAGGCTTGCCTGGGTTGCAAAATTTAATAATTGACCTGGCTGGAGACAATTTAACTTGTGCTTAACCCTCTCTCCACTCACATTGTCTGCATCTGTAAAGTCTCGATTTCCTGTTAAGACCCTCATTTCAATCATTATCTTGTAATTGAGTTTGTACCTATATGTGTCCTGTTGATGAACTGGTTCTTCACTCACCTGATGGAGCAGCAATGCTCTGAAAGCTTGTGCTATCAAATAAACCTGTTGGACTTTAACGTGGTGTTGTGAGATTACTTACTGTGCCCACTCCAGTCCAACGCCGGCAACTCCACAACATGACTACCACCGCTTCAGCAAGGGTCCACTTCCAGGATTTCCAGCTCTCTTTTTAGTATTCCCCTGCCTTGAATTACTACATGCATTCAAGTTTCCACACAAATCACTCAGGTAACTAGCCACACCAATTAAACATACTGCTTCACAAGCTGTATGTGATGTCACCAAACATTTGATTTATCTCTGATGCCTGGTTCTCTACTGATTACTGCAGCTATCTCTTTAACTCAGAGCACTCTCTCTGCCTTTTCCTTGAATTCGAGGAAATTCAGTTCCTCAAATTCCAGTTCCTTTTGTAACTTTGACCTCTCTTTACATTCCCTAATTTCTAGAACTGTCTGTTCTTTAGCTTCTCAGACTTAGTTTATTCCCATTGTTCCATTGTCCTGCTTATGTTTCTAGCAAAACTGAGAACTATTTCCTCCCTGGATGCTAAGCTCCTACCATCCTATGCCCAGTTAAAACTAAACAAAAAAGACATTCAAACTTAAAAGGTGGCCTCTAGTAGCTAAAAAAAGCTCAGTCCTTCTCTAATCTTGGTTTGCTTTCCTTACCATAAACTCTCTAAGCACAATACAGACACAAAAATGAAATTAAGCCAAATCCCGCATACATGCATACACCTTTAACATGAATCTAAAGTTTTAATACTTACTTACACAGAAAGACTAAACTCATTTAAATTTATATCCTATTTCTAATATTGAACAACACAAATAGATTACTCAAAACTCTCTCTATTTTCTGACAAGAGGGATTAAGATTGTTTAGTATCTCCACAATCTTTATCTTTTCTTTCTTCGGCATTCTCCAGTGCATCCAGTTCTAGTGATTCATCAATCTTAAACTTTTTCCTTTAGTGGAAGGATTAATGACTTGAGTGCACTGATTTAAGGTACGGGACAGGAAGTTCAGAGGAAATGTGAGAAAAAACTTTTTCACTCAAGGAAGATTGGAGTCCAGAACTCACTGCCTGAAAGGGTAATGGAGGTAGAAACCTTCATAACATTTTAGTAGTATTTAGATGTGCACTTGCAATGCCAAGGCATAGAAGACTATGAACCAAGTGTTGGAAAACGAGATTAAAATAGTTAGGTGGTTTGTCTTTGACCAATGCTGACACAATGAGCCAAAATGTCATTTTCTGTGCTGTATACCTTTAATACTCTGTGACTCAAGTAAAGCCAGTCTTTCTGATACTTGCACTTTGTCAATTATGAACCCATTAAGTATCTCAATTACCTTCTTCTTTACTATGATTGGTCGTATCTTCTTTCTAGATAAAGGCAGATACAAAATACTTGTTCAGTACCTCAGCCATGTCTTCATGCATATATCCCTTTATTGGTTGGTCCGAAATCCACCACAAACCCCCTTGAATCATTTTTTCATTATTCATGTGCCAATAGAAAACTTTTGGATTTCCCTTTGTTTGTTACCAGTCTCTTCTTACATTCCTCCTTGGCTTTCTTGATTTTTTTTTGCTTTCTTCTGAACTTTCATAACACAAGTGAGAATAAATCAGTCTGGTAGACATCTGTCATATGAACTCTTTTCTTGCTTCATTTTAATCTTGCATCTTTTATCATTCAAGGAGCTCAGACTTTGGTTGCTCTACCTTTCCTTCTCACAACAATGTGCCTTGACTGTACCCAATGATCACCTCTTTAGAGATAGCCCATTGGTCTGTTACAATTTTGCCTACCAATCTTTGATTGCAATTTACCTGGACTAGGTTCATCCTTAACCTACTGAAATCAAGTAAATTTTACTCAAGTTTTTTTCCTTTGCTAATCTAAACCTTATGATCATCCTTCCCTAAATGTTCCCCCACTGACACTTAGTGCATTTGACCTTCCTTAGAACCATATCCAGCAATGCTTCCTTGTTTGTTGGGCCAGAAATTTGAAGTGGTGGAGGCTACCTCGTTGAATATATTTAAGTCACTGGTAGATAGATTTCTGATAGACAAGGGAATTAAGGGTTATGGGGAGAAAGCAGTAAAGTGGAATTGATCCACTGCAGATCAGCCATGATGTTATTGAATGGGGGGGTAGGCTCGAAGGGCTTGATGGCCTAGTCCTGCTCCTACTTCTTATGTTCTTATGCTCTTAAATATATTGATCAAATTTTCCTGAACAGACTTTAGAAACTCTTCTCCTTCCCTTACACCATTAATATTCCAGTCTATATTAGGATCACTCAAGTTCCTCATTATCATCTTTGTAACTTCTTGAAAGTTTGCTCATTTACACTTGTCCCACAGAATATATACAGAGTGCATCAGCACTTCCATTGCTTTTATTATCATTAATTTCTAAGTATCTAACTGTCAATTGTGAAAGCTTGTGTAAAAACGATGGCTGTTGCATCAAACAGAAATGGCTACATTACACGTAATTCATTGACCATTAAATGTTTGAGGATGTCACAAGGATGTGAAAGGCATTGTCTAAATCAATAAAACCAGGTTGTATTTTTGCTGTTTAGCTGTGCCTCATGAAATCAGTTTGAATTCCACAACCATCATCTATTGCAACTGTTAAGACCATAAAAGCAGAGGTAGCCATTCAACCCATCGTGTCTGCTCCAATAAGATCAGTGACTGAACTAATATGATAATCCTTAACTCCACTTTCCCACCTTATTTCCATAATCCTCAATGCCCTTACTGATTAAAAATCTGCTTATTCCAACCTTGATGTGAAGATGCCGGAGATGTGGAGAACCTTCCGCACACTTGACAAAGGAACAGCATTTCCAAAAGCTTTTGTGTTTACTGTCAAAAAAACTGGTCGGACTTTAACCTGGTGTTGAGACTCCTTACTGTATTTCAACCTTGACCATACTTAATGACCGACCATCTACAATTCTCTGCGATAAAGAACTCCACAGATTCACTATCCTCAAAGAAATCACTCCTCATTTCTGTCTTAAATGGGTGACCCCTTGCTCTGAGATTGTGTCATCTAGTTCTAAACTCTCCCACAAAAGGAAACAACCCCTCAACAACCTGTGTGCAGCACAGATACCTCACAGCACCAAGTAGCTAGATTTGATTCCAGCCTTGGCTAACTGTGTGGAATTTGCACATTCTCCCGCTGTCTATGTTTCCTCCAGGTGCTCCGGTTTCCTCCCACAGTCCAAATAAATGTGCAGGTTAGGTGAATTAATCATGATTAATGCACAAGGTTAATGGGGATAGGGCACTATTTGAGAATCAATGCAGACTCAATAGGCCTCTTCAGCACTGTAGGGACTCTAAGATTCAGCACTTATCCTGTCAAACCTTAAACATTCTATGCACCTCTCATTCTTCTAAATTCTAATGAGTACAGTCCAACCTACTCAACCTCTCCTCATAAGAAAATCCCTCCATATCCGAGAGCAACCTAGTGAACCTCTGTGAACTGCTTCTAATGCCAGTGGATTGGGGGAACCAAAATTATTCACAGTATTCCAAGTGTGGCTTATATAGTTTTAACTTCCCTATTTTATACTTTATTCTCTTTGAAATAAAGACCAACACTGCAATTGCCCTCCCAATTACCTGCTGAACTTGCGTGCTGGCTTTTTGTGATTTCAGCACGAGGACCCTAAATCTTTGTACTGCAGCTTTCTTCACTTAAATACTATTCAGCTCCTTTATTCTTCCTAACAAAGTGCATAAGTTCCTGCATTATCTTCCAACCACCAAGTTTTTTTTCCCACTCACTTACATGGTGCCCTTTGTATGCTCATTTGTGTCATTTTCATCGTTTGCCTCTCACCTATTTTAGTGTCATCTGCAAACTTAGCAATAGTACATTTACTTCCCTCATTCTCCAAGATTTTAAGGCACAATTTCTGAACACCCTCTGCTTACAGAAGACAAGGCCTTGCCTGTGCATATATTTAGTTTCTAGCATGTACAAGTAAGCAATTTTTTTCTATTAAACCAAAGTAACAGGGACAACAGCTCCCTGGTGCATTCTCCATGACCATGCCTTCATGAATCAAAAGTCAACTTACCTCTTTTGAATTTAAACAGAAATTTGGGAAAATGATTGTATCCTAGTGTATTCTCCATGGCAACACCTTGATCAATCAGTACCATTTTACCATGCAATATAAACCACTGTTCCCTTTAAAATTTGATATTCTTGTGTCTCTCCTTATGTGCAAAACAAAAAGTTATGACAGCATGTCTCATTTTTTAAGCAATATTCTGATCTAACATACTAAATAATATTTGCAGATAAACTCAGAATATAAACTAATTTAGGATCAATACACAGACGGATAGAAAAGAGATACAAGACCTAAAGAGTCTACAAGGCTTAAAACTTTAAATCAGAAATGGACTGGGTTTACCAAGTCCAAAACTGAATAAGATTGCAGACAGATATACAAAATATGTTAAGCCATAAACAAAGGATCAATTTTAATAAATTTCAAAACCAGAATGAAATTATATTTCTAAAAGATATTTCTACAACTAGAAATTTAAAAGTGCATAGCCAGTGAACTGCACTGTTCTATTCATTTAAAGCATTTGATAAAACTTGAAATCTTTGTCTTTTTTGTTAAACAAGCTCAATTTAAAACAAAATTCTTCCACTCTTTCAACTGAAAATACTTGTTTTAATAAATGAATAACAAGAACACAAATGAATAGTGTATAGCTAATAAAACTGAAAAGATTGTGAAATAAATTGGACACATAACTCCTGCTTTATAATTTGTACCTTTGCAAAAGAAAACATACAAAAGGGAAATATGAAAATTTTTAAAATTTCTTCTAAAAACCTCCACATAAGCAAGATACTCAACGGACAGGTGTCCAAATTTAATAAGGTAGCTATAACATCTGCAAATGGCAGTGAAGATCACATACATGATCAAAACTTCAACAAATACATCCAGAATTGAGAATTCTAGCCAAATGGCATTCTCAAAATAAACACGCCAAATGTAATTTAAACTGTTAAATTCATTATTTAAGACATTTAATTAAGGATAATAAGCCCATTTTGTTCATGTATTCTCTGGACTATACCATCTGGACTAAATAAAGTGACTGTAATATTTCTTGTGATCAATGAACAAAAGTCTAAATTAAACAAAGTTTAAGGTGACAAATAATCATCTTGTTAAATTTCCTCAACTATTTTCTATCACTACGGATTCATGCTGTAGTGTAGCATCATAACCACAATGTCACATTTAATATTCATACAACTACACTTTCCAGCAGGGTTCCTTGGACTATATATTTTTTTTAATTCATTCACACGATGTGGGTTTTGCTGGCTAAGCCTGCATTTATTGCCTATCCCTAAATTTCCAGGATTTTGACTCAGCAACAGTCAAGGAACAACAATATATTTTCAAGTCAGGAGGTGAACTTCCAGCATTTGGGGTTCACATATATCTGCTGCCCTTGTCCTTCACATGGTAGTTATCACTGGTATGGAAGGCACTGTCTAAGCAGCCTTGATGACTGTCTGCTGTGCAAGTTGTAGATGGCATGCACTACTGCTACTGTGCATTGGTTTTGGAGGGAGTGCATGTTTGTTGATTCGGTGCCCACCAAGCATGCTGCTTTATCCTGGATGGACTGCTATTGAAGCTGCACTCATACAGGGATCAAACTTCTGACTTGTAACTTGCAGATTGTGGACAGGCTTTGAGGAATTAGGAAGAGAGTTACTCGCCGGAGGATTCTCAGCCTCTGATCAGGCCACACTATTTATATAGTTAGTCTAGTTCAGTTTCCAGTCAATAAGAATTCCCAGGATGAGGGCGGCACGGTGGCAGAGTGGTTAGCACTGCTGCCTCACAATGCCAGCGACCCAGGTTCGATTCCAGCCTCGATCACTATATGGCGTTTGCACTCTGTCTCCATGTTTGCATGGGTTTCCTCCAGTTTGCTCCAATTTCCTCCCACAGTCCAAATATGTGCAAGTTAGGTGGATTGGCTATGCTAAATTCACCCTAGTGTCAGGATAAATGTGTGGGGTTGTGAGAATAGGGCCTGGGTGGGATTATGGTCGATACAGACTTGACAGCCAGAATGGCCTCTTGCTGTACTGTAAGGATTCTATGTTGATGATGGGGAATTCAGTGATGGTAATGCCATTGACTGTCATGGGGGAGATGGCTAGATTTTCTCTTGTTGGACATGGCAATCATCAGGTACTTACGTGGGCTAATTATCCTTAATTAAATGCCTGCAACTGAACATGCTCTGATTCAGTATAAGGAATTGCAATTGATGAAATTTTCAGCAAACATCCTCACATGATTAGAGATTAGAGCAACACAGCACGGGAAACAGGCCCTTCGGCCCAACGAGCCCGCGCTGCCGTCATAACTACATAGTAACAATTCCATTATCCTATTCTAATTTTAGGTTATTCCTAATATGGAAGAGTCTCAATGTAGGGACAATTTGTTTCCCAATCAGCCTAACAGCGAATTTTTTGGGATGTGGGAGGAAACCGGAGCGCCCGGAGAAAACCCACGCAACCACGGGGAGAACGCGCAAACTCCCGCAGACACCAGCCCAATTCCAAGTGTCTGCACAGCTACAGCGATAGTCACTGAGCTGTCATGGTGCCCTTCAGATGGTCCAGATAAAGCACTCATTTACGACATGAAGCACCAGGCAACCCATGAATCAACATCCAAGAGCTGTCCTCGCACCACCTGCCAAATGCATGCTCCTTGTTGGTCAAGTATGGACCGAATTACCTGTGGAAAAAAAAGCCATAGTTAAACAGTCCTACTATATCCCTCTATCTGCATAGCACTCACGTGGCTGTCCAAGAGACCCTTAAACAGCCCTAGCGTGCCTGCTCCCACCACCTTACTCGGCAGTGCATTCCACACCCCCACTACCCTTTGTGTGAAAAACTGCCCTCTAATATTCGTCTTATACATAGCCCCCCTCACCCTAAGGCCATGACCCCTCGTCCTATCCATTCCTGAAGGTGGAAAAAGTTTACCACCATTTACTCTATCTGTACCCCTTATAATCTTATACACCTCTATGAGATCCCCTCTAAGCCGACGTCTTTCAAGGGAAAACAACCCCAGTCTATTTAATCGTTCCTCATAAGACAGTCCTTCCATACCAGGCAGCATCCTGGTAAACCTCCTCTGCACTCTCTCCAAGGACTCCACATCCTTCCGATAGTACGGCGACCAGAACTGGACGCAGTATTCCAAGTGAGGCCTAACCAACGTTCTATACAATTGCAACATCAAACTCCTACTCTTGTATTCTATACCCTTTTCTATGAAAGCTAACATACTATACGCTTTCTTTATCACCTTCTCCACCTGTGAAGACACCTTCAGAGACTTGTGAACCTGCACCCCCAAGTCTCTCTGCGTCTCTATACTCCGAATAGTTTTACCTTTTATCCTATAACTCTCTTCTACATTTTTCCGGCCAAAATGCATCACCTCGCATTTATCCGGATTAAATTCCATTTGCCATCTATCTGCCCAGTCTACCAACCTATCTATGTCCTGTTGTATTGCCTGGCACTGCTCCTCTGTACCCGCCAATCCAAGCATCTTAGTGTCATCAGCAAATTTGCTGATCTCACCACCTACCCCAACTTCCAAGTCGTTTATGTAGACCACAAATAGAAGAGGACCTAGTACTGAGCCTTGTGGCACTCCACTAGTGACAGGCTTCCAGTCGGAAAAAGAGCCTTCCACTACTACCCTCTGTCTCCTCCTCCCGAGCCAGTTCTCGACCCATCTACATACCCGGCCCTGTATCCCATGCGCCTTCACCTTCTCTATCAGTCTACCATGAGGAACCTTGTCAAACGCCTTACTGAAATCCATGTAGACGACATCAACAGCATGTCCTTCATCAACTGTTTTTGTCACTTCTTCAAAAAATTCCACTAGATTTGTAAGACAAGACTTCCCCTTGACGAAGCCATGCTGCGTATCCCTGATCAGATCGCAGCGCTCCAGATGCTCATACATCCTGTCCCTGAGGATCCTCTCCATTAGCTTACCTATAACTGAAGTCAAGCTCACCAGCCTATAGTTCCCTGGGTGATCCCTCTGACCTTTTTTAAACAACGGTACTACGTTTGCTATCCTCCAGTCCTCTGGGACCTCACCTGTGTCCAAGGAAGAGACAAAGATTTGCGTCAGAGGCCCAGCCAAGTCTTCCCTCAACTCCCTTAGCAGCCTGGGGTAAATGCCATCAGGCCCCGGAGCTTTATATGTCTTTAAGCTGCCTAACTGCCCCAACACCTCTTTCCTCGTAATCTTTATTTCCCTCAACCGATCCTCAACTTTGTCAACATCAGCAACAGACATCTGGCCAGTCTCCTGCGTGAATACCGACGCAAAGTATTCATTCAGGATCTCCCCCATTCCCTCAGGCTCTAAGCATAGATCCCCTCCTCTGTCCCTGAGAGGTCCAATCTTGCCTCTAACCATCCTTTTGCTCCTTACATAGGTGTAAAATGCCTTTGGATTTTCCTTAATCCTACCTGCCAGAGCCACTTCGTGGCCCCTTTTTGCCTTTCTAACACCCCTTTTAAGATCCCGTCTACACTCTCTATAAGCTTCCAGCGCTGTCTCAGTCCCCAGTTGCCTAGATCTAATGTAAGCCTCTCGCTTCTTCCTGATCAAGTCCTCAATATCCCTGGTAAGCCACGGTTCTATAATCCTACCTTTCCCATCCTTCCTCCTTGCCGGCACGTATCTTTCCTGCAGAGAGTTTAGTTTTCCCTTGAAAGACTCCCACATGTACCTCGTCGACCTGCCCTCGAAAAGCTTATCCCAGTCGGTATCTTTAAGATCTTGCCTAATCTGGCTGTATCTAGCCCTCCCCCAGTTAAATACCTTCCCTTTTGGGCCGGTCTCGTCCTTTTCCATTAATATCCTAAAGCAGACAGAGTTGTGATCACTATTTGACACATGCTCTCCTACCTCGACGTCAACCACCTGCCCTGGCTCATTCCCCAGAACCAAATCCAGTATAGCCCCCTCTCTAGTCGGGCCATCCACATACTGCTCCAAGGACCCTTCCAAAACACACTGTACAAATTCCTCCCCGTCCACTCCTACAGCTCTGGGCACTCTCCAATCTACTCCAGGAAAATTGAAATCTCCCACTACTACTACCCTATTTTTCCTACACTTATCTAAAATGTCCCTGCATATCCCTTCTTCCACGGCCCGCGGGCTGTTGGACGGTCTGTAGTAAACACCCAACAGAGTAATGATACTTGATGATGGAAGAATAGTTGTTGATGAAGCAGCTGAGGATGTTTGGGCCTGGGATAGTCTCCTGAGAAACTCCTACTGTGATACCTGGAGCTAAGATCGACTGACTTCCAATAACCATAACCTTCATCCTTTGTGCAAGGTGTAAGTTCAAAGAGTTTTCCCGCAAATCCCCTTCATCTCTAGTTTTGCTAAGGCTCCTTGATGCTGCACTCAGTCAAATGTGGTAGTCAAGGGCTTTTATCTCACCTCTGGAATTTAGCTCTTTTGTCCATTTTTGTACCAAGGTTGTAATGAAGACAGGAGTTGAGCAGCCGTGGCAGTCACAGATCACCCACTAGGTACTGCTGGCTGAAGATTGTAGCAAATTGTTTCAGTCGTATCTTTTGCAGATATGCTGGATTTCCTCATCATTGAGGATGGGGATATTTGTGCCATCTCCCACCATTCTTGGCTAGATGTGCCAGGACTGCAGAGCATGGATCTGATCCATTGGTTGTGGAATTGCTTAGTTCTGTCTATCACTTGCTGCTAAAGCTGTTTGGCATGCAAGTAATCCTTTGTTGTAGCTTCACCAGATTGATATCACATTTTTAGGTATGCCTGCTGCTGCTCTTGGCATGCCCTCCAGCACTCTTCATTGAGTGAGGATTGATCCCCTAGCTTGATAGTAATGGTAGAGTGAGGATATGCTAGATCATGAGGATACAGGCCCACAGCATTCGATAGTTACTCATCTTGAGTTGCTAGATATGTTCTAATTTTTATCCCATTTAGCCTGGTGGTAGTATCACATAACATGGTAGAAAGTCTCTTCAGTGTGAAGATGGGACTTCATCTCCACAAGAACTGTGCAGTGGTCAGTTCTACTCATGGAGAGATGCACCTGTAGCAGGCAGATTGGTGAGAGTTATGCATTTGTATTTATTCCTATTGGTGCACTGGAGCTATGCTGTATTAATGCATACACTGGAAATGACATAATATGCCTAGCGCAGGAAACAGAAAGAGAAGCAGCAGCAATGGAAGAGATCACACACCATTAACAACACTTGTTCATTGTTAACAAAGTCTGTTCTGCATATCACACCACCAGCACACAGTGAGGATGTGGTCTGTGATCACCCCCGTGTTCATCAGCAGGTGACCTGATGTCATGAATCACCATAGGTTGCAAAGGCATTTCACTCTGAACTTATTTTTCATTCTTCCCAACAAGATTATACAAATTTTAACTGTAGTTACCACTCTCTCATGAATCCCAGGTTGTATAAAAATATCAACTATTAAGTCAGCTTTCAAAAGCTATTATACTTTTGGAGGTTGGGGTGCAATTTTTTTTTTGTAAATAAATAAAAGGATAAACTGATGAAGCACCATATATCAGAAAATCGGCCAAATTAAGGGGTACTTTAAAAAGCTTCAACTAAATAAACCAATATATACTCACCTACTGGGTTAAAATAGCTGATGTTGTTATGTTAGCTGCAGAACAAATGTTCAGAGTTGTTTTTAAAGAGATTAGAAGTTAGAGACTGGTTAAGTAATTTCAGATGTTGAACTCCTATTACTAAATGAGATCACCCAAGGTATATGTGCCAAATGACGTTTAGCAAAAAAAATGAATGCACACCACTTGTGAAAGCAACTGACAATTGGAGAAAGGAAAATCAATGAATACTATTTATCAAAATTAAAAAAAAAATTTAAATAAGTATTTTGTTTGATAAAATCCAAGTATATTTGTTTGGTCTTGCATCCAAGCTTCATTTCATCAACCAGTTATGCAATTGTATATTTCTGTAAAATTCTGGAAAGAAAACTGGGTACTAACTTATGATAATCAGGAATGATGGTCCAGTGTAATCATTGGAAAAATACATGTACATTTATTCTGACCAACAATTTACAGATGAGCGCATAAACACAGGTTAAAGAACTTGGAGAAAATTCATTCCAAACTGCTTACTTTTTTTTATATCTACAACTGGATACCACTTTGATTTATGAAGTAATTACATATTAATTTTCACAGTAATGCACTTGAATATTTTGTAGCACAGTATGTAACAATGGAACATGTACAAAAGATATTTTCCTTCAATTAGACAAAAAGTAAAAGTTATTTTAAATATTAAAGATAGCTGAATAGAAGAGCACACAGCATTATCAAATTAATTGCAATAAGTTTAAGCAAACAGCTTAATGATGATTCAATTCACCTGCAATTTCTTTGGAAAATCGCAACTCTTTTTTTAACACTGCTTCAAATTCTTGTTCATCGAGATGGAAAGGATCCAAAAGCATCTAATTTTATGCTGCATCTTACAATAGTTTTGTCTTCACACAGACTGTGAAGTAAAGTTCCCAGGTTCCAGACTGAGATTAGAAACACAGCATCCGCAATTTACTGTCTGCTTTTGCAAAATGCTTGCTCTACCAACACAAGAATATTAAGGGAATGCAACATGCATGACACGTCCAGACGAATAGCATACTGGAGTGTTAAGAGGCGGAGTTGAGCAAAGTTCATTTAATTTCTCTAAGTTAAACAGTTCATGATTTATTATAGTCAAGGTAATAATGGTTCATCTCATGTTTCCAGAGTGCAGAAGCTACTCAGCAAAGTATGCAGGATAAATCACTATTTCATTTAAAGCAAAGTATCTGAAATATTTGCCTTGTATGCTTTAAAGGCAGTTTTACACTAATCTTAATTTAAATTTCATAAAGCGGTCACTGAAGTACAGACAAAATTTACAACACTGTAATCAACATCTGAAATTTAACAGAAATGTCACTGAAGGTTCTTTATTCCTGAAATGAAACAACAATTTTTTGTGCATATAAAGTATTTGAAATCAAAGATTTGCTGATACAATGCATTGTAGCAAGCTATTTTAAAGTCCCCTTCTCCTGAACTTCTCAACCTCACCACCCTACTGAGCAGAAGTGCTGACCAGAGGTGAGGCAATATCTCAGAGGGGAAGGAAAATCTAAGAAAGATGTGACTAAAAATTATTCTACTAGTTCTTTTTGGGATGAAGTTTAAAATTGCAAATCTGATGCTTAGTGCACCCAAGACTCAATTGGCAAATGTAGACTATTTGTAATAATGAGACATTCATTGCTTCACTTATGTTAATTTAAATGATAGCACTCAGGTCCTCATAATTGGCCATGGGTTGTTTGGAAAACAAAAGAAGAGTTCTTGAATTAAAAAAAGACATGGTTTCCTGTTCATATTGAAAATCAGCAACACAGACTCGGAACTCATGTGGATATCACAGGAAGTTACAATGGCATTTTGCAGCAGTTACCCAGTCCTTACCGTCATTCAAAAATAATAACATTGAAATGAAAGAGGAGCATTTTGGGTTCACTGGTATGCATCAACTCAAGAGATTCGCAATGCAGTAAAATTTGAATTTCATTGTACGTGAGTAGTCTGCACCTTTAAGACTTGAATAGCAGATTAGCTGTAAAGACTCACATTCTAATCAGTATTCTGTAAACTGTGTGCACCTTTATATGCCCTTCTCTGAACAGAACTTTCCGCTCACCTGACAAAGAAACAGTGTTCCGAAAGTTTGTGGGTTTACTATCAAATAAACTCGTTGGACTTTAATCTGGTGTTGAGAGATTTCTTACTATATATATATCCATTCTGCACAGCTACAATGACAATTATTTACATGCAAACATATGAATTAGGAGACTTGGCCCTTCAAACCTGCTCCACCATTCAAGAGGATCATGACTGATCTGAATGTAACGTCCCAACTACCTCTGATAATCAGTCTTTTAAGTATTGCCTTAAAAGTATTCAGACTTGGGTTCCGCTGTCTTTCGAACAAGGGAGTTCCATAGACTCAATCCTCAGAAAAAATATTTTCTTTCAGCAGTCTTAAATGGGTGATCCCTTATGTTTAAAGTGACCCCTAGTTCTAGATTTTCTCAGAACAAGAAGCATCGTTTCCACATCTACTCTGTCAAGATGTCTCAGGATTTTATATGTTTCAATCAAGTTGCCTCTTAAACTTCTAAACTCAAGTAGACACAAGCCTAGTCTATCCAATCTTCCCTCAAGATCACCCTTTCAACCCAGGCCTAGTAGATGTTCACAACATGAAATCAATTGCATGATGAAATCTGTGAGCACAGCTTGTACTTTTTAGGACATAACCAATCTAGAACGCAAATTGAAAAGACAAACTGAACCTCCCTGTTGATCAGAAAACTAAGACTGAAACTGAGAACTGCAAACCAAAAACTACTGGCTGGAACTATATAAAATGAGACAGAGTAATCAGACTCAGTAGGCTACAAGTCCAATGGTGCAGCACATGAAAGCTGAAGAGAAAGACTACATCGAGGGTGAGTAATGAAAAAAGAACAAAGTTGATGCAGATGTTTCTGTTACTTGAAATATCACTCATGGATCGACACCATCCACACCAAACTGGGGACACTCTGCACACATCTGCCATTTGTGATGGAACCCATGGAACTTGGGATGGTTGTATGCTGCTATACAAAGAACAAAGAACAAAACAGCACAGGAAACAGGCCCTTCGGCCCAACGAGCCTGCGCCTCCACCTGCTATCTGCTGGGGATCAGGCCAGCTCCTGGGAGGAGAGGAGTTGAACTTCTAATAGGAATTCAGATTTTAACAATCTTTGTCATTGAAACACTGAATATGTAGTTGAGCTAATTCAGAAGGTCTGTCTTAATTGTACCTGGCATTTAATATGCTATTTACAGTCAATTTTCTTATTAATTCATGTTTAACTTGCACTAATACTGGGTTTCAGATACACCAAAGTACAAGATTATATTTAACATTTGTTCTGGCTGAATCTTGAATAGTAACATTTCTTCTGCTTTAATCTATGGAATCTTATGGCTTCATTCTATTAGTAGATAAATGAGATTTCAGGTTTGTTTGTTATCAATGAAGGTTATTAAAAGTTTATTTGTCACAAATAAGCTTACATTAACACTGCAATGAAGTTACTGTGAAAATCCCCTAGTCACCACACTACAACGTCTGTTCATGTGGAGTGAGGGAAAATTTAGTGTAGTCAATGCACATTTTTGGACTGTGGGAAGAAATCAGAGCACATGAAGGTAACCCACAGAGACATGGAGAGCATGTGCAAACTCCACACACATAGTCACCTAAGCCGAGAATCAAACCTGGGTCCCTGACGCTCTGAGGCAGCAGTGCTATCCACTGTGCCACCATTACTGGTCTGTTATCGAGATTGTAACAGAATTCATAATCAAATCACCCACATCAGAGAAAGTTGTAGCAAAATTGTATACTCCAGTTAGATTGCAATTTGTACAACATCCAGTTCTGGTTGCTGAAACACAATGAAGCACTGGGCACAATGCAGAGAAAAGTCACAAGGCTGATCTCATGTAGGGCTTGCCAAGTCAAGGATTGCAATAACCAGTGGGATTGTGAACAGCCCCTCAATTGGGGCAGCAACAATTATTACAGAGGCAAACGCTTGCCAGAATGGGGCACTTTGAATAGGCCACTTTGATAAAATTACAACTTCTGATGCGTTCTGCAGTGAGAATCTGGCTGTTTGTTGTGAATCCTGGTGGAACTGGCTTCCATTTTGCTGCCTCAAATTTAACCCAGTTAAACGTCACTTGTTTTTCCTTCCTCTCAGATGCTTTATCACTGTCTTTCCTGTTCGCTTGCTTCTTAACGTCTTGCTGCACCTCTACTGAGCTCCTGTTTATATTGAGAGCTCATTGGAGTCAGCGTCAGGGAGGAAGGTGGTGAAGGATGCAGCAAGCAGGAGCTAAGTACATTGAAAAGCATTTCCAAATTATTTGGAGTTAGTAACAGGATTTCCGTGCCAGTTAAGTTCCAAGACAGCCAGGTTAATATAAAAATTACAGGTCAGGAATATAACCCAACCTCATGTTTTTTTCTGAGAAAGAGATTTTGCCACTTTTTATAAAGATACTAATGCTAAATGTTAGCTAAAATAGAGATGTTATACTCAAGGAACATTGAAGCTTAGATTGATCATACTTGGCTCACTCTGATTATTTACTGAGTTTATCTTTTTCAATGATTTTGTGTTTTACATATCAAGATATCTTTTTGAAGAAATAAATCACAGTGAATATATATTTTCTAAAAATTCTACTTGTGGACCTGATTAAAATTTTCCAATTTCCCTTCATTATTTTTCTAGTGAAAACCACTAGTTTGATTGATCAGTGTGTCTATAAGGGGTTTGCATTATATTCTTGTAGTTCTAAGAGGAGCTGGTTAGTTAAAATTGTTACAATATTGGATGATCAGCTTCACGTTAATGCACAGAAGGTACAGAAATTTTCTCTCAATTGTCAAGAACCAAATCTGGGCAAAGTACAGAGCCTTCAAAAATGTATTGCAACTACCTCCATGTTTCAAGACCCTTACACTCACTTGAGTTACAGCAATTTAAAAGCATTAGAATAAGATCACAGTAGGAAAAAGCTTAGTATCCAGGATGAGTCATTAGGAAAAACTGCAGAAACTGAGGCATTTCAACTGGTAAAGGAGACATCCAAGGAATGAATGTTCAAGCTTTGTTTTTTGACATTGCAAGTTGGCAAACAACAGCTAGGTCAGCAGTTGTTTTCCATTTATTCATTTATAAGATAATGGAATACTGTCCAGTTGTCTGGATGAATGCAACTTCAACAACACTCAAAAAGCTTGATGCCATCCAGGCCAGGCCAACATTTGTCCCTGTCCCTAAGTGCCCTTCAGAAAGTGGTAGTGAATGGCCTTATTGAACTGCTGCAGTCCCTCAGGTGTAAATCCACCCACATTGCTGTTGGGGGGGGTGGAGTCCCAGGATTTTGATCCAGCAACAATGAAGAATGGTGATATATTTTCACATCAGGATGTGAGTGACTCGGTGGGAAATATCCAGGTGGTGGTGTTCCCAGGTGTCTGCTGCTCTTAAAAGTTTATTTATTAGTCACAAGTTGGTTTACATTCACACTGCAGCATGGTTACTGAGAAAATCCCTCAGTTGCCACACTCCGGTTCCTATGTTCGGGTACACTGAGGGAAAATTTAGCATGGTTAGTGCACCTAACCAGCATATCTTTGGACTGTAAGACGAAACCAGAACACCCAGAGGAAAGCCATGCAGACACAGAGAGAAAATGCAAACTCCACACAGATAGCGACTGAAGCTGGAGTTTAAATTCAGGCCCCTGGTGCTGTGAGGCAGCTGCGCTAACTACTATGCCACCCTGCTCTTGTCATTCTAGAAGGCAGTGATAATGGGTTGGAAGTGCTGCCTAGAGAACCTCAGGTGAGTTCCTGCAGTGTACCTTACAGATGGTATAAACAACTACTATTGTTCATCAGTGGTGGAGTGATTGAATCTTTATAGAAAGATAAGCAATCAAGCGGGCTGCTTTGTCCTGGATGGCGTCAAGCTTGTTGAATGTTGTTGAAGTTGCATTTACATAGACAACTGGAGAGTATTCCATTACACTCCTGAGCTTGTAGATAGTGGACAGACTCCTGGGGGAGGGGGAGCACTGGAGAGATCAGGAAATGAATTACTCTGGATTCCTAACATTTGATCTACTCTGGTAGTCATAATATTTTGTGGTTAGTCAAGTTCATTTTCTGATTAGCGGTAACTCCCAGGATGTTGACAGTGGGGGAAGTATGTTGATCAATGGCCTGGGCACAGGTCCAAAACCAAAATCAACTCTCAATGACAGCTAATGACTATTTTTATGCATCATCTGCAGGAGAATATGCCTCCACAGATTGGTCTCTTCACCCATCAATGAAAATGCACATAATATATGAAGCAGTCTCATTCCTAATGGATCCGCTGAACACTCATGTACTTATGTAGATAGAAGGATACCACCAATGTCTTTAAGATGATACAAAAATGGGAAATTTGTCCACTTAGTGGCACAGTGGTTAGCACTGCTGCTTCACAACACGAGATCCGGATTTGATTCCTGGCTTGGGTGACTGTGTAGAGTTTGCATGTTCTCCCATGTCTGCATGGGTTTCCTCCAGGTGTTCTAGTTTCTTCCCACATTCTGAAAGACATGCTGGTTAAGTGTAACTTGAACAAATGTCAGACTGTGACGACTAGGGGAATTTCATGGTAACTTCATTGCAGTGTTAATGTAAGCCTTACTTGTGACTAACAAACTTTGAACAGTCTGCAGATAGTGTGAAAGGATACTGGGAAAACAAACATCTACTCATATGGGCCTTAGCATTTCCAAGGACTGTAGGACAAACACTTTTCTTTAGATAGCTGCAAAAACAGTATTCTAAGGTGAACATACCAGCAGTAATATGGCACAAATTGAATGGGCTCAAAGTGGCATGAATACAAGTGGGTCCAAATCTGACAGTACCGCAAACAAGAAAATAAGACTTGAAAAAAAAAGACACAAGATAGGTAAGAAACTAAGCACTGATGAAAACGTAACGAGGCCACAAAAAAATATAGGTAAGTTAAGTGGGTGATCAAGAATCTGGCAAATGGTATATGATGTGGGAAAATGCAAAGTTGTTCATTTTATCTAAATGGTGAGAGATTGTACAACTCTAACATGCAGAGGGATCTGGATGTCTTAGTGCATGAATCACAAAAGACTGTGCAAGTACAGCAAGTAATTAGGAGAACTATCGGAACATTATAATTTATTGCAAGGGGAACTGAATATAAAAAGTCGGGAGCTTATGCTTCAGTGACGAAGGGCACTAGTGAGATTATGTCTGAAGTACTGTGTAGTATTGGTCCCCTATTTAAGGGAGGAGATAGATGTAACGGAAGCACTTCAGAAATAGTTTACCAACTAATACTTGACATGGGAGGGTTATTTAATGAGGAAAGATTGGACAAGCTAGGCATGTAGTTAGAGTTAAAGATGACTTGATTGAAGCATAAAAGATCCTGAGGGATTTTAACAGATTCAATGTGGAAGAATCCAGAACTAGGTCACTAATTAAGAGGTCACCTATTTAAAACAGATGAGATGAATTTTCTCTTGGAGAATCGTGAATCTTTGTACCTCTCTTCCTGCAAAGATGAGAGGAGAATCTTTGAAAATTTTTAAGGCAGAGATATATGGATTTGTGGTAAGCAAGAGAGTGATAGGTTGTTGGGGTAGGCAGGAAGCAGACCAAGTTACCATTGCGGCACAATGGCAAACTCTGTTGCCTCGCAGCACCAGAGACACAGGTTTGATTCCCAACTTGGGTCACTGTCTGTATGTTCTTCCCATGTCTCAGGATGCTCTTAAAGACAGCCCAAAAGGCATGCTGGTTAGCTGCATTGGCCAAGCTAAATTCTTCCTCCATGTATCCCAACAGCCGGAGTATAAGTGGCTTTCAGAGAATGTCAGAGTAACTTCATTGCAGTGTTAACGTAAACCTACTTATGACACTAGTATATTTAAGATCAGCCATGATTTCATTAAATGACAGAACAAGCTCAAGGGACCAAATGGCCTACTCCTGTCCTTGTTCCTACAGCTAAGTTGTTCTGAACATGTATTTTTAACTATTGTTGTACTTATAAGAAAAAAGCAGAATGGAGTCCAGAAACAAGGTACCAAGTGTATCGTTCAGGCAGCTATTTTTGAGTTTACAATCAGAATACTTAATAGTCAAAAGAATCAAAAGTTTTCCTCAGTAGAGATCATGTAATTGAGTTGACAACTTAGTTATGTAAGAAATTAAGTTTCGCTTTTTACAAAAAATGTCAATACTTGATTTAAGAGATCAAAAGCTCTGTTGTTCGAGCAACAACCAAGATAGTAACTGAAAAAATTGTTTATTGCTCAATAAATAACTCACTAATTTAGGAAAGCTCATGATGGTGTGCATTCCTCAGCTTTGAACTCTTACCATCAACATATTTTTTTTTTAAATGTCCATTAATGAACATTGTGTCCATTGTGTATTGTTCTTATATGACTGAAACACAAGAGTTATGATTTCTGTGATATGCCAATACGAATAGAAGAGCTCAAAAGTGAACTGTTAAATTAATAACCATGAAAAAAAGCAGAAACAGGGTTATCTTTGTACTAAACTACCCAACATTGTAATATTTGACAACTGCAGGATATAGCTGCATCCAAAATGAAACAATAATAAGTGTGTTTCTACAGCAAGGGATCATTCTGTAGAATCCCTACATTTCGACTGAAAACAACTCTATCATCTGATTTCTAGTTCATGTCCATATATTTCAGTTGCTGGATTCCAATTGTTTAATTCAAGTGGTTAGAAGAGGAGCTATCACTGAAACATCACATGAGCACAAATTACAGTTAATTTTGATTTATAGTTGAAAATTATTTCCAGCTTCCAATGTTATAAGAAAACTCTGCAAACTACAAAAAAGTTAAGCAACACCTTATTCTGCTGAAACTCGTCATTTGATTCTGTGAAAAAAAAGTAAATACGCGGATTTTGTGCATCATTATACAACTGTGTACAGGAAGTAAAAAACCAAAAGGAGAGGCAGAAACAAATGAATTTACCCTACAAGTAAATTATTTTCAGCATAATTAGTTATAAATTTTAATTTCTCCATAAGGAATTATGAAATGAGTTTTCTGCCAGCTCAAATGGAAACACAATTCACAGTATCAAATCTACTCCAAATTAAACTTTTGGCTTAAGTCAAGTATGTTGATGTGAACACTACAATAGTTGGTGCACTAAATCGGCCTGGGCTTGGGAGGTTGGACCATAAAAGTGATTTAGGGAATCAAACCAGCATTTGTACATATGACATAGCGGTATTATTTAACCCATGGTCAGCAAAATGGGGTGGGGGGGAGGAGTGTGTGCTGCATGTGCATCCACAGGGGGTACAGGGGTGAGACTGTTCTCCTGTGCATTCTCTTTTACAGCTCCTCTATCAATCAGATTTTGATTTGATTTGTCACAGGTATTAGTATACAGTGAAAAGTATTGTTTCTTGTGTGCTTTACAGCAAATCATTCCATTCATAGAAAAGGAAATGATAGAGTGCAGAGTGTACTGTTTCAGTCATAGCTTGAGAAAGATCAACTTAATGCAAGGTAAGTCTATTCAAAAGTCTGATGGCAGCAGGGAAGAAGCTGTTCTCGAGTCAGTTGGTATGTGACCTCAAACTTTTGTATCTTTTTCCCAAAGGAAAAAGGTGGAAGAGAGAATGTCCAGGGTATTAGGGATCTTTAATTATGCTAGCTGCTTTGCCGAGGCAGTGGGAAGTGTAGAGAGTGTCAACGGATGAAAAGCTAATTTGCCTGATAGACTGGGCTACATTCACAATCTTTTGTAGTTTCTTGAGATCTTGGGCAGAGCAGGAGCGATACCAAGCTGTGATACAACCAGAAAGAATGTTTTATATGGTGTATCCGTAAAAGTTGTTGACAGTCGTAGCTGACATGCCAAATTTCCTTAGCCTTCTGAGAAAGTAGCAGCATTGGTGGGCTTTCTTAACTATAGTTTTGGCAGAGGGACCAGGACAGGTTGTTGATGATCTGAACACCTAAAAACTTGAAGCTCTCGACCCTTTCTACTTTATCCCCGTTGATGCAGAAGGGGCATGTTTTCTTTACGCTCCTTGAAGTCGATGACAATTTCCCTCAATGTCAACAAAATGAAGGAGAGATTATTGTTGCTGCACCAGTTCATCAGATTCTCCATCTCCTTCCTGTACTCCATCTCGTCATTGTTTAAGATCGACCCACAACAGTGGTGTTGTCAGCAAAACTGAAAATCAAATCAGAGGGGAAATAGAACTGTCATCCTACAAAGGCAGTTTAAGGAACTACAAGGTAGATTTAAGGGTAGAATGTTCAGGAGTTCTTGTGGTGATTCAGCAGTAATTGTCAAATGCATAAGAATACAATGTTAGAATCCCAGACCAGAACGCCAGGATATGGTCCAACCAATTTATTTGATAGTAAACTCACAAGCTTTTGAGGTTTCTCTCTTTGTCAGGTAGACGTAGAGTTCTGGCCTCAGACAGAGCACATAACAGCACAGACAGTTTACAGATTATTGATTAGAATACAAATTTTTACACCTAACCTGCTATTCAACTCTTAAAGTGGCTAACAATGTGAGTGGAAGGAACAGAGCACAGGTTAAAGCGATGTGTATTATCTCCAGACAGTATAGTAAGTGAGGTTTTGCATACCCAGGCAAGTCATGGGGGTTATAGATAGTGTGACATGAACCCAAGATCCCTGTTGAGACTGTCCTCATGTGTGTGGAACTTGGCTATCAGCTCTGCTCAGCGGCTCTGCACTGTCGTGTACCATAAAGGCCGCCTTGGAGAATGCTTACCCGAAGGTCAGAGCCCGAACGCCTGTGACCACTGAAGTGTTCGCCAACAGGAAAGGACAATCTTGCCTGGTGATTGTCGAGCGATGTTCATTCATCCGTTGTCGTAGTGTCTGCATGATCTCCCCAGTGTACCATGCTTCGGGACATCCTTTTTTGCAACGTATTAGGTTTTACAACGTTGGCCAAGTTGCAAGAGTATGTACCATGTATCCGGTGGATGGTATTCTCACGTCTGATGATGTCATCCATGTCAATGATCTGACATGTCTTGCAGAGGTTGCTATGGCAGAGTTGTGTGGTATAGTGGTCACTGTTCTCCTGAAGGCTGAATAGTTTGCTGCAAACAATAGTCTGTTTGAGATTGTGCTGTTGTCTGAAGGCAAGAACTGGGGGTATGGGAATGGCCCTGGTGAGATGCTTGTCTTCACCAATGATCTTGACCACTATACCACACAACCCTGCCACAGCAACCTCTGCAAGACATGCCGGATCATCGACACGGATGACATCATCACACGTGAGAATACCATCCACCAGGTACACGGCACATACTCTTGCAACTCGGCCAACATTGTCTACCTAATACGTTGCAAGAAGGATGCCCGAAAGCAAGGTACATTGGCGAGACCATGCAGACGCTATGACAACGGATGAATGAACATCGCTCAACAATCACCAGGCAAGAATGTTCCTTTCCTGTTGGCGGTCACTTCAGTGGTCATGGGCATTCGACCTCTGACCTTCGGGTAAGCATTCTCCAAGGCTGCCCTCACGACATACGACAGCACAGAGTTGCTGAGCAGAGACTGATAGCCAACTTCTGCACGTGAGCTCAGTCTCAACAAGGATCTTGGGTTCACGCCACACTATCTGTAAGCCCCACGACTTGCCTGGGTTTGCAAAACCTCACTTACTGTACGATCTGGAGATAATATACATCTCTTTAACCTGTGCTCAGTGCTCCTTCCACTCACATTGTTAGCCATTTTAAGACTTGAATAGCAGGTTAGATGTCAATATTTGTATTCTAATCAGTGATCTGTAAACTGTCTGTGCTGTTATATGCTCTGTCTGAGGCTAGAACTCTTCATCCACCTGACAAAGAGGGCAACCTCGAAAGCTTGTGAGTTTACTATCAAATAAATCGGTTGGACTGAAACCTGGTGTTGACAGATTTCTTACTGTGTTAACCCCAGTCCAACATCAGCATCTCCACATCATGACTAATGGATGACAATCAGCCACTGCATTCCTCACTAACTCAATTTGTATCAGGGTGACCACATTCTTCAGCTTCCCAATAATTGCTTACTAGTCAAAGCAGAAACCCAAACTTAGTTCCTACAATCTGTTGGCTATCTGCATCCTATTGCTCTAAATCACTTGCTTATAAATAATCACTCACATATAACTGTTATACATTTCATGGTACATTTATGTTAGGACTAAAAATACAGAAATTCTGGCCTGTTACCACTGAGACATTACCAACTTTGTAATACAGAAGTAGCTTGACAGTCAATGCCTAACAATACATTCTGTTGCAAGGTATAATTCAAACTTTGAGTTTGAGCTTACCAACTGATAATAAGCGAATTCTTCAGTCAGAACATTATCTGTGAACCCTAGTGTACATTGCAACACTCTTTAAACTCCTTCTATAGAATGTTGATTCATCAGCTGGGAGATGTGCCAAAATTTAAGTGTATTCATATATGTACAAGAACAGATTGAGACCATTCGTCTTTTATGGAGGATAGGGCTGTGAAAACCAGGAGAAAAGTTAACTTCCAGATTGTCTGTGTGGCTTGTCGTTGATTGAAGGAACACTCAGTACACATAAAACATGTGGATACTTTGGTAACTTTTAAGGCCCTGGATTGTGTGTGGCGGGGGCAAGGTGGTAATGTTATGGAGCTAAGGAGAATGAAAGATTTGATAAGATAAACAGATATATATATATATACATATATGCTATGCTTTGATTCATTTCTACTGCACAAACTGGGAAACTAATAATAACACTGGTTTAATGCCCAATTTAAAAGGGTGTGAAAGGAACTAAAAAATTGGAACTCTTCCAACAATTCTAGCTTGCACGGATGCCTCAAAGACACTTTCTATAAGCAGAAAGTTACATTCAGGCTAAAAGTAATACAGCAAATTTGCATATTGAGTACAAAAAATGTAGCAACTGAATAGCAATGTAATGAGGGACATATATATCAACTGCTCAGCAAAACAACTAATGCCCAATCACAGCAACTTTCAATAGCTTGAAACACATCTTAAATTAAGAACCATACAACTAAGCTCCTCCAGGTCACCTCCCAAGAAACAGATAACGTGAAGCAGGAATTGGAGTGCATTGGGCTGGCTACTACAGTACGAGCGCATCTACCTTTTGAAATAGGCTTATTTGAAAATCAAACAAATCCTATTACAAAGGCATTTAATATGGTGATCATTTCAGACAACTGATAACTTGGTTATTAGTTTGCTTCTGGCACGTAACTGCAACAGAACCCATTCCCACTGTCTTTCAAAATGTTCAAAAATTTCATTAGCTCAATAACAACTGGGACATTGGTCCAGCCATTGGCTTCACACAACAGATATCATGAGCTTCTCTTAAAGAAGAAATGAGCAGTAATTCAAAATCATTTATTAAAGATGCAATACAGAAATCTTCCCAATATATTTTGTAATGCTTTCAACCATTGATATAACATGAATATTAGATTTGCAACACTGATACTGAACTGAACAATATCAGGGTAATAGTCAAGAAATTTGCCAATGCTGAACAACCAAGAGGTCAATTTCTGGCAGGAGTTCTGCATTTGCGTTAGAGAAGCTTTGATTTGTATAGTAATCTTGCCACTAGCCCTCGAACAAGAGCAATCCTGTAGGAAAGATGGAACTATGTTAGTACGCATTTCACTATTACACGGTGATATTTAGCAATCGCTACTACTTGTGGACTAGTTACTGTAACAATAGTCTTGTGGACCATGTCACATTGAGTAAAACAGATTTCCCTGGAAACAAGACATTATTGCAATGATGTTCAGATCATTTTCTAAAGGAAAGGAAGTTTAAAAAAGATTTAATTTCAGTTTTTGAAAGTACAAGGGTAAAACAGCAACGTTCATTATTGTGGACTATTAAATTACTCCAGTAGATCAATAAAGTATCACTGTCAAGTGACTGACAATCACTTTGGGTGAACAAAAGACTGCATTTGAAATATTCTTGCTTTTGTGATTCTTATGGCTGTAAAACAGTATGATTCTTCAGGGATTAGCATTTTTCCAGTTTCTTACTTGCTTCCACTTTGACTATGCCAACATATCACCACCAATGGATTCTCATTCTAGCCCAAAACCATCATCTCAGAACACCTCCAAAGAGCTATCCAGGGCCCTATGTCTGCTCTTTGACAAAATCATCCACAAACATGGGGTCAGCTTCCATATATGCAATGCAATACTCAACTTTGTGGAATTCTGGATTCATTTTGTTATGTTGCTTATCCAAACTTCAGTCTTGAATGAGCCTAGTTTTCCTTCACTCCACGTTCATACCCCAATCACTAATACTGCCTTCCTCCTTAGTCACTGTCTCAAGTTAAAAGATTTACAACTTTGACATCCTAGTCAATCCAAAATGAGCTTCAGATCTTATGTACTCTCATATACAGAAACTGCTTACTTACACGCTAACAACATCACCCATATCCACGGCTGCCTCAGCCTACCCAATGAAATCCAAATCAATGTTTCGTTATTGCCAAACTTGACTGTACCAATATTCATTTGGCCAGGTATCCATGTTCCATAAACTCTGTTCTGCCTTGCAGCAAGTCCACTCTGCTGTCACCACTATGCTTTTTGGCCTACATTGGTAGCACTGCAGGGTGGAGTAACAATTTAAAATTCTATTTAAATCCCTACACTGCCTTATCCTCCAGATACCCTGCTTCCTTCAGAACTATGATTCTATGAACTGTCATCCATCACACCAGAGCAATGGCCACTTATGCAACGTTCCCTACTTGAGCATACTACCAGTGCTCTACTTTCAACAATAGGGCACATTCACTGGAATTCCCAATCCAAATTCCTCTGCCTTTCAGGAATTTCCTTGCTAAATTCCTCCAACATTTCATTAACTTTTCCTTAACATTCACCTCAAGCCTTAACATTCACTTCACCCTAAAATCACCGTTTTTAGCTCAGCCTTCATTCTGTTAGATTACACCTCTGAAGTGACTTAAGAGCAGTTTTAAATGTTAAATGCATTTTATTAATTCAAGTTGTTGTTGTGTAGTTGTAGACTATGTTCAAATTAAAATACATAAATAAAAATAAATTTTAAATATCTATAACTGTTTATTGAAAAGTTGTGAAATAACAAAGAATATGCTTTTACAAAATGTTAATACTTCCTTATCTTAACAGTGATCAACTGCTACAGGATTCATCAAATTGTAGATTTTCACTGCACAAAATACATTTTCTTTTCCAAGGCTTTTGCCAAGATCTTATCAGCTCCCCAGACCATCTGGATTTCATTTGCTGTCATCCAAAGTAATCTAAAATGAACACAGACCCTATGCCATTATTTTTCCTTATCCTGTTTACATACATATTTCCACCCACTTCCCTTCCTTGTATTGGACTAGAGTCACAAAATAGTTGAGTTTCTGACACAAATATTGCCCAATCCCTCAAAGAGGGCTCAATGCAACAAAATTTTAGTACAAACTATCTTGCAAAACATCAGCTCAGTATAAATTCAAACTAAACTTTTTTTAAAAATAGGAAAATTATATGATGATACAATTAAAAGGTTTAATTGATCTGCTATTAGAGCACAAAAATATGGAGTAGATGTGAATCTCTTGCATGAACACAAAAGCAGACTGTCAAACTAAAATTAAGTTGATGTTGTTTACTTCAATTTTCAAACTACATCCAGAGAAAATGCTGACACAAGAATGAAATATGGATTTTTAATTAAAAACAAACTACTGCAGATGCTGGACATCTGAAGCTAAAACAGAAAATGCTAGGGAAAAGAAGATCAGCTGATTAGGCATCATCTGTGTAGAAAGAAAGAGGTAACATTTCAAATCCATTTGACTCTTCTTCAGAACTAAAGAGGGGGAGAAATTTGATGGCGTGTATACTGTATGGGTGAGGGGGAGCAGCCTGAACAGAACAGAAGATTAATGATAGGTGGGAATTAGGAGAGATTGCAACAAATGTGTGTAGGACACAGGACAGAGGAAGTGTTAATGGCAGTGTGAAGAGCTATAGAAGGTGCAGGAAATGACATCAAGCTAGAATATAGAAATATGAAATATCTGTGCGCAATGAAAGCAAAACTAAAGAACAAGTAACAGCCCAGTGAGAGGGGGTGTTTGCATAGTGACTAAAATTGTTTTGAATGTAAAAATGATTCAAGACTGGGGACAAAGGTCACGGTCTAAACTTGTTGAACTCAGCTTTGAGTTCAGAGAGCTGTAATATGCCTAGGTGGTATGGTGGCAGAGTGGTTAGCAGTACTGCCTCACAGTGTTAGGGATCAGAGTTTAATTCTTGTCATGGGCAAGTGTCTGCGTGGAGTTTGCACATTCTCCAAGTATCTTGGTGAGTTTCTTGTGGGTGCTCCAGTTTCCTCCTATACTCCAAACATGTGCAGGTTAGGTGGATTGGCCAGGTAAATTCACAGGGTTATGGGCAAAGGGCAGGAGAGGGCCAGGGTAAGATACTCAGACAGTCAGTGCAGACCAAATGGGCCAAATTGCCTTGTTCTGTTCTGTAGGGATTCTATGATTCTCTGAAGTGCTAATCCTCCAGTTTGCATTGGACTTTAGTAGAGCATTTCAGCAAACCAAGAACAAATATATATTGGTATGTTAAGGAAAGCTCAGTTAAAGAAAAAGACAAGCATGTCAAGAGATATTTTCAAATGTGGCATCATCAGAATAGATGCAACGAAGATGCAGAAAGTGCAAATATGGAGTGGAGTTCCGACAGGGTGTGAAGCCTATAGGATTCGGTGGGCAGTGAGCTTGTAATGAATTTTAGTGGTCAGTCCATCACTGGAAGTGGAGAGAGAGAAGTCAAGAAAGGCAAGTGTTGGAGATGGATCATGTGAAGGGGAGGCAGAAGTGGTAATTGGAACCAAAAAAAAACCCATAAACTTTTCCAGGTCCATTTTCTAGCTCCAGACAGGAGCATTAAGTAGCACTAACATAATGGAAAAAAAGTTGCAGCCGTGGGCCTGGACAGACCTGAAGGAGGAATATTCCACATAACTCACAAAAAGACAGGCATAACAGCTAATACCCATGGCCACACCTTTATCTTACAGGAATTGAGTCAAGTTAAAGACCTTCATACTGCCATTCTTTGGTCTTGTGACCTACACACCTTTGCAATCTCTCCTAGTTCCCATCGATCACCGATCTTTTATCTACTCCACACTTTCTTATACAGTATACAATCTGTCATATTTCTTCGTCTCTTTAGTTCTGAAGTCATACGGTCTTGAAAGTTAATTCTATTTTCTCTCACCACAGCTACTACCAGATATACCGAGTTTTTCCAACATTTTGTTTCTGTTAAGGATTTTTAATTACACTATTTTCCTAAGTCAGTTTTTTTTTCTCTGCAAGCCACAACCCAAAGTTACATGCAGAACCTAGAGATTACATTAACTCACTTGCGAATTGCAAAAAAAAAACAATCTGGTTGTGTGGTTGTTATGAATACATGGTGGTCAAATTTTGAACCCAAAAACCACATACAAGAGCCATTAGACATGAAAAATCTTTACACAGACTAATTACTGAGGTAGAGGTTTTGTGGGTCTCCAGCTTGGCCAAAAGTCTTTGAAAACTTGGCTAAAATGCTGTCAAGTCTCATAAGGAATTCCATCAGGTGTTGATTTGTGAGGATTTACAAACTTCTTTGAGGAGTACAAAGGCTCACAACAACTCATCAACTACGAAAGGGTTTACAAGAAAGACAAAGCAAGGTCTCAAGTTTTACAAGTCATCAGACCTGGTTCAAGAGTTATCAAAATGTCGCCCCAACACAGACAGTTTCAACAATGGTTCACCTTGCAAGAACTCAATCTCACCTTTCAAGATTCCATTCCCTGGATTCCCAAGTACGCTCAAGCATCAACTTACAAGCAACACTTCAGCTCTTTAGAGCACTGGAG
Organism: Sphyrna mokarran; assembly: GCA_024679065.1. NCBI lineage: Eukaryota > Metazoa > Chordata > Chondrichthyes > Carcharhiniformes > Carcharhinidae > Sphyrna > Sphyrna mokarran. The sequence goes on along the minus strand of JAGIQG010000017.1, from coordinate 15,161,784 downwards.
ACTCGCTGCAGATTCAAGACATTGAGTGGCCTCCTTCTGCACTGTAGGGATTCTATGATTCTTTGGTCATGCCAAGCAGAGTATAAGAACAAGAACACAAGAAATATTTGCCCCAAAGGCTCACTGCACAAAACCACAAACCTCTGGCTGTTTTGTTGATTTTCAGGCTCTCTCTTAGCCCTTTGTGATTGCAGAGCTTGAGTTCTTTACATTTGTTCCAATTATTTTGGCTATCCACGATTTCTAATATTCCTTTAATACAGTTCTGCATGGAGTGTCAAACATGGCCGAGTTGCTAGCATTTACACCTTGGTCTTATATGGTTGTGGATTCAAACCCCACCCCAGTGATTTAAGCACACAAATCCATGCAATACTGAGCATTGTTGGAAATGCCGTCATACCTAGAAGAGGTGGCAATCTGGCAAAAGTTATGATGAACGTTTCAAAAAATACTGTACTGGCTTCAAATGGAATATTGTATCCAGTTTCAGGATGCACACTTTAGAAAGGACATGGAGGCATTACAGAGGATGCTGAAAAAGTTCATGAGAATAGTTCCAGGGATGAGGAACTTCAGTTACAAGGATAGATTGGAGAAGCTAAGGCTGTTCTTCTTGGAGAAGATTAAGAGGAGATTTGTTCAAAATGATGAGGATTGTGAGCAGAATTGATTTGAGAATTCAATTTCTGTTGGCAGGAAGGTCAAAACCAGAGGACACAAGTTTAGGGTAATTGACAAAAGCAATTGTAAAAACATGTATTTTAAATGAAGCATTTTCCTAGTATCTGAAATGCACTCCCTGACTGTACAATGGAAACAGTTCTAATTTAGGCTTTCAGAAAATAATTAACTGGAAAGAACAAAAATGCATGATGTTATGGGGAAAAGGCAGAAGAATGGTCTAGCCAAGCGGCTCTTGCAGAGAGCTTGCATGGCCGCAACAGGTCAAAGGTCCTCCCATCTGTACTATAACCATTCTGTTACACGCTTTATAAGCCATCCACAATTTGCTAAAGATTTTGTTCCGTATATCAAACATGAGAAAGATACCCTTGAAGCATCAGATTTTAGTTGACAAGATCAGAAAGGTAATAAGAATAGAAAAAAAACAGAAAAATAACTTGTCAGTAGTTATTCTAGTCTTGAATAAGCAGTTCAAAAAAACATACTGGTGGGGAAACAATGAATACGTACCAATGTTAAAGCAAGCACAGAACTAAAACGGCTACCTAAGGGAGGAACTCCAGATGTCAACAACACCAGTTTGTAATTTTAAAATCAAACAACTGAGCAAGACATGATTTTGATCAACACAATCAACCATTTAACAATCGTTATTCAGTTGATCATCCATCCCAGCCCCTCTTATTGCAATGTTGATTTTAGCCTGAATTATTAGCCTGAATATATAATCTTGAGATAAGTGAGTGGATGCATTAAGTCAATTAAAACAGATGTATAATTTGTAATATGTTCTAAAATCAATTTCTCATGCTCAGAAATACATGCGTTTTATAAGCTATATTTTGTAAGCTACAATGGGAGACTTTCTCCATAGCCTTTTCACACTATTTAAATTTATTTCGTTCCGTTTGCATGCTATTCTTATTACCTTTCTGATCTTGTCAACTAAAATCTGATGCCTCAAAAGGTATCTTTCTCATGTTTGATATATGGAACAAAATCTTTAGAACATTGTGTTCAAGAAGCAAATTGTAGATGGCTCATAAAGCGTGTAACAGAATGGTTATTGTACAGATGGGAGGACCTTTGACCTGTTGCAGCCATGCAGGCTCTCTGCAAGAGCCGCTTGGCTAGACCATTCCCCTGCCTTTTCCTTATAACGTAGAGATGCCGGCGTTGGACTGGGGTAAACTCAGTAAAGTTTCACAACACTAATTTTAAATCCAACCAATTTATTTGATAGTAAATTCGCGAGCTTTCGACACTATGCGCCTTCGTCAGGCAAATGCAGTGTTCTGGTCTGCAATAGCACTCATACCAACACAGACAGTCACAGATTGCTGATTAGAATGCGAATCCTTACATCTAACCTGCTATTCAAGTGTTAAAGTGGCTAACAATGTGTGTGAAGGGAATCCTGAGCATTGGTTAGAGAATTGTGTATTTTCTCCAGACAGCACAGTAAGTGAGGTTTTTTGCTAACCCAGGCAAGTTACAGGGGTTACAGATAGTGTGTCATGAAGCCAAGATCCCTGTTAAGACCGTCCTCATGTGTGCGGAACTTGACTATCAGTCTCTGCTCAGCGACTCTGCGCTGTCGTGTGTCACGAAGGCCCCCTTGAAGAACATTTACCCGCAGGTCGGAGGCCGAATGCCCATGACTGCTGAAGTGTTCGCCCACAGGAAGGGAACTGTTTTGCCTGGTGATTGTTGAGCGATGCTCATTCATCCGCTGTCATAGTGTCTGCATGGTCTCCCCAATGTACCATGTTTCGGGACATCCTTTCTTGCAACGTATTAGGTAGACAACGTTGGCCGAGTTGCAAGAGTACGTACCATGTACCTGGTGAATGGTATCCTCACGTTTGATGATGTCGTCCATGTCTATGATCTGGCATGTCTTGCAGAGGTTGCTGTGGCAGGGTTGTGTGGTATTGTGGTCACTGTTCTCCTGAAGGTTGGGTAGTTTGCTGCGAACAATGATCTGTTTGAGGTTGTGCGGTTGTCTGAAAGCAAGAAGTGGGGGGGTGGGGATGGCCCTAGCGAGATGTTCATCGTCATCAATGATATGTTGAAGACTCCGGAGAAGATGTCGTAGCTTCTCCACTCCGGGGAAGTACTGGACAACAAAGGGTACTCTGTCCACCGTGTCCCGTGTTCGTCTTCTGAGGAGGTCAGTGCGGTTTATCGCTGTGGCACGTCGGAACTGTCGATCGATGAGTCGAGCGCCATATCCTGTTCTCACGAGGGCATCCTTCAGTGTCTGGAGGTGTCTGTCACGATCCTCCTCATCTGAGCAAATTCTGTGTATACGGAGGGCTTGTCCATAGGGAATGGCTTCTTTAATGTGTCTAGGGTGGAAGCTGGAGAAGTGAAGCATTGTGAGGTTGTCTGTCGGTTTGCGGTACAGTGAGGTGCTGAGGTGACCGTCCTTGATGGTGATGCGTGTGTCCAAGAAGACAACTGATTCTGGAGAATAGTCCATGGTGAGTCTGATGGTGGGATGGAACTTGTTGATATCATCATACAGTTGTTTCAATGATTGTTCACCATGAGTCCAAAGGAAAAAGATGTCATCAATGTATCTAGTATACAACCTTGGTTGAAGATCTCGTGTGGTGAAGAAGTCTTGTTCGAACCTGTGCATGAAGATGTTGGCATACTGAGGTGCAAATTTGGTCCCCACGGCTGTTCCATGTGTCTGGATGAAAAGCTGATTGTTGAAGGTGAAGACATTGTGGTCCAAGATGAAGCGGATGAGTTGTAAAATTGCATCCGGAAACTGGCAGTTGTTGGCATTGAGTACTGAGGCAGTTGCAGCAATACCATCGTTGTGGGGGATGTTGGTGTAGAGTGCCGAGACATCCATTGTGACAAGGAGTGTCCCTGGTTCAACTGCTCCATGTGTGCTGAGTTTCTGTAGGAAGTCCGTAGTGTCAAGACAAAAGCTGGGGGTTCTTTGTACAATGGGTTTCAGGATGCCCTCAACATAGCCGGAGAGGTTCTCACACAGGGTCCCATTGCCCAATACGATGGGACGGCCGGGTGTGTTTGCCTTGTGTACCTTTGGGAGGCAGTGGAGATCTCCAAAGCGGGGAGTACGTGGAATGAGAGCCCGGAGGGTGTTCTGAAGGTCCGGATCAAAGGTTTTGATCAGAGTGTTGAGTTGACGAGTGTGTTCTTTGGTCGGATCTGCTGGTAACTGTCTGTAGTGTTTCACATTGTTTAGTTGTCGGTACACTTCTTCACAGTAGATATAACATAGATACCACTCACCAGGTACACGGTACATAACTCTTGCAACTCGGCCAACGTTGTCTACATTATACGTTGCAAGAAAGGATGTCCCGAAACATGGTACATTGGGGAGACCATGCAGACACTACGACAGCGGATGAATGAGCATCGCTCAACAATCACCAGGCAAAACAGTTCCCTTCCTGTGGGCAAACACTTCAGCAGTCATGGGCATTCGGCCTCCGACCTGCGGGTAAATGTTCTTCAAGGGGGCCTTCGGGACACACGACAGCGCAGCGTCGCTGAGCAGAGACTGATGGCCAAGTTCCGCACACATGAGGACGGTCTTAATAGAGATTTTGGCTTCATGACATACTATCTGTAACCCCCGTAACTTGCTTGGGTTAGCAAAAAACCTCACTTACTGTGCTGTCTGGAGAAAATACACAATTCTCTAACCAATGCTCAGGATTCCCTTCACACACATTGTTAGCCACTTTAACACTTGAATAGCAGGTTTGATGTAAGGATTCACATTCTAATCAGCAATCTGTGACTGTCTGTGTTGATATGAGTGCTATTGCAGACCAGAACACTGCATTTGCCTGACGAAGGCCATAGTGTCGAAACGTCGCGAATTTACTACCAAAAAAATTGGTTGGATTTAAAATTGGTGTTGTGAAGCTTTACTGAGTTTTCCTCATAACATCATAGTTTCAGTAGTCAAACTGAAAACATGTTTTTAAAGATTAATTTACAGGATTTGGGTGTCATTGGCTGTGTCAACATTTATTGCCCATCCTAATTGCCTTTAAATTGAGTGGCTTGCTAGGCAATTTCAGAAAGCATTTAAGATTCAAACACATTACTGTGAATCTGGAGTCAGAGATCTCCTTCCCCGAAAAGGCATTAATGAACCAGACAGGTTTTTACAACGAATAACAATCGTTCCATGGCCAACATTAGGCTCTTAATTCCAGATTGTCTTCATTATTAAATTCAAAACAGTGTCCCCACAGATTACCCTGGGAATTTGGATGACCAGTCCATTGACAATATCACTACACCACTGTCTTCCCGGTGGCGAAGAATACAAATGCAGTGATCTATATAATTACAATGAAGCTAATAAACAGGCTATTTTTATTATCAGACACTAAAAATTATCCAAATTTTAAAAACATTTTCCTTCTCTCAGCAAAAGCAGTTTTATGAAAACAAAACACAAGAATTAGTAAAAGGCTGAACGTGGCCATGAAAAAAATCAATGTAAAAGCTTTTGGGAATGGCTGAAGCAATCTCAAATGGAACAAAAGCCAAAATGCTCAAACATGGAGATCTTGTAAATGGAAAATCTACTGGTAAAAAATTAACTGTTTTTAGCTTAGCTGAGAGATTTACTTCTTTCTGCAGCTTTATCCTTCAGCTAAAAAATTAAATAACCATAAATAGTTGGCAATTCAGGTCCAAAAAAGAAGTTATATTGCTGGCTTTGGGGTCATCACAGAAGTTCAATAAAGAAGCATTTGAATGCAGTTCACAATTACCTACATTTTTGTTGCACAAAATGTCTGAAATAAAGAATTATGCACAATGTAGGGCAAATATGAAAATACAAGTTAAAAGAAGTGGAGGTGAGAGGCAGCGCAGTACTTTTGGACAGAAGGACTTTCATCTAGTTAAATTTTTGAAGTCACCAGTAAAAGTTGCTATGATAGCGTCTATAGGATGAGATATCACACAAGAGATCAACGAATACTGTTGCAGTAACACAGTATTAGGAGGTAACATTTTGACTTAACTTGGGAGATAGGTCATCTGGTGTTAAAGGACGTGCACTCTGCTGTATCGCTTGTTAAATCAATCCGATCTGCAGCCTCAACATTTTACCATATTTATCCACAAAAATAGCTGACTAAGGAAGAGAAAAATATTCAGTACCTTAAGGTGCTGTTTTAATATTGGAGAGACTAATTTTTTTTTACAACTTTAATCCACATTTGTGGTTGAGAAAGCTATTCAACACAGGAAGAAATCCAAAGTTTAAATTAGATACAGTGAAGGCTGTTCACTGGAAAACGGCAGGATGATTTTATGGTGCAGGCTTGAAGGGCCAAATTGGCTTCTCTTGCACCTATTTTCTATGTTTCATCCATCACTGATTACAAAAGCTGTGGGCTACAGTTAACAAACACATTTATGCTTCATTCTTATCAAGGTGAAGTTTTACAAAAGACCTAAAGACATCTGATGGAACTTAATGCCCTCTCCCATGATGAGTTTGGTGGCAGGGGACATTTAATCAAGTGGGAAAAGGGGGAACCTCACTCCCTTTCCATCACTGCCCTCATTAAGACCATGGTGGGGACGAGGATCCAAGAGTCCACATTCAACTGATTGTGTTGTGTAGAAAGGCCATACAAAATGGCATGGTGGCAGTGAATATGGGTGGAAGTCTTTTATGGAGAGAGATTCAGGAAGATAGGTAGGTTGCAAAATCAGTCTACAGGGAACATGGGGAGTTGAGATGGAAGTGCTCAGTGCAAAGTGAGTAATGGAGGGTGATCACCTCAGGGAAAGCACATGATAGTAAGCACAACTTCAATTAACACACACTGGATGGCAAATTTGTTAAATTATTTTAGCCACTGGTATTATCCACAGAGCTCTATTGCTATCTTCACTGAGTACAGCATCACAGCTTGCTTAATATTTCAAAAATTATGCAAAATTATTTTACAAAAATTAACTAATATTAGGACCTCTCCAGCCCAGAAAGTGAATTTATTCTGTGAAATATCATTCTTACAGGTAGTGACTGTTCATTTTTTATAAACTTTTTTTTTCTTTCCCTTCATCTCTTTTCCCTCTTCAGCCAATCTTTCTTCTCCCATTTTATTTTACTGCTGCTGATTTCATTTCAAATCATCCTATTTGATTCGCCAAGTTTAAGGGCATCCAAATGGTCAGTGGACAGGCATATGAATAGCAGTGGAATAGTTTAGGTTAGAAGGTCATAAAATTGGTTCCATTGGTCGGCGCAACATCGAGGGCTGTTACTGCGCTGTAATGTTCTAATATTTCCCCTAGATCGTTCCTCTATTTCTTTCTGAATCCTTACATTTCATTGGTTAACGTGATAGACTATGAATCTAACTGTCTTTTAGCCTTTGCTATTGAATTAACCTCTCAGAAACTTTTATGCAGAAAAACTGAGCTGAAGGGCACATCATAAATGCATCTTTCCTCCTAAATCTGGCCCATTAGGTCTAGTGATTTAAATCAAAGAACCTCGACAGAACTGAATAATGATAATCAATTACTTTAGGCATCAACTTGAACAACATAAACACACTGCACAACTACTGCTGAATATGTTGAATCAAAACCAACAGAAAAGGGCTTTCTTGCCAGAGGACATTAGATAGGGGGTTTGCACTGTCAAGCATGCTTCAGACTAAGTATGATGTAGAGATGCCGGCGTTGGACTGGGGTAAAAACAGTAAGAAGTCTGACAACACCAGTTTTAAATCCAACCGATTTATTTGATAGTAAACTCGTAAGCTTTCGGCTTTATGGCTATCGTCAGGCGAATGAAGTGTTCTGGTCTCCGATAGCACACATATCAGCACAGTTTACAGATTAGAATGCAAATCTTTACACCTAACCTGCTATTCAAGTCTTAAAGTGGCAAACAACTCGAGTAGAAGGAGCACTGAGCACAGGTTAGAAAGATGTGTATTGTCTCCAGAGAGCACAGTAAATGAGGTTTTTTTTGCTAACCCAGGCAAATCATGGGGGTTACAGATACTGTGACATGAAGCCAAGATTCCTGTTAAGACCGTCCTCATGTGTGCGGAACTTGGCTATCAGTCTCTGCTCAGCGGCTCTGCGCTGTCGTGTGTCGTGAAGGCCCCCTTGAAGAATATTCACCCGAAAGTCGGAGGCCGAATGCCCGTGACCACTGAGTTGTTCGCCAACAGGAAGGGAACAGTTTTGCCTGGTGATTGTCGAGCGATGTTCATTCATCCGCTGTCGTAGCGTCTGCATGGTCTCCCCAATGTACCAAGAAAGGACATCCTTTCTTGCAATGTATTAGGTAGACAACGTTGGGCGAGTTGCAAGAGTACGTACCGTGTACCTGGTGAATGGTATTCTCACGTTTGATGATGTCATCCATGTCGATGATCCGGCATGTCTTACAGAGGTTGCTGTGGCAGGGTTGTGTGGTATTGTGGTCACTGTTCTCCTGAAGGTTGGGTAGTTTGCTGCGAACAATGGTCTGTTTGAAGTTTCCGCGGTTGTCTGAAGGCAAGAAGTGGGGGTGTGGGGATGGCCCTAGCGAGATGTTCATCGTCATCAATGATATGTTGAAGACTCCGGAGAAGATGTCGTAGCTTCTCCGCTCCGGGGAAGTACTGGACAACAAAAGGTACTCTGTCCACCGTGTCCCGTGTTCGTCTTCTGAGGAGGTCAGTGCGATTTATCGCTGTGGCACGTCGGAACTGTCGATCGATGAGTCGAGCTTCATATCCTGTTCTCACGAGGGCATCTTTCAGCGTCTGGAGGTGTCTGTCACGATCCTCCTCATCTGAGCAAATTCTGTGTATACGGAGGGCTTGTCCATAGGGAATGGCCTCTTTAACGTGTTTAGGGTGGAAGCTGGAGAAGTGGAGCATTGTGAGGTTGTCTGTCAGCTTGCGGTACAGTGAGGTGCTGAGGTTACTGTCCTTAATGGAGATGCATGTGTCCAAGAATGCAACCGATTCTGGAGAATAGTCCATGGTGAGTCTGATGGTGGGACAGAACTTGTTGATATCATCATACACTTGGTTCAATGATTGTTCACCATGTATGCCCACACCATCAGGAGATGCGTTAACACCAGATTCATCAACCGCACTTACAAGACAGTCCCGAACATCACCCAAGCACAACGCAATGCCATCCCTGCTCTCAAGACCAACCACAACATTGTCATCAAACCAGCAGACAAAGGAGGCGCCATCGTCATACCAAATTCACGCTCAGTATGCCAACATCTTCATGCACAGGTTCAAACAAGACTTCTTCACTGCACGGGATCTTCAACCAAGGCTATACACTAGATACATCGATGACATTTTTTTTCCTTTGGACTCATGGTGAACAATCATTGAAAACAAGTGTATGAAGACATGCCGGATCATCGACATGGATGACATCATCAAACGTGAGAATACCATTCACCAGGTACACGGTACATACTCTTGCAACTCGCCCAACATTGTCTACCTAATACATTGCAAGAAAGGATGTCCTTTCTTGGTACATTGGGGAGACCATGCAGACACTATGACAGCGGATGAATGAACATCACTCGACAATCACCAAGCAAAACTGTTCCCTTCCTGTTGTCGAACACTTCAGCGGTCACGGGCATTCGGTCTCCGACCTTCGGGTAAACATTCTTCAAGGGGGCCTTCACAATACACGACAGCGCAGAGCCGCTGAGCAGAGACTGATAGCCAAGTTCCGCACATGAGCACGGTCTTAACAGAGATCTTGGCTTCATGTCACAGTATCTGTAACCCCCATGATTTGCCTGGGTTAGCAAAAAAAATCCTCACTTACTGTGCTGTCTGGAGACAATACACATCTCTCTAACCTGTGCTCAGTGCTCCTTCCACTCAAGTTGTTTGCCACTTTAAGATTTGAATAGCAGGTTAGGTGTAAAGATTTGCATTCTAATCAGTAATCTGTAAACTGTCGGTGCTGATGTGTGCGCTATTGGTGACCAGAACACCTCATTCACCTGACAAAGGCCATAAAGCCAAAAGCTTACGAGTTAACTATCAAATAAACTAGTGTTGTCAGACTTCTTACTCAGACTAAGTATATAGCGATTAGTCCAAGATCAACTTAAAAGTGCCAACTACTCTGAGAAAATGCATCAGATTTCTTATGGATGAGAGTCATTACTCTAACATCATTTACAGTTTAGACAGTTTGGAAGAAGCAACTGCAGCAAGAACACATTTCTTCCATATTCAACCAAGCATGAAGTAACAATAAGAAATTGTATGCAGGAAATCAGTAATTTATTTGGTGTTCCAGTCACTCTAGAACCACAAATGTCAAAAAGTGAGGCGAGAGGTATAAGGAAATTGAATTAGGTGGTATGTGAAATATTACAGTAAGTCCCCATTTGAAAGTTGTGTTTTTGAAAAATCACATCTCTAATGAATTACAGGTTCCCATTGGAATCAATGCTAAAGCCAGAGCTAGATTCCTTCAGTTATCACCTGTATGGAAAACATGTGCAAGTTGAAATGCTGGACAGCACATATGCAGCACAATATATTCCTAGCAGGAATAATATGCTGAATAAATCACTGAATATAACAGAAATACCGTACAAATTTGAGTAAGATTACATTAAATCACTCAAACAAGCCACAGATATCTCACCCATAGCACCCTGAATCTCAGTTCAACTTTTTGTTTCCTTTCCCACTGTTACCCCCACCCAGGCTAAACAGCCACAGACTCTAACATACTCACACTTCATCAGTCAATCAGCAGCTTCTCATCCATGTCTGTGCTCCTGCTCCCAGATCTCAGGCCTTGTTATCTCCTCAGTTACAGCTGCTAGTGACATTTTTGGGAGCTCTAACATCAGGATACAGCACCAATTGGACCAAAGCATAGTGCATGTATGGGGGGGATGTGGGGGAACATGGCCAGAGTGTAAATTATGTAAAATCAAAATGGTTGACACAAATCAGAAAAACAGGCCCTAACAAATAAGTGACATTAAAACAAAACAGAGTTAAGCAGGGCAATTTAAAGGCTTATTCTAAAGATTGGAAATTTCACTCACTGAAGCATTACTTTTGAAGTGCTCTAACAGTACATAGCATGGTCCAACTATATTATTATTGGTAATGCCTTCCAGCAAGGATGATTATCTTCCAAGAGTCCAAAGACAGCTGATGAGGCTGATTCAGCATCTGCAGGCTATGGCATGTGGACCATTTGTTATCATGTAGGCATGTCCTTTCCATTTACTAGTTTTTATCGAAGATTTGACCTGAGGAGTAAGAGAATTCCAGACTCCTCTTAGAAAACTTTCAAGGCTTTTCCTAGAACTTTTTAAGCACTTTCTCTGGTCACTTGAATACAAAGATGGGCCTCAGTTCTGCAGCCTACAAGCAAAACTCCACATTGATCAGTAGTATAATGAAGAGTCAACCTTGATTTATATGCTCAAGCCATGAACTCAGTTTATCATTCCACTGATGCTGTGAAACCTGTTGCGTATTTGTGACATTTTCTGCTTTTTCCTTAAGTCTCCATTCTATCACCTGTACACTATCGTGCAGAACTGGTGAGTGTCCAGGAAGTGATAGCATCACATATCCAAGTGCAGGTGAAAGAGTGTGCCATTGCAACAAGTTCCATAATGTAAACTTGAGGAAATCAGTTCAATACACTTCCACTTGTTGTCCTCACAGAAGTGAAACCAGTTTACCAGTCCAATTGCAAAAACAGAGACTAGTGCTGTTCTCTTGGAAGAGAATGCAGTGTCGAGCACAGTAATAAAAATGCCTACAGTTTTAATGTTACTTTTAAAGCAGAAATGTGAATAAAATATGTTCTTTAAGCAATTATTAAAATTAAAGTTATGATTCAGGATCTGCTGGCTGATTTCTGCTAGACCAGTGGAAGAGTTGTTCTATGTGGTGTCTGTTGGGTCCATTCATTCATTTGAATAGATAAGGGGACAGCACTGATACAAGTTTTAAAATAGTTTTCTTTTATTGAACATTACTTTTAAAAAATTAACATGACAAAAGCGAAAAGAAAAGGGAACTTGGGAACTGGCTTCTACTGCCGGCTCTTGTACTGAACATGAGTACACTGACCGGATCTTGAAAACAAACTGAACAAACACACACTAAAATTCAAATTATATTTCAACTGTTACCTCATTATTAGAAATGTTTTTCACAGTCTGTCTCCATCTTAGAAAAACAATCCTTGCAGCTGCAGTTATGAAAAACTTGTTTGCCTGCATTGTGTACCCTTCAGGAATACAGTCAATTTTTAGCTAATCTTTAGCCTTCTGATTCTACATGTAGTCAAGTTAGCAGCATAGGCAGAATTATCTTAAAATGATGTCTTTGCATAGACTGAAACAAATAGAGCTCAGCATACATAAAATTGCTCAGTCTCATTGTCACTTCATAGTAATAACTTGAGGGAGAATGGGAGTCAAGGTTTCTGCTCCCAAACAGTATTTTGATAATCTCTATTGCAAGCAAATATGAATCAGAATCAGGCTCTACTATAATGCATTCTTTGAATGATTAACCAAAACATATCTGGGCCAAAAAACAGCTGAATACTTGATGCATTTTTGGTACCAGTATCCATGAAAATTCTCATGCTAACACAACTAGAATTTGTAACTGCAAAAAAAGGAGAAAAAAAGATGACAAAATTCTGACTTAAACTAGAGAAAATAACAAGGTGAAAAATCATGCCAATTCTATACATCAGTCAAATAAATTCCTAAAGACCTTTCTACTTTACTACTAGTCCAAATAGGTGGCAGCAAAGTCATGGTTATTGTGAGATGATGCTGGCAGAAGCCACATCCAATAAAGTATGATATCAAGGAACCTTAGTAAATCTGGTCAATGAAATTTAAGAGAAAACACACTGCTAGTTGGGAGTCACAGACAGCATAAAAGGAAGCTTAGCACACATGGTTGTTGGAGGCCAATCTGATCAGACCCGGGACATCACTGCAAGAATTCCTCAGTATTCTACCCTGGGCCTAATAATCTTCAACTGCTTCATCAATAACTTCCCCTCCAGCATAGGTTCAGAAATGAATATGTTGCTAATGACTGCACATAACCCTTCGGGGATACTGATGCAGATTGAACCCATACACAAGACCTGGATAATATTCAGAATTGATTGATGTGTGGCTTGAATGTTACTCACCACTTATGTGCTTTACAAATGAGGACAGAGATGATAGGATAACTTATCCCCCTTTCTCTTCACCTCTTACACCAAGATGGTTAGAAGGAATGGTTTATATGTTGCAAGTTTTAGAATTAGATTTAAAGCAAGCTTTCAGGTAAATTTAACTAAGAAAAGATAACTTCTTTTCATGCAACAGCCTGAAAGGTAAACACATTGAAAAAACATTTATTCCCTTATGCACAGATGGATTCTAGAAAATGAAACATGCAGCTAGATTAGCAACAAATTGTGCACTTTAAGATATACATGGTGCAAGCCTGGAAAGTTTCCCCTTGTAGTTCTTTGGAGATGGATAGTAGTTGGAATTCTATGGATTTCCAGACAGGGTTACGGCCAAGTTTCTTTGGTGGCAAATTTCTGCAGGTGACAATGAATTAGTGACCCTCTCCTACCATCCAAGTTGACTACTTGTTAAGCATGGTTCTACGCTCCTAGCTGGATGAATGGTCCTCCTTGTTCCAATGATTTCTAGGCAAACTGGTTTCTCCCTGGTGCTTGGAATAGAAGACTTGTTACCTGGAGACAATTTTGATTACCTTATCAATGTACATCTGGAATGGTTTGGAAGCCATTGTTCCACTTTTTGGTCAAACCAAATAACACAATGTAAAAATGGATGAGTTATTCACCACGACTGATAATTAATCGTTTTCTGCATATTTCTTTTGTTAAATACCAAGGATCTGGAAGACCACTGGCAACATTTGAAAGTGTGAATTCCACAGCTGGTTTTGTCTTGCTCTATTCATTCAAGGGACAGCATTTACCCACAATCATTTATATTTTAAGAATTTTCAGGTGCATGTTTAGACACAAATTAATCGTCTAACTGTATGAACATTACAAAAGGTCACCTGACCCTTGGTGGCCATCTTTGGAAGCATATCATCCTTGTAAATCTTCTTTATACCTTCCTCAATGCCTCCATATCCTTTGAGGTACATTGTGCTGACAAGTTAAACCCAGTTTCTGTGTGTTGAATTCTTTCATGATGACCGTGTTATCCTTGTTACATTCACCTCCAATTTCTCACATTATACCATTCACTACATTATTGCTACCAATGTTTGCTGTCATTTCCTGTTTCTTAATTCCACCCAAACTGACTCAATTTTCCAATCAAAGATCCTCTCTCACTAGCGTACTGGTTTCATCTTTTAGTAACAGTCCTACCCCACCTCATTTCCCTTCTTGCCTATCCTTCTTAAACATTGACTAATTTTAAACATTAACAAGAGGCAATGGCAAAAATGATACTGTCACTGGATTAGTAAGAACTCAGTAAGAATTTAGCAACACCAATTTACAATCCAACCGATTTATTTGATAGTAAAAAAGTGAGCTTTCGACCCCTGTGTCGTCTTCAGGCAAATGCAGGGGTCGAAAGCTCGCTTTTTTACTATCAAATAAATCGGTTGGATTGTAAATTGGTGTTGCTAAATTCTTACTGAGTTCTTACCACCCCAATCCAACGCCGGCATCTGTACATCTGGATTAGTAACCCAGCCTTCGCCTGACGAAGGCCACAAAGGCCGAAAGCTCGCAGATTTACTATCAAATAAATTGGTTGGATTTAAAATTGGTGTTGCCAGACTTTACTGAGTTTATCTCAGTCCAACGCCGGCATCTCTACATCTTAGTAACCCAGAGACATAGGGTAATACTCTGAGCACCAGGTTCAAGGATGTTTTTTACGGAAAGAAATCTGCCACCCTTAGCTGGTCTAATCTACATGTGATTCCAGATCCTCAGCAAAGATTCTTAAAATAGCACTTAGGGATGGGTAATAAATGCTGGTCAGCTACATCCACATCCTCTTTACCAAAAAAATTCACCACTGATCACCGTGCAGCCATGTCTCCACAATGGCAATTAAATCATACCCATTTACTGTCATTTGTGCCATCAATTCATCTACTATTGTAAATACTGCCTGCATTCAGACAAGAATATCTTTAACGCTGTCTTTTTATTAATTTTAGTATTTCAGCTGTATGTTTTTTTCTATATATGTAGCAGTGATGCCGATCTTACAAAGCTTAAGCTGAATATTTACAATGATTGAATCCACAGTATAAATAAAAAATACATCGGATCTTTTTTGTTCAATGAACTATAGCTACAGGCAACTATAAAAAGGAATGCTGGATGGTTTTCTAAGGGTTACAAGAATCAAGATGTTCAGCTGGTGTCTCAAATCATGGATGAAAAGTTTTATCCAACGGAAAGACAGAATGTTAAATTTAACATTATGATTTGGAAGCTGTAAATTTTGAGATGAAAATAAAAGAAAATGAACAACTGATAGAATAGTCACTAACAAATATTTGTCTACAGATATTAAAAACGTTTTAATCCAAGATGGATGGAACATGACATAGAACTTATCAATTTGTAAGAGCATTCAAATCACATTTGATGCATTTCAATGACTAATCCACATACAACAAAATAAATTCCATCCTGAATTATTTTTGTTGGAAAACCAGATTCATAGGAACTTACAAGGAATTTGACAGTGAAGTAAAGTCATACGTAGAGCTGTATTGGAATCCTCACCTAAATTATTGCTATGTATATTTCTGGAAAAAATATCAGTTTTGGTACATAAATGAAACATAATGAATTAATAATTGATCACCAGTTGAACTTACTGTATGTACTGTGCAACCTCACAGGCGTGCTTGTTTCTGATGTTGAGCCTTTGCTTCAGATGTTTATAGACAGGTCTTTAACTCCACGTTCACTATGAAAATAGTTCACCTTCAATTCAAAAGAAAATTAAATTCGAAGTAATACTAAACTATATGGAACAAAGCATGAGATTCAAAACCATTGGGCTAAAATGAAAGAGAAAATATTATAAATAGTTTGAATGTTCAAATGAATAAATTATGGAAAATACTTGAGAAACGGTTTCAACCCACTCTTTTCTCTCGAGGGCAAGGCTCATGCTTGTATATTATTCCATACAATTTTAATGAAAATAAATGTGAAATTCTTCACTTCTCCTCAATCCATCTTCTGTCTCAAATCTATCTTCCAGTTTTAATTCTAAAACATTTTTTCTTTAAAAGCTAACTTTCATTTATATATATGTGGCTTGACAACAGACCTTGTTGTCAGTTTACTTAACTGTAAAATGCCAAGCTAAATACTCCATCACCCAATAGGCATTTTGCACAAGTCAGCAAAGAACTAACCCATCCAGTGGGAGGTGCTTTTGCAGCTTTTACATAGTTAGTCCAATTCAGTTTCTGGTCAATAGTAACCTTCAGGATGTTGATAGAATCACAGAACCCTACAATGCAGAAATTCAGTTTCTGGTCAATAGAATAGTTAGACTAGCAAATTTTAGATCCCAGTCGCTGCATCAGAACAGATGATTATTATCACTGCAGAAAAACATCTAATTTTGGGGCCTTCTTATTCTGTATGCCTCAGTGCAAAATGGGACATTGTACTAAAGTGCTAGGCCATTGAAGGAGCTTTGGGGTCATTTTAGAAGAAAGATCAGAAAACTACAATAAAATAAAAGCAGTTACTCATTAGTAAACTGTCATCATCAATTCTATGGGCTATCCAAACACTAGAATCAATGGGATTTACTTTAGCTTCCAATGTTATCATTGTAACAAGTTTTTTTTCAAGGTATTACTTTAAACTGTTCATTGTGTGTTTTGTTAATTGCAGTATAGAGGTTTAACATGTCGATCTTGGTTATGAAAGGGGTTATTTTCCATTGAACGACTGCGTAGTTTTGTAATGATCTGTACTTGTTTCAAATTTCCAGTATTTGCAGTCTTCAGAACATAGGCATTCAATCCTGAAGCTCTTCCATGATACAATAAGAACAGGACTGATATGTATCCAAATTCCATAACCCTCAATTACTTCAGAATTAATAAACTGGGCAAAAAAACTGCTGCTTTTGTGGGAGTGTGTTCCACAATTTTACCACTGTATAAAAAGAAATTCCCAACTTTTGTCCTGAATGGCTGAGCTTCTCTGATCTTAACGTGCATTTGTCCTCAAGATCCCTACCAACAGAATAGGTTCTTCTCTACCTGTTCTATAAATTCCTTTCAAAATCCAAAAACCTCAATAAAATCACCTCTTAACCTTTCTATATTTCAGGGGAAAGAAATCTATTTTATGTAAACACTTCTCATAACCTAAGTCACAGTAGCATCCTTGCAAATCTACACTGCATCCCTTCTTTATGAGATTAGTAGCCCATACTTTGCTTGGAATGACAATAACTGATGGATCATCACTGTGTAATAGCTTGGTTGGAATTACAAAGCCCTTAATTTGTCTCATTCAGGCCAGGTGAGACAGGAACAGTGAATCAGCTCTGGAGCTGCAGCAGAGAGGTGTAAATGGAGCACAGTGAAAGAGGACATGCCCCCATTATATGACATTAACTGCCATAAAGCAGGTGAGTTTAAAGGGACCATTGAAAAAAAGGCAAAGGGAAAGAGGTATCCTGTGCAGGACTCAGTCTGGATCTTTAAAATAGTTACGCTGAAGTTAGAAGTACTTTTACTTCTTCCAACTATTAATGTTAATGAGATTACTAGTCTAACACTAAATCATCTGAAGTTAGTGATTTAAATAGCTTTGGCTGATAATAAATTATCCAAGGGAAGCTGGTGCTTATGTTCAATCGCTGGGTAAACTCTTAGCTGGGATCTTCTGAGGGGATTTCCCCAGTGCATCTTTGGAGTACCCCCTAATCTGATGATGAGCTGGGAAGTTATGTCCCAATATGCCCTAAGGCACAGTGTCCAAAATTGGCCACAATATTCCAGATGAGATGCGACTAGGGCTTAGTATAACTGCAACAAAACTTGAGTGCAATATAGTCCTGCCTCCTCAATACATTCCATTCCAGGAGTCCTTTTGAATTTTTTGGAGCAGATCACCAAATTTTATTGATCAGTGTGCATGGAGACAGAACTTCAAATATTCCTAAACCATGGTCATTAAAAAAAGCACATCTATCTTTTAGATTCACAATGGATAATTTCACACTTCCCAATATTGAAATCCATCTAACCTAGATTTACACACGCACTTTATCTAAAAACATTAATTTGCAATTTTATGCTCCCATTTATTACTTAATGTGCCATCTACCTCTGGGTCATCTACAAACTGGCTCTCAATTTCTATTATCCAAGTCATTAATAAATAATTGGATATCCAAGCATAAATTTTTATACAACCATTAGTCACTTTCTTCCAACAGAAGTAAAAACCATTCATTCTGAATCCCATTTTGTATATCATCCAATCAATCTCTTGAGCTAGATTAACAATTTCCTTCAATTCCAGGAATTTTAATTTTAACTAAGTTTGTTACATGGAACCTTATGGAATGCCTTCTTAAAATCTGTATCAAGTACATCAGTAAGACTTTTTCCAGCCTAACCTGTCAGTTATTGCCCCCCCAAAAAAACTGAGTTTTTTTTAAATCATCAGTTCCAAAAATCTCAACTTACATTAAATAAACAAGTTGATCATTTCTAATTTTTCCCTTCTTTCTCGCCTTTTAAACAATGGAGTTAGATTTGTAATTTTTGAACTAAAGGTGCAATTATTGAATCATGAACACTTTGAAAGATTATAGCAAAATCATCTGCATTTCTTCACTTGCTTCTTTTAAAACCCTGAAGTGCAAACCATCATGTTCTGGTGATTTGTCAGTGCTTAATTCCATTATGTTTCTATTTATTACTTTTTTTCTTGCTGATTGCAACTTGAGAATTTCTCCTGTAAGTTACTAGAATTACTTTAGAGAGTTACTCTGATATAATGTACAATTGGATCAAAGTTTCCATAAAAGCGGTGACCCTATCACTGGCTTAAAAGCTGAAGGCAAACCTATCTCTACTTAACCACATCACAGAAGCCAATTTTATGGCTGTCGGTAGTTAATTAGCTCCAAGCCAGACTTTGCCCAACTGGGAGGAAGTCCCACATATAGAATCTCCACTCAGATGTCTAGCAGCTTTCTAATCCTAGCAGCACAAAGGGAAGCAGTGGCCACTGCTAGGATTGCAGGTAGTCTTCAACAACAACCAATGGAGGCAAATGAGAAGCTAAGTTGGGCCCATAAAATTCCACCTAGAGTTTTTAAGTACAACATTCCAAAGGACTGCACCAGAGTAACTTTCAAACAAAATTTGATGTTGGACCACATATGATGTTAGAATGGGTGACCAATACTTTTTTTTTTCTTTATTCTTTCATGGATGTGCCAGCATTTTGTTGCTCATCCATAGTCACTGAATCAAAATCCGAAACTCCCTTCCTAACAACAGTCTACTTACACCACATACACCATAGTGATTAGAGATGAAGTCTCACTATCGCCTTTTCAAGGGCAATTTGGGGATGAGCAACAAATGTTGGCCTTGCCAGCTATGCTCACATCCCATGAATTAAAAATATCTCCAGCAGCATTACCCTCTGTTGCTTTGACTGGAACGCAATTAACAGCTGAACAATCTACTTAAAATTTTCACACAAGGCCAAAGCATTGAACACAGCCAATATTGTACACCATGTCATTCAGATCCCCATCTAAAGACAAGCACTAAAAGCAATGCAAGCTCACTTCTAATATTCCTACTGGGATTTTACTGGGGTTAGCATTACCAAACAGTGGGCTTTAAAATTGTTGAGCGCACAACTATTTAAATGTCTCTGTTCAACTGAACAAAATGCATTTGAGTACAACATAAACCACGCAAACAATGCTAATTGGCTTCAGTTCTATTAAACAAAGTTCAAAACTAAAGCTCAGCATCTTTCCTTGCTGAGTTTACTAACTGACTTTGGCTAGTGTTAACACTCCTCATCCAATGTTCTAGCTATCCCCTGTTTACACGTTCAAGTACCCTCATCTACTTCCCAACATTAACAAATCTTAATGTAATTAGTAAGATATTAGCAAGCATGACACAGGAGGAAGTTTAAAGAGAGCTAGCTTCTCGGTCAACACCTCCCATCATTACAAAAGATTTCATTTCAATAACATGTTTTATAATTTCTCCAAGACTTATCAAATCTTTTCACAGCAAAAAAAGTTGATGACATTTAATCACCGGTGTCATTTTTAGCCATCAAGGCTGTTGCTTTGCACTCATACTGAGCATTTCTGATCACTTTCAGTGACTGGAGTTGCAAACAGATGCACAAGGGAGTTGCAATTAGCAAATCAGTTACTTCAGTGTAAAATGAGTTTGTCAACAGTAAAAGAGCAATAGAAGAAATTTGATTTATTACTGTCACATATTTACATTGAAAAGTATTGTTTCTTGCATGCTATGCAGACAAAACATACCATTTATACAGAAGGAAACGAGAGAGTGCAGAGTGTAGTGTTACAGTCATAGCTGGGGTGTAGAGAAAGGACAATTCAAAAGTCTGACGGCAGCAAGGAAAAAGCTGTTCTTGAGTCAGTTGGCATCTGACCTCACTTTTTTTTATCTTTTGCCCGAAGGAAGAAAGTGGAAGAGGGAACGTCTGGAGTGTGTGGGGTCCTTAATTATGCAGGCTGTTTTGCCAAGGCAACAGGAAGTGTAGACAGAGTCAATGGATGGGAGGCTGGTTTGTGTGATGGATTGGGCTACATTCACAACCTTTTGTAGTTAATTGCTGTCTTGGGCAGAGTAGGTGCCATACCAAGCTGTGATACAACTAAAAAGAATGTTCTCTATGGTGCATCTGTAAAAGTTGGTGAGAGTCGTAGCTCACATACTAAATCTCAAAAGGGCAAGAAAGCACACCATAAGACCCACAGAGTTTTCCTTTTCTAATAAAATACTCTTCAAATAGAACAATTGAGGTTGTGTTGTATACTGAGGTTTCCATCCCACCTCGGTTATGAGCACTGGCTTCTGCTTAGGTGAATCACTCAAGTGATCATGAACTGAAAACATGAGCTATCTACGTAACAATTATATGAAATTAGAAAAGAAAAACACAGCTGCTTCTAACTTGTCCCTTGTTTAGTGTGCACATTACTTCCATAAGTCAAGGCTTTTATCTAAAACCAGGAAGATTAGGCTCTACTGTTTTCACATTGCCAAACATCACGTAATTTTGCACAAACTGCTGCTTTGATTCTTGAGCGTTGACTCTTCATGCATATGGCAGTGTTTTACTTTTGTTTTGATTTTTATGACTTTTTAGAAAACATCCCAATACAAAATTGTATCAAAATACATTTATTTTGTTTTTGTTTGCAAATTAATGGACTCAAGACATAAACTTTACCTGACTAAAAAAGAAAATTTTTGTAGTAGCCAGAGCACATTGTGGAGTCAACAGGCATGAGCAGGGTACGATTTTCAGTTAAGTCAAGAGCAGTAAGCAACTTCTAATTCCATATGATTTTAATAGGAAAGCAGATAGATGTAATGACTGTCCACAACAACCACAGTAGCTTGCAGAATTATGTAAATGAAAATATGCTCCAAAATGTGCCTTCTAAATTAAAGGCAACAAATCTGATCATCATTTGGGTCCCAATTCGAGTATTTTTAATAATAATGGACAATAGTTTTCATTCATACTCAAAAAAGATAATTCTAATTTGAAAACCAGTTCATTTAATTCTCCAGTCATGCTTAATGATTACTTAATAGATCAAAGACTATTAACATTTAATTTTTAATAACAAGGTTTTTAAATCAGGATTGAAATCTCCCAAATTTGTTCTCTTTTTTCCCTTCACTCCTGCAGGAATATAGTTCAACATATTGTAAAGATTTTCTTTAAAGCTTTCCAAAGTATGCATTTGTCAAACCTTAGCCAGGACAGTGAGCTTTAACAGGTCAAAAGTAGGCAAAATTGATCACATGCATATTGCAGCACAGGCAAGCAGATTGAGGAGGAACATCAACCTAGGTTGAAGTTCCCTTCTTCTAATCAGCCATAATTGAGACTTCTGAAATCTCAACCAAGCAGACCTTCTCTGGGAGTAAAGATGGTGAGTACTGCAAAGCCATGCACATATTTTAAATGTTCTTAAATCTCTGACAAGTTCAAAACAAAGAATCTAAGCAGCTGAAGTCAGAATCTCTAATGGTTTTGCAAAGGAGAATGGATAATGCACAATATACATGAGTAAGAAGAATGGAAAGCTCAGGGAATTATATGGCTGGGGATGCAAGCCAATGATATTTAAACACATGGATAATAATTAATTGGCGGAGCTGAGAAATTTTCCTTTTAGTGGAATTCTGACTTTTGGATCACAGAATTCTGCCCTTTTGATTTTTTTCCCCACTCTTCTCCTAGTCCAGGGAAGCTCTCCCAGCTCCTCCCTCTTTTATCACCTTCAAGGTGGTGGCAGAGTGTTCAAATGGGGATGACAATGGAAAATAATTTGCGAAGCAGTGTCTTACTTCCTTTGTTTCATTTATGTCCATAATCTAGTCTGGACATGTTTTGTTAGTACGGACTTCATTCTGCATTGTTTCATGGGATGTCAGTGTCGCTGAATAGACTAGCATTTATTGCCCATTCCTAATTGCTCTTAAGGTAGTGGTGAGTTTAGAACCACTGTTAGTGACGTGGTGTACACACAGTGCTGTTAGGAAGGGAGTTCCAGGATTTTGTTCCAGTGAAAGAACTGTAATGTCGTCCCAGGTCTGAATGGTGTGTGGCTTGGAGAGAAATTTGCAGGTGGTGTTCCAACATTTCTGCTTCCTTTATCAATCATAGGTTTAGAATGTGTTATCAAAGGAGCCTCAGGTGAGCAGCTGCAGGCAATTTAGTAGATGGTGCACATTGCTGCCACTGTGTTGATGGTGGAGGAAGTGTAAATTTTAAGATGGTGGGTGCGGTGCCAGTCAAGCAGACTACTTTGTCTAGGATGGTGTCAAGTTTCTTACTTTTTTGGAGATGCAGTCATCAAGGCAAGGGGAAAAGTATTCCATCACACTCTTGGGTTGTGCTTTATAAACAGTCGCAAGCTTTGGGAGTAAGAGGCGAGTTTCTTGCTGCAGATTTCCCAGTATTGGGACTATGATGTGTTATTCTGTTGAATGCTAAAATGCCGGAGTCACTTCAGTGATTTTATGCACACAGTCTTGATTGTAACAGAAAGTAAATAAAAGGAAAAATTATGTTTCTATTCACTTGAAGACAAATATCCATCTTTAAGCTGGCCTAGAGTATGTGTATTTCATCGCTGATTATACACTTACTCAATTCTTTGCCACAAAAAAATTTCACATCTTTTTGTCTTGGCTAGTCTCATCTTTGAATTGGTGGCATTGCGGGGGGTGTCATTTGGGGCAAAAAAATGTTTGTGATATATCTTTATAAAAAGACGTCAAGATGGATGAAAAAGGTCACAAGTTATTCAACTCAATATTGAGTCCACAACTCTGTTATGTACCTAATCAGAGGCTGCACTTCCATTTGCATTGAGCTTCACTGGAACACTGCAGTGGACTAAGGCAAGACATGTGAGCATGAGAGCAAAATGTAGAGTTGACATGGCAAGTAATAGGAAGGTTAGGGTCATACTGGCAGGCTGAGCAAACGGTGTTTCTCAAAACAGTCAGTCTGTGTTTAGTCGTTCCAATATAGAGGAGACTACTTTGGGAGCAGCGAATACAACGTTTTCTTTCTCTCTTCAGCTCTGGAGAGTGAAAAGAGCTTGAAATGTTGACTCATTTTTGCTCTCCCAACAGATGCTGCCAGAGCTGCTGAGCTTTTCCAGTATTCTCCGCTCCAGTTTCAGAACCCAGCATGAACAAAATTTTGCTTTTATTTCAACAAAGATTGGGTCTGGCATAGGACAGAATATAAGCAACAGAGTTTTGGATGAGCTGTAGCTGTCCAAAGCAAGGGATAAGGTACTACTAAAATACCCAAGTTTGGAAAGGGTGCATCTGAAATACTCTAGTCTGGAAGTGACAATAGTATAGGTGCAGGTTTCAGAAGCAAACAAACACAAATGTTGCAACTGTATGCTTAAATTTCTATATCTGACTATAAAAACAAATCTTTACTGTATCTGTAAATTACAAGATTGCTCAATATGGTGTGCAAATGATTTGGCAGTTTCTTTGAAAGCCCTCCAGTCAGAAAAAAAATCAAATCCATTAACTAATTAGTTAATATTGCACTTATGTAAGCTTATAAGCTTGCACAATCTTGGTGGCAGGCATCAGTCTCACTTGCTAACAGAATATAACTGCAGCAGCACTTATTGGCAATGTTTCATTCTGCACGAGGCATAAAACCTATCACATCCAAAGAGGTGCAGGTTAGATTGACTGGCCATGCTAAGAAATTGCCCCTTAATATCCAGGGATGCATAGTTTAAAAGGATTACTGGGTATAATATGTGGGGATATAGAACACAGAAGACTACAGCACAAACAGCCCTTCGGCCCACAAATTGCACCGACCATATCCATACCTATCAGGTCTATCTATAATTCTCAATCCCCTTAAATTCCATTATAGCTATTCTTTTTAGTTCTTGCTGATCTAAAAGATGGTTATCCTAGCAAGGTAATGTGAGAACTGTTCCCCAAGAAGCTCCGTTTTAAATGGCAGATTGATAGTTGAAAATGTCTGTATTCCAGTTTTCATTGTACTGGTTAGCTTGTGGCATTCTAAATAATTCCAAGACCCAAATCCCAATTTCTTTGCCCCTCACCAACATCATGCCTCTCTCTATCTAACATGAAGCGTGACCAGCTGAGCCAACTCTCTCAAACCAATACACTTTCTCTATTATTTCATTTATGATTGAATTGGAAGGCAACAAAATATCTTCATATTTGTGATTGTCACCACTGCACCTTCCACTGCCACTGCACATCCGCACTTAGCCCTTTAGGGCTTGAGGGGGATTGTGTTCAGTACAGACTCGATGGGCTGAAGGGCCTCTTTCTGCACTGTAGGGTTCTTTGATTCTATATCACTGCACATGAGGTCATACTAATCTCCTATTTTAAAAAAAATGTACAAATTCTCTTGTAGAACCTTCATTCTGCTGCCAATAGTTGTAGGAAAAGTAGCAAATCTCATTCTCAAAATGACGAGCTGAATGACCGTCTTCTGTGTCACAAATCTACGTTAAACTGCTTTTAAGTGAGGATATGATTAGATTCATCTCATATGACCATTACTTATTTCAATTATATGCAACTACTCCATCCAAACCATGAGGAATGCCCATTTGGCTGAGCTAACAGGGAACCACTGCCACCTATTTTAATGAAACCCAGTATGAAAACATTCCTTTAAAAATGTATGCAAGGAGAGAAAACCAGAGAGAAACAAATCCAAAAGTTTCCTTTCCAAAGGCAAGTGACACTACAGTATAGTTAACACAAGTTTTAAATTTTAAAAAACTACAATTTCCTAAAAGATTACTGAATCCATGTAATCTAATCGTTACGTTAGTATTTTACAAATTTTGAATGGTGGGATTGATTAAATATGGAGCACTTGCTTCTCAAAACTTTGGGTAATGCCAATTATAAATGTCAGTTTCCGTCACGAGCACCATTTTTATCTTCAGAACTGTTTATTACAGGAAAATTACCATACGTCCAGTTCATGACCTTTCCTAATTTAAGAAACTCATTTAGTTTTAGTGGACAACTCTTAATTCATTTCCTTATAATATTAAATGGTGCTGGTAATATGATAAATAAATGCCTCTTTCAGAGAAACACTAGTCTCCTGGAACAGTTGGTGAGGCACCCACTATAGATGTAAATCTGCAACAGGAGGCCAACCAATGTCTATTGGTGATATATTTGGCATCTGATAGCTAAAGTTACTGTCTAAGTTACATTCTTGAAAATGGTAATACTGTTTGCTTGGATATGGGGGCAGTTTGCTATGGTAACTGGGTCAGAGATGGTCCTGGGAATTTGATGAGTGCCAAGTTTGACACAGAAGCTATCAAACTCTAAGATTATACTGAAGAAAAAAAAATTTAAAAATGCTTAGTCCGTTCACTGACATGCAGACTTCTCACTTTAAATTAACCGACCGCATAAAGGTCCAGTGCTACTTTGCAACATATACTGACATCTGTCACTAATACAATTAAAATAACAAAGCTGGTTTTATTAAATAAGGTCTTGTAGATAAAGGGAGGTCATCGAATGACTAGTTACTTGAGAACATATAAAGAGACACTGAGTCAGATGAGAATCAAATTAGGACGTACAGATCTGTAATGATTCATTCTATGAACAAATCGATACAATATACATAAAAATGGACCCTGGTTTCTTCCTTCATCAGCTGGTTATCAGGAGTAAGCCATGCTAAATTCTCCCTTAATGTACTTGACCAGTTGCTGGAGTGTAGCAACTATGGGATTTTCACAGTAACTTCACTGCAGTGTTAATATAAGCTACTTGTGACGCTAATAAAATAAATCTTAAAATCTGACAACTGCATACAACAAAGCTGTGACAAATACAAATGAACACATATTAACTATATGGACTAAATTTTATTTAATGCAAAGACTGCAAGAGTAGCAAGAAGTTGATTATGACTCAAATTTACTTTGCTTTAATCTGACAAATTTTGCAAGACTTCATTTCAAGATTAATTTTATAACTCCCTGAGGCTGAACAATTAAATCATTGTTAAGCTGAGCTACTAAAGGGTATGAATTTTAATGAAAAAGTTTGAAATCCAGGGAAGAATTTCCTGGATGCTAAATTTTGTTTTTTTTACTTCTGTTATTTCCAAGGTATATTTTTCTTCTACGAAAACAGAACAACACTGTTTTTATATTTTGAGGTAGGAATCCTACAGAAGGATGACTGAGACCCCCCCATGGCTTCAGAGTGCTTCTGTTATGTTGATTTTCTCCTGCTACATTAAAGTTCTTAGGGGCCAAAGACTTGAAATTTATTGCTTTTACATAATTAGCCATAGTACTCCAGACATTTCATTCTAAAGAGGCAAGATTTGCAGAATATGTCAACTTTACATTGCAAAATGCCAAATAAAGTTATCAAATATAAAAATCTTCTGGTGTTGTGGGCCCAGATGTATGAATGGCCTTTACAGATTTCAGTTTACAATTTATTTTTTTTTCATTGAGCAATACATAAGTTAGTACTTTTTCAGGGGTATCCTGACAATACATAATAGGATGGGAAGAGAGAGAGAAATGGTCCCTGGAAGGGTAGGGAGTTTTAATTCAATCAGGCAGCATGATCGGTGTGGGCTTGGAGAGACGAAGGAGCTATTCCTATGCTGTCATTTTCTTTGTTCTATGACAGAAGTGTGACAACTGCTTAGATCTTCACTGAAGCTTCTCAGGTGAACTACAAATCACAGTTATGAAAAAGTAGTGCAATATAAAGAAGAATAGGATGTTTTATTGAAAAGAATTTTGATCAGAAATCATCTGCGCTGCTGTGCTCAAATTTAAATACTGACTCAGAAAGAATATACTGACATTGGATAAAGTTCATCCAGGTTCAATATCTTTGGTTTGTATTCTCACGAGTTTAGAAGTGAGGAGTGGTCGAATTGAAGCATTAAAAATGCTGAAAAAAATATTTCCATCCCTGCTCCCACCCTGTGAAGATGGGCAGGAACACGTGGGTAAAAACAAGCAGAGTGGGACAGAATTCAGCAATTCATGCGCTGAATTCAGTTTTAATGTCACAACGTACATCCAAAAACCTGGTTTTGTCAAGAGCTTCCGTCTAGGCCCAGCTCTTGCTAACATTTTTAATCGGCTGCCATGAGAAAATTGCCTTTGATAGAATGACTCCTAGTCTTCCACTTTTTACATATTTCCGGCAGGTAGATGATACATTTCAACATGCAGCTGCAGCTAATAATTTTCTTACACCTTAATGAGCTCCATCCTGCACTCAAATTTACTTTTGAAGCGAAGCAGTCAAACAAACTCCCTTTCATTGGCTGCTAGCTGAAAAATCTGCCAAAGGATTCTCAGCAACTATCTACCTTTTACTGATCACTCAATATATGCATTGGGATTCCTAAAATTCCATGCACTTTAAGGCTGGCCTTATTGACAACCTTGTAGATAGGGCCCAAGCCATTTGCTCACCATACAAGCTTGATGCCAAAACAAAACAGGGAGCAAAAGCTATCCTGTGGGATAACGGTTACCCCAGTCAACTCCTCACTCTATATTGCGCAAACTGAATGAGCGTAAGGCTGCCATCTAGTTCTGAAAAGTGCTCAGTTTCCCTCAGATTACTATGGAAGGGCACAATATCTAAAAAATTTGGGCAATGAGTGAAGCGACCCCCTTCTATACAGCTACTGTGCAGCAGTAGTACGAACGAGTTAAAAGCCAAAACTGAGAACTGACTTTTCAAGGATATTAGGCATTTGAGAAGGACAGGCAAAAAGGAAAAAGATGGGGTGGCACCGTTAATAAGGTACAAGATCAGTACATTAGTAAGACAGGATCTTACACTGAAGAATCAAGAATAGAATGAGATTTGAGTAGAGTGAAGAAACAGTAAGAGGTGAAGAAAAGATAGGAGGGAGTTATTAATAGACCAAACTGTAATAATAATATTGGGCACAAAATGAATCAGGAAATTAGAGCTGTATGGGACCCACAGTAATCATGGGAGACTTTAATTTACATATAGATTAGGTAATGCTAATGAACAATAATGCTGTGGTGAATGGATTTCTGCAGTATAAGATAGTTTTTTGTAGTAATACTTTGAAAACCAGCTAGGGATCAGGCTATTTTAGATTTAGCATCATGTAATGAGTAAGGGCTAATAAATATCCTTACTATGTGTGTCTTTAGGGAATAGTAGGCAATTATGTGGTAGAATTTTACATTAAGTTTGAGAGTGATATTGTTCAATCTGAAACTGGGGTCTTAAAATACAAGCAAAAAAAATTTTGAAGATATGAATGGCAGGTTTGCCATGGTAGATTGGAAAATACACAAAACAATCTGTCAGTAGACAGACAATGGCTAACATTTAAAGTAGTATTATACATTCCTTAAAGACAAAAGCCCAACAGGAAAAAATGAATCAACTGTGGTTAGCTAAAATTATATACTGCATTAAATCAAAGGAAGTAGCAAATAAGATTGCCAGAAAAAGTAACAAATCTGAGGACTGACTGAAATTTAGAATCCAGCAATGGAGGATCAAGAAACTGATACAGAAAAACAGAATACGAATACAAGCCAGCAAGAAAAATAAAAGCAGGCTGTAAAGGCTTCTTTAGATAGGTAAAAAGGAGAAGATTACCAAGGACAAATACAGATCTAATTCAGGAAAGACAGGAGAATTATAAGAGAGAAATAACAAAGAAACTAAATAATGTGCCTGTCTTTATGAAGGAAAATGCAGAAAATCTGCCAGAAATATGAGGGATCAAGGGGCTTTGAAAATGAAAAACCTGAAAGAAATTAGTATTAATAAAGAGGTTGTACATAGAAAAATTAATTGGATTGAAGATTTATTAATCTTTAGACTTAACGAGTTAATTCAAGAGTGTTGAATGATGTGGCTATAGAAATACTGGATGCATTGGTAGTTATCTTTCAAAATTCTACAGATTTTAGAAACATTCCCATAAACTGGAAAATAGATGCAACCCCGCTATTTAAGGAGAGAGAAAACAGAACTATAGACCAGCTGGTTTAATGTCAGTAGTAACAGGGAACGTATTAGAATCTATTATAAAAAGATGCAATAACTAGACATTTGGAAAGAATATGATGGGTAGAGTCGACACGTTTAAAATTTGAGGAGTAAGAGAGAAACTGTTTCAGTAGTCGTAAGTTAATAACCAGAAACGAGATGAAAACTTTTTCTGCATGATGAGTAGCTACGATTATGGATAAGAAGAGAATATGGATGAGAAGGGAATGGTTTAGTTAGGAGGGGCATTGCTTTTTATTTTGGTTGGCACAACATCGAAGGCCGAAGGGCCTGTTCTGTGCTGTATTGTTCTATGATTTGGAAGGCACTGCTGGGGAACATAGTGGGTATAGACTTAGCAATAACCTTCAAAGGGGATTTGGATAAATTACTTGAAAGAGAAACAACTGCAGAAGTAGTGGGAAAGAATGGCGTGAGACACAAATTGGATTGCCCTTCTCTTCTTGCACACCCATTAAATGACAAGCTTCCCAGAGTCCATGCTCCAAGCTATGGTCGTGGATAGACAAGAATTTTATTCAGGTCCACTAGTGATACGCTGAACATTGATATCTCTTATCTATTGGAAATATTAAAAAAAAAGAAATTGGTCATTGTTAATTGTATGTTAGTAGTGGGCATTAACCGGGGATTCACTTATTTTCTCACTAACAGATACAGACAACCATGATTGTTGAATTGGGAGGTGCATGTTTGAAATCTATAGCTTTGCAAATAAAACCTCAAAAGATCTGTACCAGTTTTACTCTTGATTAGCTGGCTTTCTGGAATATAATAGTTATGAATGGATGAATGAACCCACATTTGTATAGAATTTTTAAGACCTCAGGAAATCCATCAACTTGGATCCATAACCAAGTTTTATTGTTATAATGGAACCAAACATAGTGGGATCACTTGGCAGCTTTACAGATTAGCCCTTAATGAAAGAAAGAATTACAAATAAAATGACATTTGCATTTCTTGAACTTTCACAAAAGAGACACAAGTTCAAGATCAACTGCAATAAAGACCATCAGACACTTTAGGGGAAGGTGGGAAATGAATGAAGTCTATTAGGCTCTAGTCAGGACTATATTTAAGAAAAAAGTACCAAATCTACTCACCAGAATAACATAATATTTTTTGTATTACAAGGAGGGTTAGCGACATTACAGTAGTTTTCGACTTACAGCTATATTACTGCCCATGATGTTCAGCAGTTTTTATATTTCAAAATATACTTCATTCATAAAAAAATCTCAAATAAACCACTGCAAACTGACACATCTAAAAATTACAAACGTGGCAGAAAAAGTCATTTTTATAGTCCTATACGATCTTACTTAATTACAGTCATTACATTTCAAAACTTAAAACTATATACATGCCTCAGATTTTACTGTGTGCTGCTTTTTCAGATCGGTACACAGTTATGCAGGCCAAAGCTATTCTGCAGTTACCGGGCTCCCAGTCTGCCTCCAGGCTTTACAGTGTGGCCTTTCCCCATTGCCTTTGTGCGACTGCCTCAAGCTTCAGGGTATCAAAGAACAAAGAACAACACAGCACGGGAAACAGGCCCTTCAGCCCTCAGCACATAGTTCTGGACCTTGGAATGTGTTAATCTGCAACACTCGGTTGAGGACAATTCTTTCAACTGGAAAATCAGCAAGTTTCAGGCGGGCCAAAGTGCATCGTTCAGCAAGTTGATAACCCTCCAGCTGATATTTGTCTCGGCGTGCGTCCCTGGAAACAGCCCGTAGAGCACCGAGTTCTGCATCACCAAACTGCTTGGGATGAACCTTGACAAATATTACTGCATTTCACTCTAGACCTTTTTTGCAAAGGCACATTCCACAAGGTGTGCAACCATTTCATCAGCACCACAGCCGCTTTGAGGGCAGTGTGCGGTGACGTTGAGACCTCAAGCATGCATAAAGGATCTGATGGGGAGTGCCATTCTCACCACAGCCAGGTCTTGGTGCTTGTTTGAGAGTTCTGGTGATGAGGCATTCTGCCAGATGACACTGAATCTGCTCAGGGAACAATCTGACAGGATCTGCCATCTCCTTTTTTCTCAGGGCCTTGAGGACGCTATGCAGTGACCACTGCTTGATCATCATGTGGTCAAAGGTGTGTTTGCGAAAAAAATTTCTCCACAAAGAACAGGTGCTGCAGTACGGTCCAATCACTTGAAGCATTACGCGGCAGTGTGGCCAGACCCATCCTCCGCAGCACTTGGGAGGGATAGAACCTCAAAAAGTAGTGGCACTTGCTGTTAGCATACTGAAGATCTACACACAGGTTGATGCAGCCACACACAAAGGTGGCCATCAGGATGAAGGCAGCGTTGGGAATGTCTCCCCCCCCCCCCCCCCCGTTCTCTAGAAATTTGTGCATTTGCGTCCAGAGGGAAGCATCCAACTTTGATCCCCAGGTAAATTTGAAGATGGCCTGAGTCACTGCTGCTGTGCAGGATTTGGGGATAGGCCACACCTGCTCCAACAACATGGACAGCACCTCGCATCGGATCACCACCAGGTTTTTTCTGGTGATAGAGAGGGAGCGTTGCTCCCACAAACCCAGTTTTTACCTGGCTTTGGCGATGTGCTCATCCCAGTTTTTGGCGCATACCCCTGCCACTCCAAACCATATCCCCAGCACCTTAAGGTAATCAGCCCTGAAGGTGAAGGGGCCATAGGATTTGTCAGCCCAGTTCCCAAAGAACATGGCCTCGCTCTAACTCTGTTGACTTTGACTCCCAAGGCCAACTCAAACTGCTGGCGACTTGGAGGAGCCCGCAAATAGACGAGGGGTCCAAGCAGAAGACAGCCACGTTATCCATGTACAGGGAGGCTTCGACCTGTATGCCTCCACTGCCTGGGATTGTAACCCCTTTGATGCCTGGGTCACTTCTTTAGGGCGTCAGCAAAGGGTTCAATGCAACACACCATAGAATGGAGGAAAGAGGGCAATTTTGCCTGACTCCAAACCTGATCTGAAAACTCCCCGATCCCCACCCGTTGACTGGGACTGCACTACTGATGTCTGAGTAGAGCAGTTGGATCCAATTGCAGATTTCCTCCCCAAAGCCCATTTTGGAGAGCACATCCATCAAATAGCTGTGCGATATTCTTCAAATGCGTTCTCCTAGTCTAGGCTGATGAGGCACGCATCCACCTGCCTGTCCTGCACATAGACGAAGATATCCCTGAGTACGCGAGGCTATCAGAGATCTTCCTGCCGGGTACAGCACAGGTCTGATCAGGATGAATCACTGATCTCAGAGCAGACTTGGCCAGGTTGGCTATGATCTTGGCCAGAATTTTATAGTCCACTTTCAACAGTGAAACAAGTCATCAATTTCTAATCTCTTCCCTCTCCCCTTTCTGCTTGTAGATGAGGCTAATGATGCCATTCCTCATGGATTCTGATATGCTGCTTTCCAAAAGCATACTCTCGCATACTTCCAGGAGATCTGGGCCTATCAAGTCCCACAATGCCGAATAAAACTCAACAGATAAGCTGTCGCTTCCCGGACTTTTACCTTTCTGAAAGGACTCAATGGACTTTGTCAGTTCATCTAGAGATAGCACTCTGTCCGGGCACTTGCACTCGCCGTCGTTTAAGACCTGCATGATAGATGATAGGAAAGACTGGGAAGCCATGCTGTCTGTTGGCTTCAGGTCATACAGTCTGGCATCGAAGGACGTGCAGATCCTCAATGTCAGATTGCAATAACCTTACACAGCCATCTTCTTCTTTCAGGTCATAGAGATTTCTCTATGCACCTTCTGGAAGAAGAAACACGAGCACTTTTAGTTCTGTTCCACAGAGCGGACCCTGGACTAGAAGATGACCTTGGAGGCCGAGGCAAAAAGTGAGGCTTGCTGGCTCTTCATCTCCCGGAGATATTCCCTGACATCAACTCCCATTGGCTGCAGTAGCTCTTGCACGCTTTTCTGAAGCCAAGACATTCCCTCCCCCCACTTCTTTCCTTGGCCTTCTGAACCCCTTCGAGGATGAAGAATCTTTCTATGTTGCCCTTGATGGTTTCCCACCAGAGTGATGGAGACTCAAAGATGGGTTTCACAGTCATCCAACCATAGTAAACTCTACCGAGTTCCTCAAGGTTCTCTGGGATCAACAGTTCTATATTTAGCTTCCAGGACCCCTTGTCCATTTTCTGGTTTTCCTCCAGCTGACAGTCGGCCAACAGGAGGCAGTGGTCAGAAAAGAACACTGGCTTGACGTCGGTGGACCTAACCGTGAGCACATGGGATGTTCAGCAGTTTTACTTGGAAAAACACATGCAATTTCAAGTGCTCAGAACACAATATCCAGTTCATAGAACAATAAATTGTTTACTATGTTCTCCAGGTCAGATTTGCAACCTCCATAAACTTGAAATGCACCCAAAGGTCTGCTGCTCCTATTCTAACTTGCATTCAGTCAAGTTCACCATTATCCTTTCACTCACCAACTTAACATGACACGTGGTTCAGCAACACCGCAATTTTTAAATTCTCATCATTATTCTCAAATCCTGACATGGCTACAGATCTCCTCATGTGTGAGCCCCACCACCCTCATGATAGGGATGTGATGGGGGAAGGCAATATCCAGATATTGAATTTGATGATCAACCATTACCAAAATGAATGGTGGAGAAGGGCCAAATAGCATACTCCTGTTTCTATACATTTCCATAATCTTTGCACACCTCCAATTCTAGCTGCTTGCGCATTCCAAATTTTCACCACTACATCATTGTCAATACTTGTCTTTACTGAAAGATCAGACTCTTCAATTCTTTCCTTCAATATCTTCATCGATCAGCTACATTTGATTGCCTGTGTCAATAAACGTGGCTTGGTGTCAACTTTGTGAGATAATGCTCAGGTGCAGTGTCTACTATATTAAAAGATGCGATAAATACAAACTGTTGTTGTCACAACTAGTTAACAGTACAGAATAAAACTGACACAAAGAGTTGAGAATGGACTTAACCAAAGTCACCAACATTACTAACCTGAGAAAACGTTTGCAGTAAACTCAGATTTGTTACATCCGGACAACTGGCAGATGGAAAGTAACCAATGACTAATATTAAATTCAATGGTTACAGATCAGGGCTGAGGACAAGGTTCAAAGATGTGCAGGTTAGGTGGATTGGCCACGGTAACTGCACAAGATTTTGGGGATAGGGCAGGTGGGAAGCTTGCTAAGATATGCTTTTCATAGAATCGGTGCAGAGTCAATGGGTTGGTTGGCCTCCTTTTGCATTACAGGAGTTCTCTGGGAGAGATCAGAGAGGGGGAAGGAGACGAGTCAAACCTCCTCCAGTTGGGCTAAACTCAATCTCATTATTTTCTTTCATTATTGATTCTCCATTTCTCAGTTACTAGAATTCCACTGCAACATTACCAAACTCAACTCCATGCCAGTGTTATCAAACCTCATTCTGTATAACCAAAGCTCAGAACCATCTCTGAGCATTACCAAGCCTTAGGACTCTCCAGTGGAGACTTAAACCATTCATCTTCCCCAATACTGCTAAATACCCTAGGCTTAAAACTTCTCAGAAGTTCATGATTCAAAGAAAGAAACCACAAGGTGCTGGCTGTGGGTATAAACTGGAAGCAAAGATTAAGGCAATCAAATTCAGCAGCCAGAAGTGTTTTTTCAGTTCACCTATTGAAACGCATGCAAAAATTGCAAGGGCGATTTCAACTTGGTCACTCGGGCAAGAATGCAAATATGGCAGCCCTAATTCAAATCAGCAGCACAATGTTGATTTGACCTCCAGTTTGTCCACAAAATGGAATCTACCATCAGCTCCATGTTAGTATCTGGAAGTTAAGAATCCGTTCTACTATATCCAATCTAGAATACAAATTTAAAGATGATACCACTCCCATGATAGTGATTTTCTCGTTTATACAGAGCTGAGGACAAGGAAATTGTATTGAAGGTAGTCTGACAATTTGTTGCTGTGTGTCCTTTAGATATGGTACTGCAGCCAGTGCACCAACTGTGGACAGGACAAGAGTGACCAGTTACAGTAAGTGATCAAATGGTCTACTTTGTACTGGGTATATTAGATTAGTGCATGGATGCAACCATAATAACTGATGAATCCAGCTTGAGTTTTATAGATGGTAGACAATTTTTGAGGGGATAGGAAGTGAACAGTTCAATGTGCTGTGCTTTACGTTAGCATCGATGTGACTGGTCCAGGCAAGCTTCAGATCAGAAGTGATCCATCCTCAAGTTAGGGGTCAGTGGACGTGATGCCACAAAAAGTCAGAGTGAAGTTGTTAGAAATGACATTTGTGCAGCCCAAAATAAATACTTGTTGTCACTGTCAGCCCAAATCTGGATGTTTTCCAGGGGCTGTAGCAATTAGTCTTCAACAATCATATCACCTTTTGTGTGAAAGATGTTCCCGGCCACAAAGATTTCTACATGCTATTCAACTAATTCAGTTTTCCTAGAATTTCTGAGTGTCACCCAAAAAGCTGTGTCATCAAAAGGAAGTTACATTTTTTAAAAATTTTCTAATGGGATGTGGGTATCATTGGCCAACATTTATTCCCTGTACTCAGCTGCTGTTGAAGTAGTTTGCTGAGCCGTTTCAGAGGGTATTTTAAGAGCAAATACATAGCACGTAGAGGATGGTAGGTCTTCTCAAAAAACAACACTGGTTGACTAATATCCTCTTAACGACAACCAGTTATAGTTCCATGATCACCGTTACTGAGACTAGCTTTTAATTCCAGATTTTATTAATTTAATTTAAATTCCACCAACTGCCATGTCAGATTAGACCCTATGAGCCCACAGCATTAACCTGACTGCTGGATTACCAGTCCTGTGACAGTATCATTATGCTATCATCTTCCTCCTTCTGTAAGGGTCTCACAGCATCAGAGACCCAGGTTCAATTCTGGCCTTGGATAGCGGTGTGGAGTTTACACATTCTCTTAGTGTTTGTTTAGGATTCCTTCCACAATTCAATCGCATTGAATTGCTGATTAACCATGGTAAATGTGTGGGGTTACAGGGATAGACCTGGGTAGGATGTTCTTTTGGACAGTCCATGCAGGTTCAATAGGCCAAATGGCTTCTTTCTAAGGAATCACAGGGATTCTACGATTTCTTATCAATTTCAATGTGCAAGATGGCATTCACATCTGAAAATATACACAGACTCAGTAATACCAAAATGATTTGAGAATGTCAATGCTAAAAATCCCCAAGTTCACTGTTTAATACATCTTTATCCAACCTCTTCTCCCAACAAACTGGGGTGGTGGTCACTTTCTAATAAGTCTAACATTTTCCTGGAAATGCAATTACAAGGTTGTTTTGACAGAAATGTGGAGTTGAGGTTACAATTAGATCAGCCACAATCTTGTTGAGTGACGGAGGAGGATTGCTGAGCCAAGTGGCCTACTCTTAATTTGTAGTTTCACAGTGTCAAATAATTAAAAACATCTGATAGATTTTACTTTTACTAGTCTTTCACTCTTGGATTTGAAAGCAGAAAAATTGCCTTTTCTCCAGCACCTCCCAACATGCGATCAGTACAAGTTCTCTGTTCCACCTCAAAGTGAGTTTAGCCATGCCTGTTAATTGGGATGACATCAACATTATGAAAGAAAGAGCCTTTGAATAGAATTTATTTCCAGCCCTGTCCAGATAGCATCCTTACTGATCTGCGCTAAGAAAACCCAAATTAAGAAACATTGAGCATTTAAAAAAAACATTAACTGGTCAGTGTATAGAACAGTTTATGCTTAGATATTGTGCAGTTAGCATCAGATGAGTGATAAGGATCCTTCCGATTCTCTGGTGTAATGTTTCCCTTTGGCAGACTTGAAAGTTTGGAGAAATGTGCATTTTATATCCTCAAGAGGTCTCAGTCTGAGGT
Source organism: Sphyrna mokarran (assembly GCA_024679065.1). Classification (NCBI taxonomy): domain Eukaryota; kingdom Metazoa; phylum Chordata; class Chondrichthyes; order Carcharhiniformes; family Carcharhinidae; genus Sphyrna; species Sphyrna mokarran. Next base: position 15,124,203 of record JAGIQG010000017.1, on the reverse strand, counting down.
TTAAAAGAAGTCCCAAAGTACATGGCAACCAATGAATGCTACTGAAGTGTCACCACCATTGTTCAGTAAACATTTAGACAAGGCTCACAAAGCTTTTGCCAAAAAACAGACTTAGAACTAACAGACAAATATGCACTCCAGTTTAACATCTGGTTGAAAAGCCAGTGCCAAAAATGCAACCTGCCTTCAGTATTGTACTGAAGTATCAACCTAGGTCCCAGCATGAGGCTTGAAACCACAAACACTTGCCAGAGTTAAATGAACCATCATTGCCTTAAGGTAATATTGAACTGAAGGTATTTCTGGAAAACGTCTAGCTCTAGGATTGCAAGGTCAGTGGTCTTGTGTTTTAAAAGCAGGTGACAGCCTGTTCTTTATTAACAGGGGACAAAAAATCAATCTGCTCCATTATAAGGGTGGCACAGTGGTTAGCACTACTGCCTCACAGCAAGGAGCTGGGTTCAATTCCCAGCTTTGGTGACTGTGTGGAATCTGCATGTTTTTCCTGAGTGCTTCAGTTTCCTCCTACAGTCTGAAAGACGTGCTCGATAGGTGCATCTGCCATGTTAAGTTCTCCTACTGTGTACCTGAACACAAAGTATGGTAACTATGGGTTTTTCAAGCAATTTCATTGCAGTGTTAATGTAAGCCTACTTCTGACACTAATAAACTTTAAATAAAAATGAAAATTATAAAGCTTCTGTGAATTGTCCAAATTCTGCATTCATCAAAACTGAATGTTACAATGAAGTGCACCCATCATTTCCTGTTTATGCATATTCGTTTGAAATAAATTAGACTAGATTGCAGGGATCGAATTAAAAGCAACAATTTGTGTAGCTTTTTTTTAAGAATTGTGAAATCCAGTCTGCATTTGGCTGCCATGACATTCATTTAGGAAATAAAATATATATTTTAAAATATAAGAGTTTTGACCATGCTGTGGAAGCAAGCATAGTCATTGTGGTTAGGAGGTTGGCCGGATGAAATAAAAAGAGATTCAATTTAAAAACAAGTGTAGAGTCATACTTACTTTCTCTTTTTGTGCTATTTTATTTATTTGGATTTGCAGATTGAGTAATTATTTCAAACTGTAGCTCAGTTGGTAGCACTCAAATATCTAGACAAAGTTGAGTTCACGTTTTGCTCCAGGACCCAAGTGATAAAAGGCTGGTAGTTCAGTATAGCACATAGGAGATTTGTGTACTTGGAGGTGCTGTCTTTCAGTTGAGACGTTAAACAGAGATCCTATTTTCCTTCTCAGGTAGATCTAAAAAGGTCCCATGGCACAATTTGAAAGAACAGCAGGGATGATATGTCTTAACATACAAGCTAACGTTGATCTCCCAAATCAATGTTACAAAAGAAATTAACTAGTATTAACACTTTGCTGTTTGTGGAGCTTGCTGTGCATTTCCTACATTATCACAATGACTACATTATAGAAGTATTTGTAAAGACTTTGGGACACCTTGTGGTTGTGGCTGTCTTTGTTAAAATTTAAAGGTGAAGAATGTAGGTGGCAGTCATCATTTTAAAAATCCTGTTATTTTGCTTGATTAATATAACTCCAGCCTTCTAACAGTAATCTTATAGTGGGAGGTAGAATTCTACGATCATCATGATTACAACCAAATAGCTCTTTTTCCAAGAACAAATCTGAAAGATCAACGTTAGCAAGTTACCAACTATGGGAGAATTTGAAAAAAGGCGCCTTCCAATTATGCTTCATTCTTCAACTCATTTAAACTCAGTCAAATTGCATAGAGGAATTGCAAACAATTATGTTCAGCCTGAGGCTAGAGGACCAACAACCCTATACTTTTAAATATTTATCCTATGTACATAAGAAAGAAATCTTCTCAGGACCCTATTTGTACAATACTTACATCTGCGTCCTGGTCCTCAAGTCTAACGCTGCTGACAGGTTCTGGCAAGTAGTCACTTCTTGCTGTTGCTTCAGCTCTGTCACTGGAGCGCTCCTGCCATGAGGAGTGTGTGAATATGAGTGTGAATATCAGTTAGAGCTAAGGGATTGAATTTTTGGTGTCAACTAGGACTCAACTTATCTCAGCCTTCTGAGGGCCATCCACCCCACCCAAAAAAACCACAGGGTACATTTATGGAGATATGACTTAAGAGTGGGACTGCTAGTTGGAAATTGATATGAAGCATACTGTAATACCTGCTTGAAAAGTTTCTCAGTAGCTCACGATGAGTCGAGCAATACGAAACGGCACGCCACGGGACAAAAAAAAAGACATACCTCACAGACAAAAACAAGGAATCGAAGCTTCCTTTCCTCACAGGAATCTTTGGAAGCTCTTCAACAATATCCTAACAGTTAAACATGGCAACTCATTGCACAATGCACTGCTGCTTGAAACTCAGACCCTAGCTGTACTCCAATTCTACCCTTGCCAAAATTATGTTGAACGACAAAAGCAGAGCAAATCATCACAAACTTTCTTCACAAGTTGAGTGCAACACATTTGGTATCCAATTGAAAAGATTCTTAGACTTACCATCATGCCCCTCTAATTTTCTGTTTACAACAAACAATTAATATAGAAAATGAAATGTATACTATTTATGTAAAGTACGATACAGCCAAAAAGATAGCACCCAAAACTGATAAACATTCTTGAATACCCTCTTGAACCTGCTTAAACTTTTGTGGATCAGGTTGTGATAGAACTGGACTTACAGCAAGCTTTTCATTTGGTAATAAAATAACATTTTGAGATTCATCACTCCACGTACACAATACTATCTGGAACAAACACCAGAGCTTTGCAAGGCTGGTTGCTTGCCTAATGCAGTGAAAAATGCATCAAAGCTGATCCATAAGAGTTAAATTTATTTATTTGTACTGCAAGTAGGCATGCATTAACATTGCAAAGTTACTGTGAAAATCTCCTAGTAACCATACTCCAGTGCCTGTTCAAGTACAAACAGGAAGAATTTAGCATGGTTGTCTTTCAAACTGATTTCAGGCTGACATGGGGAAAACGTGCAGACTCCACACAGGCAGTCACCCAATCTGGGAATCGAACCCGGGTCTCTAGCACTGAGGGGCAACAGTGCTAATCACTGTGGGGCAACAGTGCTAATCACTGTGCCATCCAATATTGACATAGAGGCACTGTTGATATATGGTCTCTTCTTTTCATTAGCAGTGCAATATGAAAACCTCAGTCTATAGCCTCTAATACAAAGTGAAGCTCTCATTAAAAACTGTGGATTATATCTGAAAAAAAAAGTCTGCTTTATTCTCATACTTTGATCATTCTAAGCATTTGCATGAGTTCATGATAAATGAAGAATATGTGCTAATGAATGTACCAACACAAATGCTGTCAATAATGTTCTATGCCAATGTGTTTGTAAAAGCCAAATTATAGCTACAGTCCATGGAAATACCTGCACCCGAGCTATATTAAGCTCTGCAAAAGATCAACAGATTGTTTATTTGGCTACCACAACTAAGTGCACTGCTGAGCTTCTTGATCACCAAAGAGTAGAAATAATAACTTGTATCTAGGCAACATTTGAAAAAGATAGTTTGAAGTGACAATCCACAATCTACTGTTTGCCTTGAGTTATCTGAACTTGAATACCGAAGGTCACATTTGACTCTGTGGGCCTATATGATGAATATATCATTTTATATTACTATTAAAGGATGATCAGAACAAAATCAGTTGCACAGAAATGGAATCAGATACTTAAAGCATGCAAGAATTTGAAAAACTTGTACCCAGTAATGTCACTCACTTTTAAACACACTCCCATCAAATGTACAAAATCTAGAAAACATGCAGGTTGATGGGACAGGTAGGATGGTTCTAAGAATAGGTGTAATTTTTTTTAGTCATTCACGGAATGTGGGTGGCACTGGCTAGACTGGCATTTATTGCCCATCCATAACTGCCCCTAAGAATACGGTGGAGAGCTGCCTTATTAAACCATTAAAGTAATGTGGCATTGGTACACCCAGTTCTCTTGGGGAGGAAGTTCCTGGATTTTGACTCAGTGATCATAAAGGAACTGTGGTGCATTTCCAAATCAGGATGTTGACCGGTCTTGAGTAGGGATTGCTGCATGGTATCCCAAGTGAGTGAGAGCACATGAGAGTGAAGTTACACTCACCCACTATATTCTAGTGGATACCATCCGTATTGTTACGGAGCCAGGTGAATTCTTGCAGTGCTTCTTGTAGATGGCATACACTGCTGCTACTATGTATAAGTAGTGGAGGGAGTGAATGTTTATGGATAGAGTACCAAAGACTGCTATGCTCTGGATATTTTTCACATTCAGGGCATACAGGAAGCGTTCACTGGATTAGTATTAATTGCCCTCAAGAAAGTGGTTGTGAGTTGCTTTCTTGAAGTTTGTGGTATAGGGCACACCCACAGAACTATTAGGGACGGAGCTGCAGGATAATGTTAAGCTTCAAGTAGCAAAGGGAACATATTCATGACTTGTGTCTTGTCAGGGAGTCAAGAGGTTATGTGTAGTGTTCATTGCAAAAGGATGCAAGTAAAATGTATTTACCATGTATCATATCATGTAGCGAATTTATATCCTTTGCACATCTGATCACTGTCTGCTGTAAAACATAGCATCTTAACTATTTCACACAACAGCCATTTCCAAACTAGTACAGTCAAATGTATAGTTTAATTAAATGCAAAAGGTCACAAACAATTTGTTGCAAGACATCAGCAAGGTACCACTTTTTAATTTTCATTGAATCAATGACAACATGATTTGTATGGTTCATACAATATCAACAAGTGTATATTAAAAAAATTAACCAAATATGGTTTACAAAGAATAGTAGCTAGTAAGCGATGTTCAACTTCAATTCACGTGTGAACATATGAATCCAGATTTTATAAATAAATTATTTTTGTTACCTTGAACCAAGTAGACAAAAGGTAGTGTCCTTTATATTTAAGTCTTGACAAAATATCTATTTTCAATTAATAAAAATGCATCAGATATCGTTTCTAGATGAAAATGCAATAGCTTCTCTCTGTGGGAAGAGGGACATATCTCTCACTCCACCCTGGTTGCTTCACTTCATTGGATCATGAGACGGAGTACAGAACCCAAGTATCCCTTATTCTTCACCAAAAGACAGCAGCTGGGGAGCAGAATGAAATCTGTGGCGAGGGTGTCTCATGCAGAAAAAAAATGGTTTCTAAACAATGTTTACCTGAAAGAAATTTCATTTCAGGTAGATTTAACAAAATACCAACTCTTCTCAGATTTATAGCCATCGGCACAAGATAGGAAACAAGTTGTCTATATTTACCAGATCTATCCTAACAAAATCTGCAAGAATTTGAGCCAAACTGAATTAAAGACCCATGCATGAAAATCACCAGGTGTCTGTCGACCTAACAAAAACAAATCAAGGTTGTTCGTACAACGTAAACAAGTGTTTTAATTTATTTTAAACGGAAAGCCAAAATTTTATTAAACGATACATTTGCAGGCCACAAACTAATCAGGCCATTCTACTCAAAATAGAGAGAGGTCTAAGTTGCAATCTTTTGGTTTTTTTGAACTAAGGCACTCTTAACAGAAATACCTGTATCCAACAAAATTTAATGCAAATCCTTAAAATGCATCCAGCATTAAAAACTGAGAAATGTCAAATATTGTCCCAAAACAAGTATTATTCAAAAATCTCAAACTTCAACAAAATTTGTTTTAAATGAGTAATTATTGCATCTCACCACTTGCATTTCCAAGTTCTGCATTCTGTGTTGGATTTTGTAATGAAATCCAAGTTGCCTAGTGCCTTAAGTTTTAACAGAAAATGGAGCAATTGTATTCGAATACAAAAAACACTGCATTCTGTTTGGTTACTTTGGCTAATATTGTGCATTCAGTATACTAAAATTTCAAAAAAACCATGTTTTGTTATCTGCTTAAAATAAAGTTTATGTAGCACGAAGGAAGCAATTTATCAAGGTCAGTTTTGCAGACTTCACTGGGACTCCACTATCGTCACAAGTCTGCAATTTAAGAGGTCCATTGAGAGCCACCAGTAGCCATAAATCAAAAGACAATTAATTTCAATAAATTTTATTGCTTCTATTGAAGATGTGAATGCCAATATGCAATTGACCATTATTGAATAGATAACTGCATATTGAGAAAGCACTAATTTTAAATCACTCCCAACTTTGGTTAGCTGTGGGACATTTGCAGAAGTTGATTTTTGGTTGGATTCAAAATAATGAGCGATTCTTCCAGATAGGGGGTGAATTCAGTGGCTTGATCTTGACATCACTGTCATCGTCACCTTCCTGGACATCTTAGGGTTTTTTATATATTGATCATACATCATGCTACAATATTCAACCGTGCATTAGACATAGCCAGCTAATTTGTGCAGCATTAAAGTGCTAATCATTCAAAACCAATTCCATTTAACAAGTTCCCAAAGCAGAACTCTCAAAAGAAGAGTGGAGATTTATTTAGAGATGGCACTCACTGATTCAGGGAGACCCTAGCTTGTGACTGATCAAAATAGAGGACACTCCATCTGCATGGAAGACTTGGTTAGGAACATGGCAAAGTAGAGATGTCAGATGGAGTGCATGAATCTCAAAACAAACCCATCCAATATCTTGGGGAATCCTGATGGGGTTGATGTGATATGGAAATATTTTCTCTTGTGGGAGAATCTAGTACCAGAGGTCAGGTGATTAAAAAACATGGAGGGGGGGGGTCACTAATTTAGGACAGAGGGGAGTTTTGTTTTCCTCTGAGGGTGGACTGTCTTTCGAACTCTTTCACTTTTGAGGATGAGTATCTGTGAACATTTTTAGAGCAGAGGTAGATAGATTCTTGACAAGCAAGTGAAAAGTTGCCTGGAGTAGGCGAAGTGAGGTTACAATTACATCAATTGTGATCTCATTGAGTGGCAGAGCAGCCCCGAAGTGTCTAGCACCCTAGTCATGCTTCTTTTTTTGGGGTCACAACCAAGTATCACCTTCTCATTTAAGTTAGGCTCTTATCAGCATTTCAGAACTGAACCATAGTAGAAGCAAGTCATCCTCAATTCTGAGAGTATGCTTAAGATATTGTCAGTATACAATTCAAGAGTGAATCACTCCTACAGTGAAGGCAGCCAATTGGCTCATCAAGTCTGCACCAATTCTCCTGATGAATTTCGGATAAAGAGCATTGAATCTATCATAGCTTACAACTGTTCTGAAAGTGGGATGCATTGCCTTTTATTGGAGGAAGTATGTGACCCTTAGGGAATCTTAAGATCTATCCAAGATTGCCCTGAGGCAGAGAGTTGGAATGTGAAGCCAGCAAGACTACAATTAAATACTTGCATTTTCTGGTTGTGGATTGAGTTATTTTGTACACAAAGGGGAACAGAATACATAATACTGGTAAAGATGATGGTAACCAGTGACAACGGCAGCAGCATCTTCGGCCACCACCAGCTGTAAGTAGGCCTGGGAGACATCGATTTCGGTATCTGTCTGACCTCCAGCAAGGCCACCAAATAGGACCTTGATAAAGGGGACAACAGCACTGGGTTCACCGTGAGATTTTAAAATCCGTGCAAAGCCTCACTGAGCTAAATGGCCTTTATGATTGGGCCAAACCCATTGTCCCTCTCACTTGTAGCCATGGGCTGCAATAACCCTAAAACTACCAATCTTGAGGTCTACCTCCATTTTGCATGATTGCATATGGTACCAGATGTGCCTTGGTGCCTTTTATACGTGTACCCAGCTTTCAGCCGCAGATTCACTTTCACTCCCTTCATCTCACCAAGGGTTTCACTGGACACTGTTCAAGTCAAGAGTGGATAGGTTTTTAATTGACAAGGAAATTAAGGGTTACGGGGAGAAAGCGGGAAAGCGATACTGAACTACTACAGATCAGCCATAATCTTATTGAATGGCGGGGCAGGCTCGAGGGGCTGTATGGCCTACTCCTGCTCCTATTTCTTATGTTCTTATGAACACACTACTATGTCTCCAAAATATCATTCAGGTTTAAATGAGGTGTCCTTAATCCATTGATTATCTTGGAGTTCAATTTCAATAGTTTCAGCCAGAATTGTCTGAACATAGCAGAGTAATCACCTTTTACAAGACAAAAGATAATTCCAGCACACTAATCCCTCAACTGTACATTTGAGGGCCATGCCTCAGCCAAAGGAACCAATTATTCAGTGTAATCCCTCAGCGATGTTTGCAGGCTTCAGGGGTAGATTACTCAACTTTTCCCTATATATTGATTCTGGATCAGTGACACTGCTGCCGTCATATCTACCTCCATCTTCACCAGTTTCCTTTCCACTTTGAGCATAATGCAGAAACAGTCTGCCTCACCCTGCACAGACAAAATGTTAAGTTTAAACTACATCTCAGTTTGATTTGTTTCATCCTCAGATCCCAGAGGCTTCTTATCCTCATCTACACTGGCCATTTCTCCCTCAGCTTTAACACAGGATGCTTTTGATTTCCCATTCTCCTGGAGCACAAGTAGTCCGCAGTTTCAGACAATGTGGCCCTCTTGACAGTTCCTCCCTTGCCCAGTAACTGAACACCTTATGACCTACCCAGCCATAATGGTGTGCCTTGGGTCACAACTACCTCTGAGCCTCTGCCAATTGGTGCACCCTCATGCTAGCTCCCAATTGTGCTTCCTTGTGGGATGGCACATTTCATTGAGATTGCAATTCCCAGGGCTGCTTTCACTGAATTGCTTCCTGTTGGAGATCACATACAAGTCCATTCCATGGAGTGTCCTAAGGAAGGCCCCAAAGTTTACAATGTTCCACTAATTTCAACTGGGTGGTCTCTGTTTTCTTTATAAGTAGGACAGTTGGACAAACACTGTGATCTTAAGTGGTTTGGGCACAAAATGCCCCTCTAGTACATCACACTGCTTTAGAAAAAGATTCCTCAGCTAGCTTCTGAGGCCGAATCAAACGCCTCAGAAGGCCAAATGTCAAGCTTGTAAACCAGGCACAATGTGGTCTGCCAGCCATTCGATTTGCTTTCAAAAAGATACCAAATTGTTCACTGCAGGCTGTCCATAATTCCAGGCACATTTTCACTTTTTTTTTAACCACCAGCAGAGTTTCTCCCCTCTGAAAACTTAACTCTGCCTGCACCAACTGAAGACAAGATTTATAAATATTGACGATCCCCAGTCATTTTAACAACTCTCCTGAGTTAGACATTTTTTCTTCAGTAAGACTTTAGAAATTTGCCGACATTATTGTTGGCTTCTAGCTTGGAGTGCAGCAGGCTATGGTGCACCTTGTTTTTTGATATAGTCACTTCTTGCCAGGCACAGCGAAAAACAAACATTGATTCCCTCTTCCATGTATATTACCATTTCATTCTTATTGTTCAAAATTGCTAACCAATTATCTTCTGTAGTTATGTCTGAAGGTCAACGTTACATCTTGATCAAAATGGTTGAATTTTTGATGCATGTTTTTCAGCAGATACATGTATGCTCCCATCACGTTACCAGGTTCTCTAGAGTGGGTGTGCTGGGTTTGTCACATTGGTGTAGAGTCAAAAGTATTGTTTCTTGTGTGCTATAGACAAAGCACACTGTTCATAGAAAAGGAAAAAAGGTGAGTATGCAGAATGTGACGTTAGTCATAGCTCAGCTGCAGAAAAATATCAACTTAATGCAAGGTAGGTGCATTCAAAAAGTCTGGTGGCAGCAGCAAAGCAGCTGTTCTTGAGTAGATTAATAGTGTCCTCAGACTTTTTCTGTCCTTTTCCCAATGGAAGGTGGTGGAAGAGAGAATGTCCAGGGTGCGTGGGGTCCTTAATTATGCTGGCTGCTTTTTTTTTTAAAAAAAGAGTAGTGGAAAGCGAAGGCAGAGTCATCAGATGGGAGGCTGGTTTGAGTGATGAACTAGACTTCATTCATAACCCTTTGTAGTTTGAAACATTGGGCAGAGCAGGAGTTATACCAAGCTGTGATACAAGCAGAAAGAATGCTTTCTATCTGCAGAAATTGGAGTCATAGTGGACATACCAAGTTTCCTTAGTCTAAGTAGAGGTATTGGTGGGCTTTCTTAACTATAGCATTGGCATGGGGTGGAACCAGGACAGGTTGCTGGTTATCAGACCACCTAGAAATTTGAAGCTCTTGACCATTTCTACTTTGTCCCTTTTGGGTGTGGACAGGGGCATGTTCACCTTTACACTTCTTGAAGTCGATGACAATCTCCTTTGTTTTGTTGACATTGAGGGAGAGATAGTCATCACACCAGTTGACCTGATTCTCTTGTACTCTGCCTTGTCATTGTTTGAGATCCAAACCTTGGATAAAAAAAGTCATCCAGATTGAACATGAGTTCTTTTCTCACCTTATAGATGCTGTCAGGTCTGCTGAGATTTTCCAGCATTTTCTGAGTCTGACTTAGGTGTCTTTGTCATCTAGGTGCTCCATAGTTGAATGCAAGGCCAAGGAGTTGGCATCTGCTGTGGACTTATTGCAGCGATATGCAAACACTGATGGATCCAGGCAAACTGGGAGGCCAGAATTAATTCGTGCCATGACTAATGTTTCGAAACATTTCATAATGATGGATATCAGAGTCATCGGACATTAGTTATTAAGGCACGCTGCTTGGCTTTTCTTAGGTACCGGGATGATGGTCGTCTTCTTGAGCAGACAGGGAACTCAGACTGTTGTAAAGAGGTTGAAGATGTCTGTTATACTCTTGTGAGCTGATCCATGAAGGACAGGCAGTTGCCAAGCAGCAAATTGGCTTTTTTTGGAAGTTTGTTCTCTGTGAAGATGTTTTGTACAAGTTCATGGTCAAACCAATCTTGACAAATTGAAGCAATCTAAGCTTTAGTATTGAAAATGGTGGTGATTTTAGGTTTAGATTACGAAAAGAAGCATAGTTTGAGAATATTCTGCTGATGTTGAGTAGAATCAGCTTTTTGACTGGTTCTGATGCAGCAGCAAAGGAAGACCGTAAGCCTTGTTTTTGTTTAAACCTGTTTTGTTAGTGTTGTTTCTTGTCACTACTTCCTTTGGCAACACTGTATAGGTCCATCTCATTGCACTGAAGAAAGCATTTTTAATTGCTATCTCCTTTTATGAAAACTTTAATTCGCTGGAAATGATGAGCAGCTAGCTCGTCTACAGACCATTATTCTGAGTAACTTTAGAAATGCCATGCACAGCTACAAGCATTACCCTGAGCTTCCAGTTATCTGTTATTTTAACTCTTCCACAGCTTCCTTCTCACACTGTTCTAATAAAGCAGATGTCACGCCATCTTTTGATTAGGTGCTTCAGTCTTCCAGACTCAATTTCAAAACATTACCACTTTCCCTTTTTTTTTTGCACATCAGTTCCTGGTGATTGTCATTCCCATTTACACCATATTTTACTGTGTTAGATGTCTTGAGGTTAACTGATTTACAAATTATAAATGAACTGTAAGATACAATAAAATTATTTTCTTCTTGCTTCAATGGATAGAAAAATTTGGCTTTTTAAAATATAGTTTCACCTATTTTATGCTGAATGTAACTTGGACAATTGACTCTTGCAGCAACCACTCCTTTTGTAGGTGCAGCCAGGTTGGATACATTCTCCTCTGTTCTAACACCTCAATATTAGGTTCGACCTACCATTAAATCCATTTCAGTTTTTCCATTTCAGCTATTCTTAGGTTAAAGTGCTAAATTAAAGCAATTTGTCATGTATGTCAAAACACAAGAACTAGATTAAAGTGTTCAGCCTAATTAGTGTATTACAAGAGAAATCAAAGAACTTGAATTTATATAGCACTTCTCTGTGCAATCCCATCAACCTAGGATCAGTTGAAAACTGTGCTAGGAATAAAAGGATTGCATATCATTTCCATGGACCATCAAAACACACCCCATTTGGAGGAAGAGTGAAGCACCACATACAATGGAATACTTCCGCAAAGCTCAACATTTTGCATTAGAGGTAGGTCAAATCCAGCAGCAAGTTACAATATCGTGCTTCAAATTGATTAACATAAAAAATGACATCTAAAATGAGCAACTCAATTATTCGGTTAGCACTCAGGAGGCAGTTTTTTTTGTATGCAACTTACTAAAAATACACCCACAGCTTACAGAATTTTTACTCTTACTAAAAGCAGAACTGAATTCCCAGGGATATGATGATGATCCAAGTAGCATATCAGCAGTCACCTTTTCAAGGGAGAATCCTTGAAGTGTGATCCTGAACAGTGGTAGTAGAGTGCATCTTAGAAAGGGCACTTCAGGCCATGTTGGCGGTTTCCTCGTTGAACATTCAAAACAAGAGGAGAGGCCAGGTGACCCCTTGTACTTACTTCACCATTCAATATGACAGCTGTAACCAAGTTTTAGATTCTTCCACAAGAGGAAACATCCTTTCCACAGGTCCCCTGTGTCAGATCAATCCAATTGCAGGAATTGAACGTGATGAATTTAAATCCGACTCCTTGAACATGGAGACTAATTTAGTGCCCCTCTGCTGCACTAGCCAAGAATCAGTTCTGACTTCTCAAATTGCCTGCTTTAATACCAAAGAAAATAATGTATTCACCCAAGCCACCAGAAGTTTTTACTTTGTTCAGGAATACCCTAAATTTCTATGAGTTCTAAAAATTTCTAAATTTTCAGCATCTTTAGTGTCTTGTACTACCACATTGGACTCCTTAGTTTTTTAAGAATGTGGAAGCAATATGGAACTACAGTGTCTGAAAGACAGATGGGTGGGGTACCTGGATTGCCACGTTTCTTCTGCTGTCAAGATTTGGCTTCAGCTTACTCTCAGCACTGACACTCAAGTTCACCTCCTTCCTATATGCTTTTTCTCCACTGTGTGGCCTTTGGCAGGGATTCTCAGGTGTCAGCAGGGATGTTGCACTCAAGTGTCTTTGAAACATTTCCTTTGCCCTCCTAGGAACTCACATCATACTGAGCACTAGTTTTGGGAGTCTCATATCAGGCACGCAGATGATGTAACTCACCCAGCAGAGTTAATAGACTCTGATCAATGCTAGGGATATGGGGCTGAGCACTGGTGAACCTATCCTGCCAACCAACTGGTAGGATCTTGCAGAGGCAGCACTGGGCATACTTCTCCAGGACTAACGAGTCTGTTGTTCATAATCCACGTCTAAGCCATAAGGAGGATAGATATAGAAACATAGGAGCAGGAGGCCACGTTGCCTTTCCAACCTATTCCGCCATTCATTATCTTGGCTGATCATCCAACTCAATAGCATAAGCCTGCTTTTTCTTCATAACCTTTGACCTAAGTGCTATGTCCAGCTACCTCTTGAATACATTCATGTTTTGGCATCTACTACTTCCTGTGATAGTGAATTCCACAGGCTCATCATTCTTCAGGTGAAAAAAAAATCTCCTCATCTCCGTCCTAAATGGTCTAACCTAAATCCTCAGATTGTAGTACAACTATTCTGTAGATCATGAGCTTGTAGTTGGGTCTTCAAATACTCAGTTAAACATCAGAAGACTGCACAGAACATATTAAAGATAGTATTGAATCTTGGAATGAAGTTGAATCAGGCCTGCTGGTGGCAAAGATTGAACAGATTCTTCTTTGTTCTGTAGTTTAGCTCGATTGCAGTGAGGAATTTACTGACTTAAGTGGCAGCAAGGAAGATCGAGAAGAATACTGATTCAATGACATGGTCTTGCATGACACCCAGTCAGAATGTGAATTAGGTCCATGGGCCAGGGTCAAAGCTTTGTACATCTGTGTGTCTGTGTGTGTCTGTGTCTGTAACATTTCAAGGCAGACAAAATTGAGTATGTGCCATAATCCCTCATGGCCTTTGAGAGGTTAAAGAAAGCCACGTGCAAGGGTTGTACACTTGGTTGAAGCATCATAGGAGGCTGTAACAAATGCTTCTCATCCTCAACTGTTGGAAGAAAGAGTTAAATCAGTGGAAATACAAATATCCCAGACTCAAAGATCAGAAAAAAACTAGTTACATGCTTCACAGGGGGCAGTTAGATCACAATGAAACATAACTTCTTCCAAAAACATCACTAGTAGCTGAATTGTCACATGCCAAAAGAGTCAATTTTGTTTCATCACATGATACGCACAAAACATGTCACCAGATAACAGCTTCAGAAATTCAACATTTTTTCAGCACAAGGCACATAAGCTTAAACAAAGCAACCAGCCTGGTCACAAAGCCAGATGTTCAATGTCAAAGTACATCACATTATATAACACAGGTAAGCATTCTCTTGACGGGTGTGCTAGTTCAATCCTAGTTCACTTTATAAACAACAGAAGCTCAAATAGATTACAAACAACAATGAGTTGTGTTGTAATTGATTGCAATCAATAACATAAATGTATTGGCTCTCTATAGCATAATGTAGGAGAAAAGGGTGAAATACATACATGTATGTAAACTACAGGTTTAATAAAATATGTAGTTACACAGACTCTATGGACAAGAGCTGATGCAAAGAGGGATAGCAGAAAGCACACTGATCTCAGAAATATTTCTGCTTGAAAGCCTTTTCCAAATACCACTCTAAGTTGTTAAAGGCAGTCAGCGAGAAGATAGAGGACGGATCCCAAAAACTACCCCATTTTTAAGTTTGAAAGGCAAATGCCCCATGTGCCTCGTTCTTAAAATCTAACTCATGGGCATGTTTGAACATACTGTAAATTGAACTTTAGTACACTGCTAATGAGAAAATATTACATAAAACTCAATAGCAGCATTTTGTTAGGAGACAGAAATTCAGTACTCAAGTTTAGATATATTTGTGATGAAAATTGCATACAAAGATGTGTGGGCTAGGTTGGTTGGCCTTTCTAAATTGCCCCTTAATGTCCCAGGATGCAAAAGTTAGAGGGATCAGTGAATAAATACGTAGGGATGTGGGGATAAGACCTGGGTGAGACTGGGGATGGTACAGGCTTAATAGGCCAAATGGCCTCTTTCTGCACTATAGGACTATGAAAATACATGGGTGAACAGTTCCTCTAAGTTCAACAATTGTTAATAAGACAAGGCCTTTCCAAACCTGTCTATATAGAGAAAGGCGCTGTTTCAATATAAAAACTGGCAACTGAAGCAATGGACTTCAATAATTAAAACAAGCCTGGAGGGTACTGGGAGATCTCTCCCAAACAGGGATGATCATACGTACCTCAACAAATCCCACAAAAATGCATTTTCCACTTTAGTGAAATGTATAAAACAGTCTAGGCTAGTTCTACTGACGTTGTTGCCTTGAAGTTTTCCCAACAGTACCATTTAACCCACCATAAGTTGGAGAATCAAACGTGTTACTGTTTACCAGAACGCATTGATCCCTCTAAGAAAGCCCATTTACAAAGCAGATTGTAATCAAAGTCCTCTGCAATTATTAATTAAAGCTGTGGGTCTTTTTTAAAAAGCAAATGAATCTGTGAACACATTTGGTATTTAAATGCGTCCACCTAAAATCGCAAGGAAAGCTGAACAGCCACAACCCACGCACGTAGTCCATGAAATCCTCTCCCCTGAACTCGGGAATACAAAGCTGTGACAGATATCAGAACCCACTTATTTTAAAAAAACTGGTTCAAACTCATTGCTGCATCGAAACTGTTGGGAGAATAAGAGGACGACCAAAGCAGTCACCACGCCGGAGGGAAAAAAATCAAGTGGCCGCGCCACAAGAGTTGCACGACCGAGAGGCTATTTACACAACGACCTTTCCTTTTTACACATTTAATTGTCGGGGTGGGAAGAGGAAAGATAAAAACATTTGACTCCTCCGGAAACAAACTCTTTCCAACACCACTTAGTCCGTTTTTATGATGTGGAGTGTAAAATAGGGACTGACTTTGTCCTCCCACCTTGTATTCAAAATGAAGCTTTACATAATGGGAGAGAAGAGAAAGATGGAAAAAATCTGTACCTCTTGGTAAGTCCTTGTTCGCCCCGCAACAAGTCTTAAGAAGCATTAGGTTGGCTTTAAAAAGCACCTCCAGCACACTTACAGATACCCAGCTCACCCTATCCTGCCGGAGGATGGGCTCCGACTAGGCAGGAAGGAAAAACGGCACCAACACAACGCCCGGCGCAGGCCAAGCCTCTGCGCCTGCGCACTGCCCTCGCGCCCGGGGAGCCGGGGCTCGGTCGCGCGAGATGGAACGCTCGGGGTCCATTTTAAAAAAAAGAACCGTTAACGGCTCTGTCTCCTTCCCCCGCCTCAGTTCCGTGCATCTCCAAAAACAAACCCTGGCTGCATGGTACCCCCCAGCTCCCCACTGCACTCAGCCATCCCGTTGTAATTCGGAACTTGCTGCTTTCGTGCAAATCTCTTTATTTGGTTACAGAAAAGGAGCGGCTCCCGGGGCGCAATATATCATAGAAATTGAAAGCAGGAGTAAGCTATTCATTTTGATCATCCAGTTCAATATCGTGATTCTTCCACCCCCCACCTCTTTATTCCTACATCCCTTTAAGAACTAAACCTAATTATTTGAAAATCACAACGTTTTGGCCTCATCTACTTTCTGTGTTAGCTAATTCCACTCATTCACCACACTCTGGGTGAAAAAATTGCTCCTCACCTCAGTCCTAAAAAAAGCTTATTCATTTTTTTAAAATGCACATTTCCCCTGACTAAACGCTTTTCTTCCCCCCCAAAA
The DNA here is from genome assembly GCA_024679065.1 of Sphyrna mokarran. Classification (NCBI taxonomy): domain Eukaryota; kingdom Metazoa; phylum Chordata; class Chondrichthyes; order Carcharhiniformes; family Carcharhinidae; genus Sphyrna; species Sphyrna mokarran. The sequence continues at coordinate 15,107,499 of JAGIQG010000017.1, read as the reverse complement.
AAAAATTAACCCGCAAAAGAAAGATATGCCAAGCAACCACTCATTACGTGAAGCTGGCTTACAGCCTTTTAAATATCAGCTACTGGGGCATGGTTCATTCAAAAAGCCCCTTGCGGCGAAAACATAGGGGCGGAGGTGAATCCAACTTAACACATTTTTTTTAAATAAGTCTTTATCTGTCCCGGTTCTTAATTGCACCGCCAGAATTTCAAATATCTCAGGTTTTGGTCGAGTAACTATTACCTGAGGAGTTGACACCACAGCTGTGGTTAACAGCAAACCCATTTCCCACTCTCATAAATCTCTACACGTTTCAGTATTAACTAGCATTAAGTACGTCTGCGAAAAAATGAAATTAGTGCTCACCGGAGTTTAATTCCCCCCTCCCACACATCCCTATTATCCCTTACCTTTATCCTCCTGAGAAGCTGCAACAGAAAGAAGTAGGCGTGGATCCGCCCGTGTGTGTGTGGAGGGAGATTTTTTTTGGGTATGGTGTGATCTGTTTTCCTTAACTGTACGTGCAATAGCTGATAAAGCCTCCCAGCAACTGACCAGCTTCAATTGGTGCAGAGATTTTACTACTCTGTTAACAGCAGTCATCATGTGGTCAACAGCTGGAAGACTGCAGTATTACAAGACGTGAAATGCAATGAGAAATGTATACTTCAGTGTGGGGGATCGGCAAAAAAAATCTATTTTGCATTTGTTTTAAAGTTTGCGCAGCGATATGGGGGTGTGTGAGGGAAGTGAGGAGCTTAAATACATAGTAGAGTATGCACCATTTTTAGCTCTTAGAGCCGGGAGGATATTCTAACAAAGCTGAATCACGAATAGTTACAGTGTAGCCCGAGTCAAAACTGCTGCAACTTTCTAACATACTTTCCCAGCACTGTTGACCCCAAATGTGGACTGGGTGGGGACCGCGCAATGGGAGAATTTAGTGAGTGCTGCTGTGAATTGGGGGAGGGGTGATATCTAGTACAGCTGCAAAACACAAAGGGAACCAAAAACTTCAATCCATGTGTTGAATATCAGGCAATTTTTTGTTAAAAGGCAGGATAACTAGCTGGAATAAAATTGGGAGTTGTTAGAAAAACTGCCAGTGAACAAGTATTTGGTGTGGGTTTAGTATTCAGCTCAAAATTTGACAATTTCCCCCCCCCCGAAGAAATTCATCGTGTTCCCACATTAAAAATTAATGGTACTTCTAGTTTGCTTAAAATGCGATTATTAACCTCACCTCTGTATGCGAATTAACCTAATTTTAAACCTGCATTACAATTTTTGTAGTGCTTAATTCTGAAGCATATCCCCAAAGAAAAAATATTCCATGCTTTTGAACATTGGCATGACCCTTTATGAACAATAATTTCTTGCCTGTACAGAGTATTTCATAATACTGTGATGAGGAATTTCAGCTGATTATTTGAGACATCTGCACAAATATTCTCGCATTATAATTTTAATTTACTTTGGAGCATAAAGTACTGAGTATTTGCACAACATTCTTGCAATTACATGACTAAATTCAGCTTTGTTATACTTTTATACAATTACATGTGAGATTTTGTCATCAAGTAGTTGGTTTTTCTTATTGTAAATTTCTCAATGAAATATATAAATGTCAGTCCTCCAACAATGGAATGAAATAAGCACAATAAAAGTGTCCTTCAGTAAATCAAGCATTAAAAACAAATCTTGAGCAATGGCTCACGTTGACAAAGCTCAATCTTGCTCATCTTGAAAAGATGATACTGCTTGCGCAAATAGTCGTACCTCGACTACAGCTCCTCACACCCTACTTCCTTTAAGGAATCCATTCCGTTCTTACAGTGTCTCAGTTTGCATCTGTTCCAGTGACAGCCCCACCCTTCAGTTGACAGAACGCTTAATCAGGTTGACCATTTTCCACGTTTCCTGCCCTGACCCCTCTCTCTCTCTCTCTCCAAAAAACGTAATAGGAAGCCTTTGTCCTCACCTTTCACTCCACCAGCAGCTGCATTCAATAGATCATCATCCACCATTTCCACCAGCTCCAACATGATGCCACCATAATAGCATTAGATCTTAACAGAATTACGTAATGACCACCCTGGAGTATCAAAGATGAATATGCTAGCAAGGAGCTTTGTCTCCTCACGGAATTCATGAATCATTCTGACTCATGTCAAGAGAATCAAAAATTTCTCCCTCAACCTTCCTACATCAACAGGAGTGGCCTGAAAATCTATGGATACAGGTACACGTGAACTTTGCTGGACCTCTTATGGGTTCTATGTTTTTAATCATGATAGATTCACAGTCCAAACAGCTGGCGTGCACTGCTTGGGCTCTATGACCTCTCATGCTACAATTGAGAAATTACAACAAAGTTTTGCATACATGGGATAAGAGAAGTCTTGGTTTCTGACAATGGCATGATTTTTACAATCGTAGTCATGATGTAGAGATGCCGGCATTGGACTGGGGTGGTGTTGCCAGACTCTTAATGATTTTTACAACCAGTGGTTTCCAGAACTTTGTGCACGTTAATGATGTCCGACACATCTGAACAGCAACTTTTCACCTATCATCAAATGGACTGGCAGAAAGGGCTTTCAAACTTTCAAAAACGGCATGAAAAGACAATTGGCGGCATCCATGAAGCCAAAATTGGCATCAAATTCCCTTGTACCTAGCCTGGACTTAGAAAGGTGCAACTTGGTTTGCTAAAAAAAACTAATCTTCCTTTTGTTTTTTTTCATTTAGAAGCTACCATTACTGCAAAGAACAGCATCCCCATTAGCATTCATTAGGTTTTATCTTCGTCCAGTATGATCCCCTATCCATTTAACTTTCCCCAAAAAAAGCATAGATTTGTTTTATGTTTGAATATGTGTGTAAATTGATTGCCTAATATGACATACAGCTATGAAGACTAAAATAATTCTAAGTTTCCACCATGGTCAGCATTTAATTAATTGCTTGCCCATATGAAGATACTCGTACAACTTGTCTGGTGTTCAATTTTGGATTGTTTGACAGAGTGTCCTAATCCTTCCCGCACACATGTACTTTCCAGCATTAGATTGCAACTATCTGGTGCTTTCTTTCCCCCAGCTTGGTGATTTTGAAGCTGACTGCAACTCTACTTTCTCGCTGAGATTAAATAAAGCTCTCCTGAACAGGGATCTATCGAGTTGACTTCACTGACTTTACCCATTTAGCTGCCAAGGAATTTTGTTTTGTACCATTTACATATATAAATGTTTATATTTTGGGTGGCACAGAGGTTAACACTGCTGCCTCACAGCACCAGAGAGCTGGGTTCGATTCATGGCTTGGGTCACTGTCTGTGTGGAGTTTGCATGTTCTTCCTGTGTCTGCGTGGATTTCTCTGGGTGCTCTGGCTTGCTCGCATAGTCTGAAAGACATGCTGGTTAGGTGCATTGGCATGCTAAATTCTCCCTCAGTGTATAGAAACAGGTGCTAGAGTGGGGATTTTCACAAAAACTTCATTATAGTGTTAAAATAAGCCTACTTGTGACACTAATGAATGAATAAACTTACTACTTATATAAAATTTAATTTAATACTTAGTTTAAAGTTAAATGAACTTGTATGTCCAGCCTTTTTGCATTATACGTTCAATTTAATCAAATCATTATTTTTCACTGGAAGAATATAACATGAACATTGCAATGTGTTTAAAATTTATCTGGATAATATGTTGTTTTGTAAATAATTCCTTTTGCTTAAATCCAAAATGTATAAAGTTCATGGTAACCAGTGATTTGCATACTATAATTTCTTTACACATAATTTATAATCATAAAATCCCTACAGAACCAAAGGAGGCCATTTGGCCTGTGGGGTCTGTATTGACCGCAATCCCACCTAGGCCCTATTCCTGAAACTCCACACATTTACCCTGCTAATACCCCTGACACTATGGTCAATTTAGCATGGCCAGTCAACCTAACCTGCATATCTTTATAGATAGGAACTGGAGCACCCAGAGAAACCCACACAGACACAGGGAGAAAGTGCAAACTCTACACAGCGATCTGGGGCCAGAGTTGAACCTGGGTGCTTGGCGCTGTGAGGCAGCAGTGCTAACCATGTGCCGCCCAAAAAAATCTTTTGGCAAGAGCAACTTTTGAGTTGTAGACGAGAACTAACTAAGTGGTGCATTTTATCTGTCATTCAGTGGAGTTTAATTGACTATGAAGACTGAGAAAGTACAAGTAGAAAAACAATATATACCATTCATTATATAAATTATTAATATCCTTGATATCCTATCAATATAAATGATGCATATAAATGGAAAGCCCAAAATTGAACTAAAATAACAGTGGTAGGATATAAATAAAAGTCAAGGCTGTGAATGCCCTTGCAGAAAAAAATGTATATTTGCATATGTATATTTGTAAGAATAAAATAATCAAATGATTCTTCAGAAGAAGTTGGAGTACCTATAGATTCAGAGGTTTGGTTCAGCGAAGATCCATATTAACACAAACGTGGTTTTGATGTGTTATTACTGATTGTCTTATAGAAAATCATCATCAAAATGGCTTTTCCCTTGCAAATGTCAGTTTGCTCAGTTGATCTAAAACAGAGAATTAAGGGTTCAAAATCCACTCCAGAATTTAAACATTTAATTCAGATAGTCATTGTTAATATTCTACCTTATAGATAAGCTGGCACCTCAAATCATACATTAGTCTTAGCATGGTATAAAAAGTGAATCAGATTAATGTAAAAGACCTTATGGCAATGTGAGGAAGTGTAAAAAGTTCTCCCCTACCTTGGCCACCATCCTTTAATAATATGAGCCACAGGATCTTTTACATTCACCTAATTGGAGTCTCCTTTTAAAGTCTTATCTGTAGAGCGGTATGGTGGCATAGTACTGCTACTCAATTCCAGCCTCTGGTGACTGTCACTGTGGAGTTTGTACATTCTCCCCATGTGTGCATGGATTTAGAACATAAGAACTAAAGAATAGGCCATCTGGCCCCTTGAGCCTGCTCCACCATTCAATAAGATCATAGTTGATCTTTTTGCGAATTCAGCTCCACTTACTCCACTTAAAGTAACCCTTAATTACTTTACTGTTCAAAAATATATCTATCCTTGCCTTAAAAACATTCAATGAGGTAGCCTTAACTGCTACACTTGTCAGGGAATTCCACAAATTCTCTATCATTTGTGTGAAGAAGTTCCTCCTCAACTCAGTCCTAAATCTACTTCCCTTTATTTTGAGGCTATGCCCCCTAGTTTTCGTCTCACCCATCAGTAGAAACAACTTACCTGCTTTTATCTTATCTATTCCCTTTATAATCTTCTATGTTTCTATAAGATCTCCCCTCATTCTTCTGAATGCCATTGAATATAGCCCCAGTCTACTCAGTCTTTTCTCAAGCCAACCCTCTCAACTCCGGAATCAATCTAGTGAATCTCCTCTGCACCCCCTCCAGTGCCAGTATATCCTTTCTCAAGTGAGGAGACCAAAACTGTACACAGTACTCCAGGTGTGGCCTCACCAGCACCTAATATAGCTGCAACATAACCTGTTTTTAAACTCCATCCCTCTAGCAATGAAGGACAAAATTCTATTTGCCTTCTTAATTACTTGCAAACCAACTACTTGCGATTCCTGCACCTAGGTCCCTCTTCACAGCAGCATGCTGCAATGTTTTACCGTTTAATTAATAATCCATTTTGCTGTTATTCCTACCAAAATGGATGACTCACATTTACCAACACTGTACTCCATGTGCCAGACCCTCGCCCACTCACTTAGACTACGTATATCCCTTTTCAGACTTTCAATATCCTCTGCACACTTTGCTCTTTCACTCATCTTTGTGTCATCTGTGAATTTTGACACACTGCACTTGGTTCCCAACTCCAAATCATCTACGTAAATTGTAAACAAATGTAATCCCAACATGACCCCTGAGGCACACACTAGTCACTGATCACCAACCAGAAAAACACCCATTTACTCCCCACTTTTTGCTTTCTGTTTGTTAACCAATCCTCTATCTATGCTAATACGTTACCCATAACACCGTGCGCCTTTATCTTATGTAGTAGTCTATGGTGCGGCATCTTGTCAAATGCCTTCTGGAAACTCAGATATACCACTTCCATGGGTTTCCTCCAGGTCTCCAGTTTTCTCCCATTTTTTTCCAAAAAGAGGAGCAGGTTAGATTGATTGGAATTGCTAAATTACTTCTTAGTGTCAGGGGGGCTAGCATTGTAAATATGTGGGGTTACGGGGATAGAGCCAAGGTGCGATTGTTGTTACTGCAGACCTGATGCACCAAATGACCTCCTTCTGCACTGTAGGACTCTGTGATTCTATGAAATACA